>JARQZJ010000014.1:1332500-1932500 GCA_030704895.1 Henosepilachna vigintioctopunctata
GAGAAAACAGGTTTTAGATAACAGGTAGGTAGAAGGGATCAATTCATACTGAGCTACTATATAGTAAACTAAGTAATTTTGAAAAGATTGAGAAGGGGGCTTGAGGTATGACCGATTTGGCTGTTCAAAAGGTTGACAGAATATTTGAACAGCCAAATCCATCATACCTCAAGCCCTCTTCTCAATCTTTTCAAAATTACTTAATTTACTATATAGTAGTTCAGTATGAATTCATCCCTTCCACCTGTTATCTACCTGTTTTCTCTGTATTTAAGTTTATATATTGTATGTATTCGAGAAATTGTTATTATTTAATAGTGTTGGCGTTTACTTGATGTAAATCCATTATAATTGAATATAACTTAAATTCAAACACTTGAACTTATGATTTACACTTTATTGACTACATTGCATGACGCGTTTCGTCGTTACAAACGACTTCTTCAGATGCTTACAGAATAAGAACAACATTTTGAAAAATACAGGTATATGTATCAGGGAATTTTGGTGTTCAATGGTTTTGGTTTTACCTAAGATATTCCATTCTGAGAATAATTTCTATTACCTGAAAAGGTTTAACAAGGGTGAATTGTTTAATTCTATCTGTTCATTGAGCAAGTTTCCAGAATTTTTAAGCCGATTTATTTCCACTACCTCCCAATAATCTAATTGACTACTTCTCTCTATATTGTGTAGAATTTTGAAATTCGTATCAAAAGTATGGTTTTCTGTTAATAAATGGTTAGCATAATTCGAATTACTTTTATTATGGGCAAAGCTATATTTATGTTCCTGTATTCTAGTACCGAAATTTCTACTAGTTTTACCTATATATATACCGGGACATGTTCCACAATTTAATTGGTAAACACCTGATTTGTCTTCTCTTTTAGTTTTGTTTTTATTGTTCTTAATGTGTCTCGATAAATTGTTGTTCGTTTTAAATGAAATATTAAAATTATGTTTACTTAAAAAGGTTTTGACTTTTTGACTGACGTTTCCAAAGTATGTTAAACTGTTATATTTACGATTTCTATCCAGCTGATAAGGAAATACTAATCGTAGAGCTTTCCGATAGAGTTTTTTCCAGAATTTTTGACACGACTTCGCTTTCATAATTATTATTAACCGCAATCTGTTTAATGATATTCAATTCTTTATTGAAATTTTCTGCCGATAAAGGTATATTGGTTAATCTGTGTATCATACTTTGAAACGCTGCCATTTTATGTGGATATGGGTGGCATGAGGAGTTATGGATTATCGTATCCGTATGGGAAGGCTTGTGAAATATGGAAAAATCAAATTTATTATTTAATCTTGTTATTGTTAAGTCTAAAAAATTAATAGAGTTATCAGATTCTATTTCAGTTGTGAATTTTATATTCGGATGAACCGCATTAATGAACTTCTCAAAATTTTTTAATGACCGATCTGTGCCAGTAAAACAAGTGATTATATTTCAAACACTTATATTTCATGATTTCAAACACTTTGTATTCTGGTATAGATATGTAGATGATATAATCACTTGTTTTACTGGCACAGATCGGTCATTAAAAAATTTTGAGAAGTTCATTAATGCGGTTCATCCGAATATAAAATTCACAACTGAAATAGAATCTGATAACTCTATTAATTTTTTAGACTTAACAATAACAAGATTAAATAATAAATTTGATTTTTCCATATTTCACAAGCCTTCCCATACGGATACGATAATCCATAACTCCTCATGCCACCCATATCCACATAAAATGGCAGCGTTTCAAAGTATGATACACAGATTAACCAATATACCTTTATCGGCAGAAAATTTCAATAAAGAATTGAATATCATTAAACAGATTGCGGTTAATAATAATTATGAAAGCGAAGTCGTGTCAAAAATTCTGGACAAAAAACTCTATCGGAAAGCTCTACGATTAGTATTTCCTTATCAGCTGGATAGAAATCGTAAATATAACAGTTTAACATACTTTGAAACGTCAGTCAAAAAGTCAAAACCTTTTTAAGTAAACATAATTTTAATATTTCATTTAAAACGAACAACAATTTATCGAGACACATTAAGAACAATAAAAACAAAACTAAAAGAGAAGACAAATCAGGTGTTTACCAATTAAATTGTGGAACATGTCCCGGTATATACCTATATAGGTAAAACTAGTAGAAATTTCGGTACTAGAATACAGGAACATAAATATAGCTTTGCCCATAATAAAAGTAATTCGAATTATGCTAACCATTTATTAACAGAAAACCATACTTTTGATACGAATTTCAAAATTCTACACAATATAGAGAGAAGTAGTCAATTAGATTATTGGGAGGTAGTGGAAATAAATCGGCTTAAAAATTCTGGAAACTTGCTCAATGAACAGATAGAATTAAACAATTCACCCTTGTTAAACCTTTTCAGGTAATAGAAATTATTCTCAGAATGGAATATCTTAGGAATTGTCATTAGTCTGCACGTAGCATTTGAAAAAGGTGAATCTCATCGAAACGTACGTCATGCAGTATTATTTTAAATATATGTGTAAATCAGTTTAACAATTGTTTTATTATGTTTATCGATTTACATCAAGTATCGGCCTCATCAATTATTAATTTAAATATTTTCGCCGATGAATATTGAATTTGAAACGAACTATTCTACTCTGAGTAAATAACACCGTATTTATTTCTGTACAGCAACCCCACTGCAGAACATTTTACTAAATGACACGGAGATTTCGCTTATTTCTTGGTGAAACATTATGTTAAAAACAATAACTTGAAATTAACACACTTGACTTAAGTTTCACTAATATATTAACAACTCTACATATGTTTCGGGTGGTTAACCCATTATCAAGAGTATACAATATTACGTTGTTTTTTTTTTGATCCTACTAAATTTCATCCTACCATTGTTTTTTTTATTCCGAAAATTATCGACCTTGATCTATACAGGCAATAAAAATACAGAAGTATATAAGTAAAAATTGTAATTATAAATGTGTCATTTCCATGTTATTCTGATTATGTTCTTCCTCAGTTTGAAGATGACGAAACAGCATTGAATGAGAAGAATAATAATGAATCATATTGACAATATAAAATTCCAATCTATTCTATTATTTAATTTATATGATGATATTACATGTCGTCAAGTTGTATTGAATGCTATGTTTAGGTATGCCAAATGCAAATATTTATAAAAGTTACATCTCAAAATATTTTGAATATTAAATCAGCAATGAATGTTGATATGGTTAACGCCTTGTCTAGCTTGCTTTAGTATTTGTTTATTTTTTCCATAGGGTTCAATATAATTTAATAGAGGTTATCGATGTTATATAATTACTGAAAATAAATTGCAATGATAGCTTTCTGTAATGATATCTAAATTCCTTACAGTTAGTCAGGTTCCAATATTATTTTAAAATTTCCTTAAATTAATGGAATAAAGACTGAGTTTGATGGATATGCTTGGACCTTGAGTGATAAATATTACTTCAAAGTTATCCATATTATTTTATTGCTTTTGTATTTCAAAATCCATACTTCTTGGCACGATTATGCTTATATGGGAGCAATAATGTAATTTTCTTATCATTGCCTGCTGAATTATCTTACACAACAAGATTTTTGCTAATGAGAAACACGTCGTAAATATCCGATTTACTTATGTCGAAAATTCATATACAATTAAGAAAGTTTGAATTGCTCAAACCATCTAAATGTAAAAACTCACCTTTCTTGAAGATGATGTGAAAAATTGCCCGTCAAAATAATGCGAGTCTTGCAAATATCCTAGGATGCTTCTATAAAGAAAAACTTATAATATAAATAACTTTTGATCAGGATTTATCCAGACGGTCCAGATAGTAAAATGGATTTCTGCAAAAGAATGGTACGAACTGAATAAATTGAACAAAAATGAAATAGCTGTTAGTAAACTTTTTTTTTGATGAATCAATATTTATATTTGATGGTGAAGTAAACTGACAGAACTGTATGTAGTTATTGGTCAGCGGAAAATATTCATTGGATGCGTGAGATACATACTCACTATCCTCAAAAACTGTATATTTTCGCAGGTATCACAAACGATCAAATTATACTCAATAAATGGATAGAACAAAGTATATGCCAACTGATCTCAAAGAAAGGATAATTTCAGAAGTCTTCTTAATCTTCAAACAAGGTTAAAGACAAAATTTAAAAGGACTTTGTTGAAATCTAAAAATATAAAAATGTATATATATATAGTGTTTCATTGAAAATGAAGAATATGGACAAGGCCAGTTTTGCGTGAACTACTCTGTATATTTGTATTTATATTATAACACGCACATGTGACTTCTGAATTGCAATAAAGAGCAAATAGTTAGATAGTTATATGATTATAGTGTGCCTCAAGGAGCTGTCCCAGGATCTTTGCTTTTCTTAAATGAAATTGTAACTGTGGTTGAGAATAGCAGTATTTCTTTGTTTGATGATATAAAACGATGTTATAGGTACATAGTTAGTGATAATATAAACATATGTTTGATACGACTCATTATGATTTGTTTAAAGTCAAAATGTTTGATAGAACCCATTATGGTTTGTTTAAAGTTTATATTTTGTAAGTATGATTCTTGAAACAAAATATCTGCTGGGGAAAAAAACCAGGTTTTCAAGTGGATTTCTAAATTCATTGAGCAAAATTATTTATTAACCATGCAATCATTGCGGAACCATCACGGAAAGATAAAATTATTTCGAAAAATTATTTAATGAACTAATAAAAATAATTGATTCAAAATAATCAATAATGCAAAAAAAATAAGAGCAAAATGAATCAATTTGCTCTATTTTATACCATAGTATTTTCAATAAGACATTGACTGTTTTTAGATTTATTATCTATTTATTATTATCTATCTATTATTGGTACAATGAACGACACCCTGAAATAGATTTTAAGTTCGAGAAGAGAATATCTATCGTTTCATGCCATAACCTCAAAACTGTCAACATTTTTGAATCTACAGGAGAATATACATACATTGCTTCTCATTGTTTTGCCATTGCTTTTTGTATTTGCCCTATCTGGTTTAGTGAAGCATTACGATTTGCTGAAATTGGATGATGAACGTCCAAAACAGCTCCTCATAATTTCTTGATAAAAATGTATACTGTAAATGTAAATGTAATCTGTCATATCAATATTAATATATAATGGATGTATGTGTCATAGTTTTATTAACTGAAAAACTGGTATATTGCATTCTTATATATATTTATGAAAATGACGTAGCATTTAAATCGAGATCCGTTGCGGCTAATAAACATAAAGTGTTAAATGCCAAGATCAAGTTCATTGACAGGAAACTCAACTCTTGTCGGTTCCAACTAGAAACTGTTCTTACTTTGGAAATGCTCGTAAAATTTTGTTATCAAACGATCGCTGGAATTAGGAAACTAATACAATCATTTTCGTACTACAAAATAACGACAAAATTATGTAAATGTTTCACCTTTATTTCAAATTCTTCTCCGATTCTCAGAAAATCCGTTTGTGAATTGACGGAAGGAACTGGGATCATTTGTCGAATCAGGTTTGATAGAGCTTCGTTTACTGTACTTGACCTCGACCCCTAGAATTCGTAGAATAAAAGAGATGAAGGTAATATACGTGTTGAATTCGAAACCTACGTTATATATGTATGTACTATGTTTAACTATCTTCAAAACGAATCTGTGAAAAAGTGATAACGTTAGCGTTTACTCAAAGTGTTATCAAAGAAACGAGAAGTTCAAATTTAACATTTTTTTGCATATATTTTAAATAATAAATGTAACAATGAATTACTAGATATTGAAAAAGCAATGCTTATATTTTTGATTAAATAACTCAAAATAAATACCAGTTTTTTATGTGTAATAGAGCATTAAGTGTTATGAATAATACAGGGGCAAGGCAGAAAGTTGTGGACCTAGTTGACAAAAATTTCCGGCCTGACCAAGAAAAACAATGTTTTAAATTTTTTTTAGAACATAACTTACTTCAACACTGATACATTTTTCATAATGGTGTTCTAATGTAGTTATAACAGTTTTAAACGTAGATTCGTCAAGCTTCTCAAAATACTGATTTATAGTTTAGATAACTTCTTCCTTGCTCTCAAATCTTTTACCGCCAAGCCATTTTTTCAATTCAGCAAACAAGTAATAGTAGCTGGGGGCTAGGTCTGGAGAGTAGGGAGGATACGGCATCAATTCAAACTTCAATTCGTGGATTTTGGACATGGCAACAGCCTTTTACATGCTCAAATGGTTGTGCAAAATATTTCGCACACGTTCAGCTGACATCCTACAGGTGTCTATCTCATGCACCTTCAATCTGCGCTCTTCCAATACTATTTGATGGATTTTCTCAATCATTTCTGAAGTTGTGACCTCAATGGGCCGCCCTGACCGAGGCTCGTTAGAGGTGCTCACACGACCCATTTTAAATTCAGAAATCACCCACTGCTTGATAATTGAGTTTGATGGACAGGAGTCTCATAGTGTTGAATCCATCTCTTCTTTTATTTGCTTTGGTGTAAAACCTTTCAAATAGAAGTATTTGATGGCAGCACGTTTCTGCAATTTTTCCATTTTCACGAAATCAACAGCAGCGTCTTGCGCATGTGCTCTCAAACGCAAACTAAAGTAGCAATTGGGCTGAAACTTTACATACAAGCTCAGTAGGAATGATACTGTGCGACGCTGCTCCAAAAGTAGACCCAGTGGCGCCATCTCTTGGCTAGGCCGGAAACATTTCACCCCACCCTCGTATTTGCTACGTTGAAATAATGAAAAAGGAAAGCTATTACTGCGCGTATATACTAGCACGAGATTGGTATAGATCTTGCTGTTATCTAGCTTTAGAAAAAGATGAACCCAAAAAACTTCTTATGGACAATTTGATTTTTTTTACTTATCATTTGGTCTTGCTTCATTCAAATCTTCTAGCGATTTATATGTATTTCTGAAATTGCTCATTAGATTAATTCGGGTAATCATGTTATACTTGAAAGTTTAGAAAAAATTAGTCTGGAAATACGATTTAAGCATTATACAGCTACTAAAATAAAAACAAAAATTTTAACATTTTTCAAAAAATATTGTTTGTGCTTAATAATGGTTAAATAACCGCCAGTTGCGTTTTAAGGTTGTTGTTTAATGGGCAGAACACTTTCTCTTAATTTGCCAAAAGCTCTTTGACTATAATGTATTTCCTATGCATTCTCTGCATATATCGCAAAGTATTTTAGATCTGCTGCACTTGGAATTTGTGGTCGATTTGTCAAAAATTACCGTTTTTGAGTTACACGCACTCAGGGTTGTTTTTAAATAATATTTGCCTCTGGACACATTAGGTTGATAGAGACCATATTGCGTTGACAGCACACTAATTTTTAGAATCGACAAAAAATGTAGACAAATGTGGTTGTACATTTATTTTCATAACCATTTGCCTCGTTGTCCTGTCTTTGTGTGGTATTGTTCGGTTTCTCGGTTTATTCAAGGTATAAACCACAACGAACTAATATACTTATATTGGTGCATATATTCCTATATATATTATTATATATATATATATATATATATATATATATATATATATATATATATATATATATAAGCTAAGCGGCGATTGCGAGAGAAGATTGGTTCTGTGGGTTTTTAAGTAAAATGTCTGGCTTATTCTAGTACACCTAGGAGGAACGAAGAAATTAAGTTTGCCCAGAAGCTCAGGACAGTCGAGATTATCATTGAGCAAATTGAATAAAAATTTCAATGCATTCAAACTTCTCCTGGTGTGGAGGCTTCTAGTGTCAAACCTCGATAGCAAACAAGCGTGATCACAACCCCTAGGTGGATATAAACCATCCTCTCGAAATGCGAGCCATTTCAGGAACTTCCTCTGCAGTGCCTCCAGGCGGTTTATGTGACAATTATATATTGGTCGCCAAACAAGACAGCCATACTCAAGTTTGCTTCTCACTAGGGCATTAAATAAATGGACCAGTGTTGACGAACTCGAAAACAATCTAGCATTGCGGACGATAAAACCATAAACTTTGCTACATGATAAAATTAATTGATTGATATGAGGTATGAATGAGAGTTTTTGATCAAATACTACGCCGAGATCCTTAACCTCCTGAAGTCGAGTCAGATTAACACCTTCAATGTTGTAATCGAAAGATATCACATTTCTCTTCCTAGTAAAATTCACCACATTACATTTCATGACATTCAAATGTAAACAATTATTGTTACACCATCGGCTGATATCATTTAGGTCACTTTGTAGCCTCAAACAATCATTCATAGATGACACGCTCTTATAAATTTTAATATCGTCCGCATAAGCTACCTTCATGCAGTCCACCATCTCTAAGAGATCGTTAACAAAAAGGACAAATAGTAGGGGTCCAAGATTGGATCCCTGCGGCACTCCTGAAGTTACTCGAAATTTTCTCGATTTGGAATTCTCTATTTGCACAAATTGACTGCGATTACTCAAATAGGACTCCACGAGAAGTGATAAATTATTCGAAAATCCAAAAAGCTTCCTAGTTTTAACTATAAGTAGTTTATGGTTTATCTTATCGAAAGCCTTCTGGAAATCTGTATAACAACGTCAACCTGCCCTGCTCCGTCCAACTCCTCATAAATGAACTGAGAAAACTGAGCCAAATTTGTAGTGCAAGATCTCCTAGTCATAAACCCATGCTGCTCAATTGCAATACTATTTCTGATCTTAGGATATATGCTATTAAAAAGTATAATTTCAAACAATTTAGAGAAATTCGACAATATAGAAATTGGCCTGTAATTACCAATATGTGATGAGTCTCCTTCTTGAGCACCGGAATAACTTTTGCTACCTTCCATCTTGTAGGAAAAATGCTGGTCTTCAGAATGAGATCATATATATGCTTTAGCGGCATGATTAGACTGTCAATACAGTCTTTCACAATGAAGCTTGGAATCAAATCAGGACCAGCCGTCAACTTGTTATTAAGTTTTCTGGCAGCTACTTTTATCATGTCTTCTGTGATACACTCTATGAAAACGAGAGTGTTTCCAGAGTTTTCACCAACAATATCACAATTAGCAGAAGCATCTGAATACACAGAACTGAAGTAATCCGCAAATGCGTTCACAATATCATTCGGATTGTTATAAACAGATTGTTCATGTTGCATGATTCCTGGAATTCTAGTACATCCCCTTTTATCCTGAATAAAGGACCAGAACCTACTAGGATCTTCATTGATGAAGTGCTCTGAAGTAGCAATATACGCTTTGTAGAGTGAACCAATCTCTGATTTCACCATGGCTCTGAGAGAACTATAATGTCTGCCGTAAGAAGGTTTCTTGAATTTTTTGTAGTTACGATAAGCAACTTCTTTCATACGTATCAACTTTATGAGTTCAGATGTATACCAATGTGGAAATCTCCGAGTCCTGCCTTTCTTAAAAGGAACAGTGGACCTGAAAATATCCTCGAGGATTTCATACAGCATATTACAAGCTTCATTTGGATCATCGATTTCCATAATCTTAGACCAGTCCACACCACACATCATCGAATACATCGTATTAAAATCAGCCTTCCTAAAGTTGAATTGTCTAGGTGAAAAGTTTGCTCCAAAATTATTTTGTTTAGGGGAGCGTCCATCAAAATGCAGGCAGAAAGGTGGATGATTGGGATCAATATCAACTAGACCCGCTGACTCCTCAGGTGTAGATAATCGCAGGTTAGATAGTAACAGGTCCAATATTCTATTATTACAATTGAGAATGTTGTTGGTTTGTCTGAGTTCCATAATTTGAGAGAACGCAGACAATGTGAGGGCTTAATGATCAGTGGAACTTTCTCCAGCAAACAGCGGAGAATTGAAATCACCAATTAAAATAACATTGGTATCGACTATAAAACTCATAGAGGTCAGAGCATCAAAAAACAGATCGAAATTGTCGTTACTTATGGCGGGAGGTATGTATATAACAAACACAGAGATTAACAACTGGTCGACATATATTTTACAACCCACCACATCGATGGTTGGGACTAAGTTCCGTACCTGCGACAGATCTAAAGGTTCTGTTTGATATTTGGTATCAACTGCTAATATTACTCCTCCTCCAGTAGATGCTTGACATAATAGAAGATTTCTATCACATCTATAAACACAATAATTGTCCGTAAATAGTTCGGAATTATATACGCTATCCTGCAACCACGTTTCACTTAAACAAATAATGTCATAATCACATGCACAAATAGATTGAAAAAATTGATGTGTCTTGGAGTTAAGGCCTCTGACATTCTGATAGAAACACGATAAACTCGATATTGTAGCTGAGCCTAAGATTGCATGGTTCTTGGACGGCGTTTCACAAAAAAAACGCCTTACAGCAGCGCCCTCAGGCCAGAATGTTGGGTTCATGACCTGTTCTAATGACTCTAAAGGCAACGTTATCTTAAATGAGGAATAGGTATCAGGATTCCTAGAGATCAATTTTTCGCAGGTAACGCCAGGTATTCTTGAACCAATAAATGTTTTTAGATCATCCACGTTCGTTGTTGGACTTAATCTGGACACGTGAATAAATGCATGCTGCTTTTTAGGGACTGTGATCAATGAGCTAGATTTCATTGTTCCAACAACAGGCAGAGGAGGCTTTTCAGATCTCAATTGCTGTTTACCTGTTGACATGGATGTGTTATCTCCAATATTCTTTTTTTTCACAGGTTTATTGAGTTTCGTACTTTTCTTTGATGTGACCAATGCCCAATCAGATTGCTTTTTCAATAACGTAGATGCAGTATCGTTCTTAGTTTCCACGTTCATTAAGTCAACCATAATTTTCGTTTGAGTCGATTCAAGAGAATGAGGATCATCCGTCGATACTCTCTCTACAGAATTCCTATGTTCAATTGGTAGTAAGTCGCAAGGACGGTTATCTACATCCTGACCGTGCGAATTCTCACTACCAGATGAATTTACTATTGAAAGGTTTCTACTTTGTTTAAGCTCCTTTATCTCAGATACCAAATCTCGAATAAGGTATTCTTGAGCAACTATCAATTCTCTTAATGACCGAATTTCCGCAGTAAAAGAACTAGGTACGGCCGAAATAATTGTATTCCAGTATCACGATATATATATATGCAAATAATATATATATATATATATATATATATATATATATATATATATATATATATATACAGAATATCATATATATATATATATATATATATATATATATATATATATATATATATATATATATATATATATATATATAGGGAAACTCGATTAACCGGACTAATTGTTGTCGTTAGTCATCCGGATAATCGAAAATGATAATCGAATGTATGAAGAAAAGCAGGTTTTTTGCATATGTAGTATGTACATACATATGTAATGTTATGTGTTCATTAAAAACAACAAATACATATCAACGAAAATCAACGTTTATTAAGAAATGGTACTTGATGTACGTATAATTTGGGTGTAATGCCAGTTCCGACATATTCATGTTAGAATAAATTCGGCGCGGTTGGCAGTCCGGATAATCGCGAATCCGTATAACTGAGGGCCGGATAATCGAGTTTCTACTGTATATATATATATATATATATATATATATATATATATATATATATATATATATATATATATTGTATTGTATTGGTTATATTCATATACATTCTTATAAATACAACATATAAATTCTTATACATATAAGAATTTGAATTAATCTAAATCTAAGGCTACCAATATTGAAATTTTATATTTAATCGAACTCTTGGCTTAATGTTTCACGATTATATTTAACAACATGAATTTGTCAACATGTTTCGAGCATGAGCTCATTTGACTCAGTCTTGCAAATGAGCTCACGCTCGAAACATGTTGACAAACTCATGTTGTTAAATGTAATCGTGAAACATTAGGCTAATAGTTTAATTTAGTTTAATATTTACTTACGCTTCAACAAGAGTTAAGCGAGAATTCAATATCGCTTAACTCTAATTTTCATTAACAATAAGAAATTATTAATTTTTGAGTGAGTATGGACTCATAGCTTCGCACTTGTGAACTAATGAGCAAGAAGTGTCGTAGTGAGTCATTTGATTCTTTCAAAATAAATATTTTTTTCGGTCATCAGTTCGTGATCTATATAAAATAAAAAAATATCAAATCTAAAATTACAACTAAACAAATTACATCTAATAAAGCTACTAAATCAAACAAACTTTAGAAACAAAACTCAAATGTTTTCACGGGAGACACAATATCTGAGTAAGATAACTTTTTTTAGTTACCCTAAGTGACGTTAAAAACAGATACATCTAGTCCATTTTTGATAGAGTTATTTTGATTTGCTCGTGAATTTTACGACGCACAATTTTCCAATATCTTGTAAACGAATATGGAACTTGAGTAAAATCGGACCCATTTGCTTAAATCAAACAATGAAGTAGATTTGACCAAATATTTAAACTGAAACTCACATAAAACTCATATTATGTTCGTTGTACATTCTATTTGAAAGGGCTTATTTTTTCTTAAGACTCATGGTATTATCAAAATTAAGTTCCTTTAGGTGAATTCCATTACTAGATTCATTTGCGTGGTTTTCCAATTTATACCAATATCATTATAAGCAATAATTAAGAAACCAGTTTGAGATATATGAATTCGCACTGTAGTATTTTAATAAAAGTTTATTATAGCATCTAGGAGAGTTGATTTTTTCAAATTATTTTTCTTAATGATTCATTTGCAATTGGGAGATTTCTTAACGATTTAATACATTAATGAGTACACATTCTACTAAGTAGGGAAGCTAACGGCAATATTTCAGTATGCTACCTACCTTAACATTATTCGGCTTGATGTGGCGCCTGGATTCTTAATATTATTGATTAGTATTCCCACAGTCTACAGTTGAATGTATATAATCAATATCCGATACAGTTTCCTTTCAACTAGAATGCATATATCTTCGTCCTTTCGAATAATAATAGTACCGTTCACAAATTTATATTCGTCGAGGTTACGTTACATGCACAGATACACAAAGAATTATCACGTTCTTGTCGCAATTAAATACGAATACATTTACTTTGTTCTACGTGATTATACATTCGAAGCTTTTAATTAAGTCCTACCGCTAATTATAATAAGGGATAATGTCTTGTTGGCGTCTACTTGTGCATTGCACTTTAGTATTTGAGCCAATAAAAATCAGGAAGCGCATTAGAAAATTGGAATTAATGTAGGTGTACAAGTGAAAAGTGTCTGATAACTGAACGATGGAAATTTGCAACGAGTAAACCTATAATTTGATTCATCTAACGTCTTTTTATTTCGGTCTGTTAGGTTTCTTTAAGTTCGAGAATATAATGGTGAAATTAGGAGAACTCATGGCTTGAAACACTTTGGGTTTCAAATTTATGGAATGAAAATCATTACATTCTCGATTTTTTATTTTCAATAATTATCGGATATCGCCTTATGGTTGCTACTACGAGATCATTCGTGATGCAGGAATATTGGTTTAAAATCTTGGGATAGAGGGATTATGAATATTTCAAATTTTTCACTTTTTATTACGGTTTTTTTATAATTAAGATCAATATTTTCATTTATTATGAATACTTCGCCACAAATAACCAAACAATAAAAATAAGATCGTTTATTATGTCTTCTAGTAGGTACACTAATATAGATATATAACCGCAGATTTCCCTCTGTACGACAGTACCCATCATCCATTTTTCAAGAAATATTTTTATATGTATATCAGTTCCAAGAAAATATACTTATGTACTCCATTGAGTGATGATATATGAATCGAAATTGTTAACATTTTATTATCGAATCAACTGAATTCAAATTCGCTTAAAGATAAAACATTATTTTCATATTGGTTTTTTTCTTAAAGTATGTCAATTTTGCCGTCAAAAAGAATTGGAAGAGAAGGAATACGACAGTAATATATTAGGAAGAAGAAAGAGAAAACGGAAATCCCTTTATGCCATATACTACGTATATGCACACAGCTATATTTGCGCGGGAAAAAGTGTTTTTCGGTCTACCGGGCCAAAGCAACGGCCAAAGTTGAGGACCATAGAAGAGGTGAAGTTGTATTTTTGAGCTTATGATTTACACTTTATTGACAACATAGCATGACGCGTTTCGTCGTATTATTATTATTATTCTGTAAGCATCTGAAGAAGTCGTTTGTAACGACGAAACGCGTCATGCTATGTAGTCAATAAAGTGTAAATCATAAGTTCAAGTGTTTGAATTTAAGTTTATATTCAATTATAATTGCTTTACATCAAGTAAACGCCAACACTATTAAATATTGCGCAAAATTGAAAAGACTGTCCAATGTAATCCAACGTCAGAGTGAGCTGATACGACTTGATCAGTTGACGACGCCGACATGCTAAAGTCGACGAAGTGCTAAAAAAATAGATGAACTTCAAAAAAGGGTACTTCAAAGATGGAATCTTTTTATTATAGAAACGATAGGCATAATGGGTTGAATTAATGGAAGATTATATGAAAAAATTGAGAAAATTTTTAATTGAAAAACGCAGATTCATTATTTAATATAAAACTTTTCAAGTTGTCCTCTTAGGTGTGTTTTTATCTGAACCATTTCCTGAAATATTAATTATTCAATGAATCGATGAATGTAGGAAATGTTTTTTCAAGGATACCTACTTGAGAATCAATTGTTTTTTGCTATCCTATCCATTTTTCTAATTGTTTTGCAACCTTGAAATTTAAATCAGTATTAACATTCTTATGTTCTATTGTACAATAAACAAGAACCTTTTTTTGGGAATTGATAAAAGTGTGTGTTTAAAATGCATTTCAATATTGTAATTTTGCATTCCACCAATTAATTTGCAAAACCGTTGAAAGGATTATTCATTTCAAAATCTTGATTGTTAGAAATTTTCTGATAGAATGTTGATATGGTTTTTTTCGATCGAAAATCATTTGATCTGAATTCAGAACTGATTCCCCAAAATTCCCTTATTTTTTTAAACTTATATGTTCAATATTTATGAATAAAATTACTGAACTCCAAAGTATTTCGAAATTTTCAATAGGTACATAGGTCATTCAAACATGAACGTCTTAAAAGAGTTTAATTAGTATCGAATTTTTTTTGGATATGTTGGATTGATGGTTACGAATGAAGTATCTACATTGTTAAACAGAATATAAACTTCATGGGTACTTTTAGGTCTTGGTTAAACATGCCTAATCTTCTTGTACATATATTTATTCAGTGTAGAAAATTCCTATTCTTCCATCAGTACTTTTTTAGCAGTTCAGGGTGAAATGATTTTACGGTGCATGCCTAAATATAAGTTGCCATCACGAATTTGATGTGGTGTATTAAATTTATATTGAAGAATTCATTAAAATGAATAATTTTATAATTTTCAAGTTGTTTCCATGACGAAAAACCTCTTATATAAAAACTTTTAATTCATGTAAAATTGAATAATATTCAATTCAATACTTTATAGTTTATAAGGCTAATGAAATAAATGACGTAAGTTTTCAATTCGACTACATGGGCCGGCCCGCTTTCATTCAGTCTTCTCCCGACTTAACTGACATTTCCACTAGAAAAATGTGTCCTAGATCTTCGCTCCGCGATTTACGTTATGCAACTGTTTCAGTAAGATTAATTCTGATCTAATCACTCGTTACGTCACAAATAGTTTGAGGTTATTTCAATTAGAGAACTTGTGACAGTTCGTCAATTTTGAATAACTGGTTTCTTCCTCTTATCATTTGCTACGCTACGTCGCGTCGTGAAAAACGACTTATAGAAGTATAACGACGATAATACTAGAGCTTCTAGAGTGATATCTATGTTCGTGAATTTGTCGGATAGGTCTTCATTATTTCACTCTTAAAACACTCACAATAAAACAATAAACTTACGTGTTTATTGGCAAATTATATCAAAAACCCTTACATGATGTTTAAATAACTCTTCCCAATCGTCGAGTGAATATTAACACTTTCGATTTTGCTCTGTTTTTAACAGAAAGAAACAAAGACCAAAATTTCCTTTATGATTTCTTTTCTCTACATTTATTCGAAGGTAAAACACTTGCCTAATTGTATACGGAACGAAAAAAATTGCTTTTAACTTCGGTAGATTGCTCTTATTTAGATGTTATATCGATAGATTCTATGAATTAGTTTGAAAAACCTTTTGGAATCTAGTTTGTTTTCATTAATTATGCAAATCGTCATGTTTGATTATTCTGAAGGTCACAGTCAACAACATAATGAATGCTTTTGTTGATTAGGAATAGAATTCGTACTCACATCGGCAACCTGTCTGAGGCTATTAACGGATATATCCAGTAGTCCAGTCACATGATGAATATTATGTTAGTTTTATTTTTAATTCAGTGGACCTAAAGTTTAAGGCCGGTTCCGAACGGCCAATGGGCTTGTAACCAGTGTACATTTATCAACATCATCATTTAACAATCGGGGCTCGAACCCGAATCCTACCGCAACATAGCCCACTAAGCCACAGAGGCCGTCTCATTATGTCAGTTGAAACTAACAAACGTTATCGTTACCAAAACTCAAAAACACCTCGACTAATTTTAATTTTTTGTTGGTATTTTTTCTAAAATATGAAATTGTTCATACCGTGCACTAGTGTGAAATTATGAAAAATGTTTTTTGTAAAAAAGAATTGCGGATTTTGGGACTCCTATTCCATGATACTTTATAGTTTGGAACCTATCTCAACATTTCAGCATGATTCACTCTTAGGTTTTCAAGATTCAACAATTTTCAAGGTAGATTGACGATGAGTAGATAGATTGACGTTATTCTGAAAAGAACACTCATTTTACAGCGTTCATTACAGTGCTCATGAATTACATAATTTCGTTATGTTTGAAATTTATTTCATTTAAAAGGTAATTTCTTTGAATAAGGTATTCTGATACTGAGTCTAGTTAGTGCGAAACGCATCACATTTTGGAAACATTAATTATTATTTTTTCCATTCGATTTATATACCAGTCATTTAGTACTTTTAAACCTCAATCTACGAAAAATTTCTAGTGAGTTGAATTTTTGTATACATAATTACTATTATTTGAATTGAACTATTACTTACTTAATGAAGATATGAAAAATCGACATTGATATCGTGCCAGTTAAAGTGAAGTCAAAAAACACCAAAATCAGTTTTTCGCGAATATCTCAATAGAGTCCGATATTAAAATTGTTTTCGTGAAATTATCTACAAAAAAATTCCTCTTGAGTTTTTCTGAAAATTTCATAATAGATCGCCGTGAAAGCGACTAGAATGCATTCACATACGATTATATAACTACCGTACACCAAGGCATAAATTCGATTGCTTTTTATTCGTGTTTTCAAGAGTTTTAAAAACCTCTATCTGATACTTGGATGTTTTGTGAAATAGTACTTGTATTATAGATGTTTTAAAACTGAAAAAGTAAAATCTAAGTCAACTTTACGTTTTGTCAGCAACTGTTGATATAGAAACTGAAGATATATACAATTAATGACAAAAAAATCGACTTATGTCAAGGCCAGTTACAAGGGGAGTATTACAATCTATGTTTATGGAATCTTTAACAACGAAGCTGATAACTGAAAATCAATTTATTGATTTAAAATGGATGAATTCACTCCTGTTAATTTTTTGTTTGAATGAATACCCCGCTGTATTAAATCTGTAGAGTAGAATAGCGCCAACTACTTGGCTCCAGGATTGTAGAATATGCTGCCAGACATATTAACACGAAGACAAATATATGAAAAAAGAGAATTTATGTGAAATAATTCTTGTAGGATTACGACAGAATATGACTGCACTGAATAATTCTAAATAAAGCTTGATGAAGTGGATCTTTCCATTATTCCATAGGATGAATGTGTTTCTTAGTTGTAAATAATCGTTGCATTTATATTTCGTTATATATATATATATATATATATATATATATATATATAAGGAAATGAAATTTTTTTGTTTTTTATAATTATTATAACATTTATCCCTTGAAGGATAATGGAGACATCACATCTTACACATTCACATATCTAGCTCTACAATAACATTCCCTTGATGAATTTCAATTTTTCAAATGAATGTTCTAGTGTTCATTTTCTTATATATTATATATATATATATATATATATATATATATATATATATATATATATATATATATATATATATATATATATATATATATATATATATATATACGATATCAAAGCATACTATAACTTTATTTCGATGATTTTGTTTTAACAAATTATTCGAAAGAACTTTATAGCAGAGCTGGCTATGTGAAACATGAACAATGCGATGTCTCCATTATCCTTCTAGGGATAAATGTTAGAGAATATTGACATCGATGCCTATATTTATTGAAAGCCTAAAACAGAGACTGTTTCGTACTACAAGGTACTCATCAGTTATGCCAACGTTCAACAAATGAAAGGCAACGATTTCAATTCTCACATACTCTTCTATTGATTGTAATACAGAAATATAAAGTAAGTCGTATGCATATGTAATGCATAGATTAATGTAGATCTCAAATCTTAGGATCCTCAATATTCTTGAAGCTAATTTCCTTCATCTTTTTACATATTCCATAATTTCGAAAATACTACTCCCAAGACCAATTCGCCTCAACCATATTGTTTCATGTTTAATTTTTTGATGCATTTATTTGCTCATGTATTCATTTGTCTTTATAATTTGTTTCGACTTTTCCTAATTTTTAGAGGTTTGCGATTGCTGTTCAAGGTTTCGTTCTCTTTTGTTTTGTATACTCTTCAATATTTACAATTTTTTTGTTATTATTTTTTAAGAGATGTCATTTTAGAGGGATCTGCTGCAGCATTAGATATTTCTGGTAAATTCATAATTTAAGTACCTACATATGAGAAAATTCTGTTTAAAAAACAGTACGATTATTTATATGCCAGTAGTAGTAATAATATTGGGCATTGCGCGACAGGGTGGACTAATGACAGCTGCTTACACAAAACCTTTGAATATCCTAAACGAGTAACGTTTGAAACTGCTCTTTCGCAGAATATTTATAAAAAAAAACTTCTGAATTATGTCCGTTTTTTACAAATACAAAAATATGAAATTTCACACATTCATATCCCGTCATTCTATTGCATTATGACGTTCGAACTCTTCAATTCTTATTCGAAAGGAATGTTTCTTTTAGATAAGACCTAACCGACTCTCATGATTTATTGATTTTCAACAATGTTTCTCGTAATATTTGCTTTTCCTCGAGACGTGAAAGCACTTGGAACAAACTCCCGCCTAAAAGTACAAACACAGAACTCTGATTTCTGACAATTTTCCTTGTCGCTTGAGGAAACCTCTTAGAACTTGAAGGGAACTTTGAAAAGATTTTCCATTTAATTTTTGGTGTATGTTCAACATAATTATGAATGAAAGTGCATGTATTCTATATGAATTTGGCCTTAACAAAGAACAAATATATTATATGTTGTCATTTCATCACTCTAAATTCTGCAATTATAAATAAAATTAAACGGCGTTCACACTAAAAAATGTTAACCTTCACGAGAAAATATATTGGACTTTTTCGAAAACATTACTGCTTGAGTCTGTTGTCCATGTTGGATCGACAAAAGAAAGTATCCTCAAAGTGTCAAATCGGGTGTCCCAATCAACAATGTTGACTATTGAAAATTCTCCACTTGTCAATGAAAATATCCTATAGGTTAGTCGAAATGGTGGATGCGTATTAAATATGGAATATTCTCATAAGATCATAAAAGGAACGGAAAATGTTTTGTTTTATTATGTGGGACTTTTTAAGTTACTTCTATAATTACGTCTTCGCTTTTATTTTCAGCATAACGCAATGCATGGCACTTTAAGAGCAACGTGGGTCTACTTTTTACTCGCAACTGTACGCAAAGTGTACAGCGAGCCCCAGGTCTATATTTTGTCCGAAAATTTGGAGCAAGTAGTTACATCTTCTACTCTACAGTGGATTTCCTATAATGACCACGTAGAAGCTTTGCTCAGGAATGCTGTGGTAGCTGCTTATCAGATAAAAGAAGTGGATAATTGTAAGTATGCTCAATAACCCACATAGGGTTTTGGGATTAACACCCCCAATTGCTATCAGTAATTCTCGACTATGAAACTTCAGTATTGTGAATCATTTTACATCTATTGTCTTTTACTTAAAGTAAATTATTAAATTTATACGTATTGCTAAACATATAGCCTTGATAACGCTTGCTACCCCCTATTGAAATAGCTAATAATTGATTTTGTTACTTAAATCATACAAATATTATTTCCGAGTAGATTTTTTTCATGACATTTCATTCAAACAGCTGAAGTACAATCCCAATTTGTTTAAGCAGCTGTATTTACTATTATGATCATTGTCACATAACTAACAGCTGTGTAAATTTTTAAATTTGCATTTATTTTATATATACATTTTGAGTTATTCCTCTATTCACTATAAAGCGTTTATATCACATAATAATGTGATAATTTTATATAATAAAGCATTATTATATTTAGCATTTCGCATATTTTTGATAACCCCATTGCCTTGGTAGCACAGTTGAAAAGCATTCGCACTTTTGTCGAATGTTAACTGATCTAAATGTTTCTTTTCCTATTTTCACAAGTTTCCAATATGATTCAGGTTGGAATTTTTATATCTTTTTATTCCTTTGTTGCTTGGCTGTTTCGACAAATGAAGCAATTAAGTTGGTCGTTCGCATTAATCTGATTAGCCCACATGAAAGTTTTGATTAATAGTTGAATTGTTTATTTATTTGCCTATTACTTGACCATCAATAACAAATTAATGGAATTTGATAACCACGGAGAATTTTAATATGCCTATCATTTGAAGAAAGAAATTTGGCCGTTTTTCGTAAATTCGTAATAGGACTCAGATCTGGTGAATTTGGAGGCCAACTGGTATTTTCTGCAAAAATGCAAATTTGGCATTTTAAGCTGTTAATTGATAAAATTAATCAAATCTATACAAGCATTAAAAAAAGATTCTCTGTTTCAATTAGTAAAACACAATTATCAATTTCACATCTGAAGCTCTACATTCAATAGTTCTCCGCGTATACAAGTTGCTAGAATTGAACAGTTTTTCTTTCTCTTCATTTTCCCCCTTTGCAATCTTGCCAATATAGCTCGAAATCGCCCGGAGTCGAGAAATTTATTGCGAAATCCAGGACGTAAAATCTAAAGAAATGTCTTCAAGCATAAGTCTGCTTCTTGATCCCAAGGGTTTGGAGGGTTGAAATACGATAACTTGACTAACAAAGGAGGCTCGTAGATGACATTCCAAAAGACCGCTTCTGCGACTTAATAAGGAAGTGAATATCTGACATCAGGTCATTTCTCCTCTATTACCAACCTACGTTAAAAAAATTTACCATGTTTATATGCCCTATTAATTAATGAAGATACAAGTGTTCATAATCATCTTCGATTTGATGTGCACATTTTTTCAGATTGCAATCTCTCCTTTATTTTGTTTTTTGTTGGTTGTTTTAGCCCACCTCGTTACAGTTAATTTCTTAGTATTGAGGTGACTTCAACTTAGGTATTATTCTTGGTCTATTATCTTACGAGGGTATCAGTGTATTATTTTTCTGATCAATCTGTTTGTTATATATATATATATATATATATATATATATATATATATATATATATATATATATATATATATATATAATAACACTGTCGGTAAGTGTTCTACGAATGCATTTGGGGGCTCTAATTGTTAGTATAATGTTTGTGACCTTCTATTTTATCGAGTTACTACGGTCTCTTGATTTTTCTTAGCATGTAAGCTTACACGTAACCTGAAAGTTTATTTTTCCTTTTATATGTTCTTAGCGTACGAGTCAAACATCGGGATGCCAAGTCCGGTAGTACGTTGGTTAACACTATTTTCCGATTCAGATTGCGTTCTCCATTTGATTTTATTTGTAATTCCTCCGTTTGTTCTCCTTAATGAATTGTTTCACTTGTTGATTTCAAACCATTAGTCCAAAATCAGGTTGTCGAAGTATAATATCCATTCCTGTCTTCTACTAGAATCTTATTATTTCCTCTAATAATTACTGTTGATTATAATAATAATTGAGAGTTCTTTTCAGATCCTCCTCAATAATCTTTAACAAATTAATTTGTTGTCAATATTTAATCCTCGGATGATGGTTATATTGATGATTATAACGAAGATAACGAAGTCTTCATATGTTTTTTTGTTTCAGCAACTGGCGATGTTCCAAAAAGTAGCGAAGCAATCTTCAAGGTCCCTGTTTACGTTTGCAGGGCCAAGGTGGCAGCCCTTTGGGTACCCGGGCAATTCCGAAATAACGAGAAAGTATGCATAGTTTCCTTGTATAGAAAAGTGTCGGAAGAGAAAAATTTCGAAATACTTATCAATAAAGAGAAGCGATCAAGACTTAGCTGGGCCCAAAAGAGTAAATACACCATCACACCCCAAGGTAGCGTCGAAGGTGGTGAGAAAGTATACATTGCTAGAAGAACTGTCAAGTACCATCATAAAGAAGGTGCGTTGACCCATACCGTTGGTAATTTTAATCCAAGTGAAAACTTGGGTGTCTTTTCCTTGGTCGACCAGAACAATAAGGAGTTGAAGTACGAAGATGGGGAGATTTTGGTAGAGCAAGAACCTATAAGGTATGAATTCAAGCATACGAAATTTAATAAAATAAAAAGCAAACACATCCACTCCCCGAAAATTCTTGGAACCACTATTTTGAAGAATGAAGAACAAGACGTGCAAAGGGTTGATACAGTGTTGAGTTTTAATTATACCCATTATATGAATTGGGGAAAGGAGCATGGGCTTCTCATCGCTCTACCCTTTTCTGTAGATTTACCAAATGGCACTAAATTCAGTGGTAAATGGGGTATACCAGAATCTGTAGACAAGACAGAAGTGGTACCCATAGAAAGATATCTTGAGGAAGGTACTGCTGTAAATGTTACTCTCAAAGGAAACTATACTGAAAGTGACATTCCATATGTTGCAACTGTAACTGCTTTTTATAAGGACAATGAGTCTCTCGATAGCATTCTAAGAGACAGTTTATTGAAAAAACACATGACAGGGGTTGTTATTGAGTACAGTCCTGTATATTTCTTGGGTAATAACACATTGGTACCTACGACTACTACCACAGCTAGAACAACTTCTATAACAACTCAGACAACTCAAACACAAACAATTACTGTGAAAGTGCCTAACACAGATGATATTTACTTGGTGGATGAAAAATCTGAAAAACCTATTTCCAATTCTGTAGTACCAAATGAACTACCATCCAATGAACTTCCTCCAGATTCATCAGGAAATACCAACGATAACACTGTACAGCAACTGACAAAGAAAGATGAACGAAGCATTGGAAGTAAAATATCAATTACATATATATTACTCATTTTAACTTCACTTGTAATGCAGATTACCTAAATTTATTTAATTTGGTAATTTTGCCAAATGAAAACGAATTGTGATGATTTTAGATTCAGATTTGCGTTGAGAATGTAATTTAGCATTTAGCGATTGTACATAATAAGACTGTGTTTATGTATATATATAATAATGTATTTGAAACTTGAAAACATTCAGAAAATGTAGATGTTCAGAAGAATTGTAGAAATATAACTCTCTAAAATGTAGGTATATCACATAAATCTGTGTATAATAATTATTTAGTTTCTAAGTAATTCTATGAGAAATTGATTGAGTCGTAATAATTTTTTATTTATTATTTTTGAGATTGCGAGAATTCTTGCAGCTTGACATAATCATATGAAAATTAAATTATTTGCTCCATTGGTTTATCACTCAAATGTAAAATCAATTATATTCAATTCCTGGGACAAGTGTTTGTTCAATGTCGTTGCTCATTTCTCCATCTCGATGTATTTTCAATTTATTTTATTGAGAACCATTCATTTATTTCACTTTAATAAATGAAGAGCTATTGAAAGATTCAACTAAAATGAAAAGAGTGTTTCTGTTGATGATGAATTTATTACATTTTAGTGTAACTTTTTGTTGAGCTGAATCTATGTACTGTAATTAAAATTGAACTGAAATGTATTATTATAATAATATATTCGCTAATCTTAAATATGAATAATTAAAAAAGTAGTCGCATACAATATTTTGGAAACAAAAATGATAAAAACTGTTTTTTCTTGCACAAAGCAATATCAATTTAAGGGGATTAATATCTATTTCTTGCTAATTCATCAATTATTTGAGTGCTCGACGTTACTAATGATTACAGGTTTGCTTTTAAATAACTCTTGTGACACGATTGAATAATACACATTTAAGGAACCCAAAAAAATTGTCCACTCTTTGTCATTTCTATTTGTTCACAAGGTTTCCTTATACAATATCTTCATCAAGTAGAGTACAAAGTTAAGAAATTAACTTAGAAAAATGATCAACAGTAATAATGCATTCTTTGTCCATTGATCTTCCATTTTACATAACACATTTATGTGTTATGACTATGATTATAAATGATTATGTGTTAAGTAAACAAATTACTCATAAAAAAACTGTGAGTAATATGTCTTACTTATGTGCCTCCTATAGATATCTGCTATGAATTGCTGTTCATTTACTACTAAAAGCCATTTTATCGGAAGGGAGTATGAGAATTTTTTCTTACAAGGCTTGGCAGGATTTTTATGTCGGGATGTTTATGTATCAGAACGATATGTTTTTCCCCAAAATATTAAAATGTATTATAATTAACAGAAAATAAGGAACTTTATCTCATGCAAGATTCGATTTAGTTATGATATCACTGATTTTATTTATTCTTATTTGAGGAGTTAAAAAGTGGTCAGAATGAACACCCTATAGTGAAAGTAATAAATTATTCAGTAATTTTCTCTTTACTTTGCATAATGGTGGATTGGATTATTAAGCAAATTTATTGAATTGTTCTTTCCTCAAATGAAAATATTTTTAGAAAATTATGCTGAATGTAAAAAAATTTACTAAATGTTTATAAAATAAGCATTTCAGTTCTTGGTCAGTTATTACCAAAGACTTTTCAATGAAAATTAATTTACATTCCTAAATTTTGTGAACTCCAATTCTTAAACATTTTGAACAATAACAGGTTCAGTTGACAACATTAAAATAACTTCATCTGGTTTGCAGTTGAATATTAAGGGTATGGGCCATATCATATATACAAAATCGTAGCAGACTTGCTTTTTATAAAAAAAAATGATTTTATGATAATATAAATTCGTTGTTAATAATTCATCATTTTCGATAGTTTGAGTACTGACTCAGTATATTTTTATTTAAGTTGTTTACAATTTCGACGTGTTTTAGAATTAATTAAAATAAATTCTTTGTACATTACAAATTTAATATATATAAACATTTAGCTTTCGTGAAACTTTTGCAGCGTTTCATATTTATTTGCTGTTTGTGAATTTATTTATGGCTTAGAATAAAAATATTCTGATGAATGATCAGACATGAGTGTACAGAAACTGATATATGTATATGCAAAATGCTTCGATGTTGAAATATTTTTGATAAATGTATTGTTAGCAGCTATCGTTTTTCATTAATATTGATAGACTTTAAATTATCCAAAATAATTATCATTTGTAATTAGAAGTGTATCTTTCTATCAATGGTAATCTTGATCAGTATTTCCATATTGAATTATGCATTGTCTGAATGAATGTATTGAATTCAACATTTCTAAGATATGCTATAATTTTCCGAAGTTCAAAGTTACCCACTACTTTATTGGTGTCTTATAAGAAGTTGAAACTCCAGTGAAATAAACAATAATTATTCACAAAAATGTTTTAATCTTATTTTAACCCTTTCTCATTTTTATGATTGTACGTTATGAATAGAAATATATCCAAAATATATAGTTTTGGTATAGTTTTAGCAATATAAATTAATGTATTTTTAACTTTTCTGATCTCTATTTCAATCTTTAAATTTCTTTAGAATCTGTATTAATAATTTTACGCAACTGAGTAATTTTGAAACGAAATTATTACTTTTTGACAAAGTTGTGATGTACAAAACCTCAAGAAAATCAAAACTTTTAACATTGAAAATAGAATTGAAAATAATATATAATATATATATATATATATATATATATATATATATATATATATATATATATATATATATATATATATATATATATATATATATATATATATATATATATATATATATATATATATATATATATATATGTATATATATATATATACATATAAGTGTTCCACAGAGTTTTATAGATGAAAGCGAATATATTCATTCTTTTGATTCAATAACTTGAGTTTCCTCTAAGTTTTCTGGTTTTTGAATTCTTGATTAATTTTTATTAATCAAGAATTTTATTCTTAATTAATCAATTAAGATATTAATTAATTTTCATTAATCAATACTTTGATTAATTCAAAATAATGTTTTGAATTAAGTAGAATAAACTATTATCTTTTCAAATATTCAATATTTACCTCACTGTGCATATGGATTTATTAATATTTAATAGTCCTAGTGGCACCCTGAAAGACGAAAGATCTTGAGCGTACTATTAGCTCAACCCACTGATATTTATAGACATCAAACGACGTGTGGGCATTCGAAGCTTGATGTGCATTTGATTTTCTATTGATTCCATTGAAGTGTTCTATGCAGGGTCGCCGTAAGCGGGCGTTTACCGCACTCGGGCGGCACGACCAGGGGCGGCTATTGCGCGACTTCTCACGTACCTTATTCAAGTTATTGTCCTGTTGTTTAAGAAAATAAATATTAAGTCATTGTCATTTTAAAAAATCTGACCAAATTACTTTAACACCGCCATCTATTGGCATCCATCAAAACTAAGATGGAACACCAAACGGTTCTCTGCCATTCTATGGAAAACGGGACTGTTGATGTTGGGGGAATCACCTTTGAGCGTCTTCTTCAATTCGCTCGCTATGGTAGTATAGATAAATAGAACAACTGGCACAATGAATTGCAATTATTTTGTTAATAGTTCTTTTGAGGTGAATTTCGGCTTAATTTATTGATATTTAAACTTGTCGAGTGTGATTATAATTGAATCATCCGTCAGTATAAAACAAGTGCAAAGGAATCGTAACTATGGTAAGTATTAACCTACCTTTATTTATAGACTCATTTATCACAATAATTACTGTTCGAGAACATTATAAACATTTTAGTATAAAAAATTTGTCTTCAATACTTCTTAATTTCGAAAATTAATGAGTAGGTTACGTTATGATTGGAATTGAACTTATTGTAGAAAATGTTACGTGAGATCAAAACCTATTTGTCTGACTGAACTTTTTTGGCATATTATTGTATAAAAAACATTACTCAAGTGAAAAAAAATCTTACATACACAATTAATTTCAGAAACCGCAGAAATGGAAAAAACTTTCGGGAGCGCAATTTCGACAGCAAAATGGAGAAAAGGTACACAAAGAAAAAATGGCAGGCTCTTTTGAAAATTTTGTGGTAAGCCAGATAATAAGGAAACGAAATGCCACGAAGATATCGAGGTAGCTTGCAGCAGCACAGCCTTAAATCAGAGAGCTATGGGCATAACTGAAGAGAAAGAAATATTATGTTCTTCGGAAGAACTAAACTAAAACAAGAGAAGGTACTTCTGAAGAACCTAAGCAGTTTATCTTCAAAAGTAACATGCAGTACTTTAGATTGTTGTGATGATCCTGGTTTGTGGCCTGCAAGTATGAGTAATGATCTTGTTCATATTTTGGTTAATCGTGTCAGGTAAAGGCGTCCTACTGCAACTTTCCCATAAGTGATGACGGAAGAAAATTTACAGACAATTAGTATTATAGAAATCTTCCCAATGAAGAAAAAATTAAGAGAGAATAGTTTATTTACTCTATTTCCAAAGATTCAACACATTGTTTTTGTTGTGAATTATTTGGTAAATCTGCTAGTAGTTTGTCTGCTTTGAACGGTTTTTCTGATTGCAAACATTTGTCATTAACATTGAAAAAGCATGAAACAAGTGTTTCCAACACCGAAAATGTGAAATCGTGGGTAGAATTAATTAAAATGTTGAAAAATAAAACTACCTACTGTCAATTAGATGAAACTGAGACTGTTAGAATCGGAAAAATAGCAATGGTTTGATGTATTAGAAAGAATCATAGTAATCAAGTATTTATTTCATCAGTGTCTGGCATTCTGAGGGTCCTCAAAAACATTATATGATTATGATAATGGTAATTTTTTAAAAGCAATCGAAATGATCCTAGCATCCTTTGATTTAGCCATGCGGGTACACATTCACAAAATTCAATCTTCGAAATTCAAGAATTCAAGTCGTATGATTCACTATTTAGGAGATCAAATTCAGAATGAAATAATTGAATTGCTCGCCAAGCTTTTTTAGCAATAGTTTGAACATGAAATTTTAAATAGTTTGGACACAAGAAAGTTGATGGAAAATTTCGCAAATTTAAAGGCAAGAAGAGTACATTTTTTGTGAATAAATAGAAATTGAAAACGTAAGTTGAAAATTTTTCATATTAGTAAACAAAAATAACAAGTTCATTGTAGAATATTGTATTGAATTAAGAATAAATGTGCTATCTTCGTAAATTTTTTTTCTCACCATAATAAAGAAAACATAAGAAAGAATTACCTAACCTTTTTTATACAAAACTCGTATAGTAGGGCGATTAAGGCGCATAATCGGTACTGCACGCGGGCGACGAAACAGCTAGCGGCGGGCCTGGATCTATGCATTACGACATATATCTCTCTTCGGAGTTATAAGATGAGGGTTGAAGTCGTTGCCTCCCTTGTCGATGGACGAGGCACAATTGATTGAGTTCGTTGTAGAACGAAACGGTGTGTCTTGTGCTTCCATCAAGGGTAAACATCGATTTCAGTATTCTCTAAGAATTATTCCTTGAAAGACATTTGACGCATCACATCTAACATGTTCACATATGCCAGACCACTGATACAGTTTTGTTTTACTGAAACTCTCAGGGAACTGTCTAAACAAAATTTGGCAACGAGAACGTAACCTATCACTTTCGACAGTGAATATCAAGTGCGTTTTGTAAAATCATAGAATTTGTTAAATGAAAATATCATACCATTGTTTCGTCCTTATTAGGAATCATCAATGATATTTATTCAAATAATCAAGAATCAATGGTTTCTATAACGCCCCAGGTCCTATCTTCAGAAGGAGGAAAATATTAGTTCGTGAGCTTAATCATGTGAGCTTCCTCTATCGAAGAAATGACGTATAAGCTGTCTTCGGGATTCTAGAATCCTTCCTCGGAACAATATCAGTGAAAGTACGTAGAGGCTTTGTAGACATTTCATTCAAACACCTCAGAAATTTGTCTGTAGATGCGTAAGAATTGTCGCCTGCCTTATCGCACCAAATTTCACCCTAGCGGGCAACTCAAACTCAAAACTAATAGTAATCAAAATCTAAGTTGGTATATTTGATTCTTATTTGACAATTTGCGTCATTTACATTTGGGATGAGATTATTACCCCAGTAGAATCGTGCCAGCCTATACTATATATATATATATATATATATATATATATATATATATATATATATATATATATATATATATATATATATATATATATATAAGAAAATGAACACTAGAACATTCATTTGAAAAATTGAAATTAATCAAGAGAATGTTATAGCAGAGCTAGATATGTGAACGTGTACGATGTGATGTCTCCATTATCCTTCAAGGGATAAATGTTAGAGAAATATTGAAATCGATGCCACACCTGATGGAAGTGCGAGACATATATGTTTCGTTCTGCAAGGAACTCGTCAGTCGCACCACGTCCATCGAAGTGAGGCAACGATTTCAACCTCCAAGCATCTTCTTGTGACTTCAAGTGGAAGATCGTAGAGTAATGAATACTCTACAATTCCATCTATAGAAATCAGTAGTAAACACCTCTCTCAGATTACAGAGTCACCAAGCATCGAAATTTCACATATCTTCTATACCCGTAGGTATCTAAAATATATAGATATGTGAAATTTCGATGCTTGGTGACTCTGTAATCTGAGAGAGGTGTTTTCTACTGATTTCTATAGATGGAATTGTAGAGTATTCATTACTCAACGATCTTCCACTTGAAGTCACAAGAAGATGCTTGGAGGTTGAAATCGTTGCCTCACTTCGATGGACGTGGTGCGACTGACGAGTTCCTTGCAGAACGAAACATATATGTCTCGCACTTCCATCAGGTGTGGCATCGATTTCAATATTTCTCTAACATTTATCCCTTGAAGGATAATGGAGACATCACATCGTACACGTTCACATATCTAGCTCTGCTATAACATTCTCTTGATTAATTTCAATTTTTCAAATGAATGTTCTAGTGTTCATTTTCTTAAATATTTCATTCAGTGCCATAAGCACAAAAAATTTCATTTCCTTATATATATATATATATATATATATATATATATATATATATATATATATATATATATATATATATATATATATAAGGTACTTGAGGGTAATAAGGCTTAACTAAGGGGAAATAGTTATAAATATTGAAAGAACAACTTAATCAACTACATTCATTGGTTATGAGTCGTTTATTTATGGTACTACAAAATAGAACAAAAAAATAGCAACTTCTGCTTACAATATACATAAAATTGAACTTTTTTTGAAACACTCTCAATGGGCCTTATTATAATTAGGTAGGATAATAAGGCCTATATTTTATATTATATAAGTAATCAACTTAAACATTAAAATTTGGTTCTTTAGGTCAGTAATTCTTATACATAATAGCACAACAATGTATAAGTATTCTAATAATAAAATACATGGTCTCTTTTAACATCCAGCAGGACATATGAAGTCATCACAATCATCCACTGTCAAACCGAAGCACTCCTCATGATACATACCACTCAAATCATTGAGAGCACTCCCTCATGTCATCCATGTGGTCTTCTTAACAGGCATGATAGTACCAACTCGTTTGATTGCCTGCAGTGTTTTTGGTTCTAGTAGATCCGTGAGAAGACGATTTTGCTTTAATTGCTTTTGAAGTGAATTTAATTTTTGAATACCCTGGATCCCTTTACTTCTCCTCTTTTTTCATTTTCTTCTGTACTATACTTTTCTTTGCTGCATTGTTTTTCTTACCTTCATTAAATTTATCGAAAAGATCTTTGGAAAATGGATTAACTCGGTAATTGATAGCCTTGTGTCGGACAATAGGTGTTGCTTCCTGAGTTTTAGCAGGTGTGGGCATGAGATTATGAAACCCAGATTTTATTTGAATAAGTGGCACATCCTCTTCCGAATAACTTGAAGAAGTCCCATAAATTTGGCAATAATAGCTGCGTTTTGCGGTTGGTTGGCTTGAGATCTGCTGATTTGGTCATCCTTCTGATAACAATTTGGCTGTCGATCTAAAACATGTAGAAAGTTCAGGAGTCAGATAGGAGTTTGGCCGAGAATAATCAGCAGGTGGCACATTCTCTTTTTCGACATCAGGTGCTAATATCTTTGGAGAATTTGACAGCAACCTTCTATCAGCTTCTAGAGTCTTTTGTCTAGTATAATCCACATGTGACACATTTTCTTCTACGAGTTCAAGAGCTTAACGCCTCTGTCAAAATTGATGGTGATTCGCGATTCGATACCACAATTATCAAGAGATTCTATGTTTCCTTGTTCACTATCAGCAGGCGTTGGTGAATTGACTTGCAAAAAGAATAAACAAGAAGTATAATAAGGCCTACTTAAAATTTTCGTAGGCCTTATTACCCATGGGCAACATATTTAGGAAAAACGAAATAAATAAAACTGGTATTGTACCACTTTATTTATTTAGACAGTATGGGGCAAGCGTAAATTGACACAAATATAGACAGTGAGTGTAAATAAATAAGTATAATAATAACATACGTTTTACCAGAGCCAATTTTCATTAAATCGTGACGGGCCACTACTCCTGACAACGTTTGGCACGCCCTATGCCGAGCGGCAGGGGAGGAAGTCAACTTTTGCCGTGTAATATACTTGTACGTGTAACATGCATGTGTGAGTGTTACCTTCAGAGCAAAATCGTATTTTAAACAAGATTTTGATCGTTTAGGCCTTATTAGCCGACAGGCCTTAATACCCGCACGTACCTTATATAGTACATATAAAACTGAATAAAAATTTTCATTTAGAAGTCGATAATTTTAGATGTTAGAGCATTTTCATTATCTTTCACTAACACTCAATTTAATTTAATTGATTATTCTGGCATATACTTTATAAATTAATTCAAATATTAATATTTAAGTTTATACTTTTGAACAACAATGAATAATAGGCAACCAATAATACTTATGTGTGTAGCTTTAGTTAAAGGTTGAATCAATTCAAGGTTTTTAAAAAGAAGCATTTCAAGAAAATGAAAATATTTTCTCAATATACTCACTTCTCACTTTTCTTTTAGATTGAAAGAACATCATGTGTTTTTTGGGTGAGATTTCAGATTTACTACAGATTTTCTTCAAAATATCAACTGAACATCATTTTAGATTTACCACAAAAGCTTTCACAACAAGGAGCATAGACCAAAGCAATACGGAGTGTTAAGGAGTCATTCATTTATTACGTAAAACGATTTAGGAATGGTGGCGGGTCGGGCATTTCTTATCTTTTCTTACAAAGGGAAGGAGGTAGGCTTAATAGTTCTTACGTAAGATCATAAATGCGCAATGTTAAAACTATACTTTTTAAACTTTGGGAAAAATTATCAATTCTGATTCAGAGCTGAAAAACTTTGCTAAGGCAGGTAATATTTTGTCAGAGATTTGGAGTTCAATTATTATAGATTGAACCAGTAGTAGCAGAATATTTGCTTCCAGATAATGAAGACGTTGGAGAAATGACAGATGTATTGAATGATCAAAATTGGTATACGATACATGTGCAAAAGTCCCAATACTTTTTACAAATTGTAAAATGCACTAATAAGGAATGCTATGGTGATAACAGGAGTGATATTCGTAAAATCCTTCCGCAAGGGTTTTTTGACCCACCATATCATTTAAGAAGTGAACCTTCTCTCATATTTCCCTCCCCAGAGGATGTTAAAGCATTCGATCACTTTGCATCTTTGTTTGTGCGACAATCATTAAACATGGAAGCTGATGCCCTATTCAAGACTGTTCCCTACGATTTTTACTGTCCATCAATACAAGATGCGCTCATAGAAAGAATTTGTTTAGTATGCTCTAATGCTCTAAAAACTTTGCATCGAAATAGGCAGCGCAACTTCAAAAAAAACTTCATAGCTTTATTTCAAATATTGAAAAAGAAAAAGATTTAGCCATATATTCAAGGCGAGGCAAAGAAGTTTTGTGCCGCATGGGGGCTGATGTGGAATGGGTGGACGTCGACGACGTGAATAACCAACTAGAAGAAACACCTATTATTAGAGATGTTCCAGTGGCAGATCCACTTTCCAAGTGGGTTTTGAGCCCCTGGACTGAAAATCTTATGTAGGTAAAGATTTTCAGATGTATTATTTTAAGATGAATGATTAAAACCAAAGTTTACTACTGGCAAAAAATAAAAATGATTAGCACCTTTGTAAGTACAAATAAACATTTCTAAAAATTGTTACTTAGAAAAATTGTTCTTTTCCTTTAGATTCATTTAGATATAGCAATAAATATTCAACAGGGGGAGAGGGTAGGCCTATTCTTATTTTTTCTTATAATAGGGGGAAGGGGTCAAAAACTAGAGGAAATAGTCTTACGTAATGAATGAATTGCTTGCAATAACAAAATTGAAATGTGCAGATAAATAGGATAAGCAATATCATCATATTTTTTTATCAGGTAAACATATGACGAAATTAATTTACTCAATTGTTTGGTTAGTCGAAGAAAAATTTTGAAACAAAAAGTGGATCAGAATGAATATACTAATCATCGAGTAAATCATTGACTACTCATCGAGTACAAAATCTTACTGTATGTTTTAAAAAATCTCCAAAAATTGTGATAATTTCACCTGTCTTAAATTCAGAAATTAAGTTCATTCTCAAATTGTCTATTTCAGAACCCAAAACCTAAGAATTCAGTAAACTTATATCAACTTAATAAATTTTAGAAAATAAATACTACAATATTGTTGAAGTGAATGGTATTATAGATTGAATAAACACTGTGAAATAGAATAAGTTACACAACGTGACGAAGACGCTTTGTATAGAAATAATTGACAAATTTGTTAATCGATATAATATTGAATTTCAATAATCGAAGTTTATTGAGCGAGCTTCATATTTTAAAATGAATTCATCCAGCTATTTCATGTATTCAATTCAAGTAATACGAGAATATAAAAATTACTGGTACTTGTACGAAGCGTTATCTGAAACTGGATACTTCAAACAGACCTCACCATTTATTTGATGTAAGGTGCTTCATCGCAAGAAATTCTATAGACATTACTGCGAGAAGCCTGAAGAGGATGTGGCAATTTAGAGACAAAATCGCTAATTTCCGGATATTATACCACCTACTATAACCACAGTACGTATTGTAAAGGCCGTTTGAATAGTTTAATTCTTCCTTTATTGCTGTTCACCTTGCTACAGTTCACTTGTGTAACGTTCATAGTGTTCGAGACGAACCGACAGCATGGCATCTGAAAATAACGAAAAAAGCAAGAAACAACCACCACCCAGGTCTCTCAGCAAACAGGATGAGTTACTTCATCTTCAAGCCCAATATTTTCTCGAAGTTAAAAGGAAGGATATGACCACTAAAGATAAAGTAAAACTATTTTTATGGGATCCAGATAACCGCACTGTTATGGGTCGAACATCTTCAGGTTGGGGTAAGATTCGAATCTTTTAAACATTTGAAGTATTATGATTTCAATTGATTTCTGTTCAAAAGCACATTTAAGCTATTTTTTCAACAAAGAACGTGGGAAATGTCCAAGAAAAAAGGGCATATTTTCATTAAATTTTAATAATTGGTTAATTTCAATTGATCTTCGAACAAAGAAGCTTTGAACCCTTTTTGTGCTACAAATAGTTATAGTTGTAAAAAAACCATTAGAAGTTTGAAAACTTCAAACTTTTAGATTTGGGAGGCTACAACATATAGATTAAGAGTCCATAACTCCCAGACATTGCCTCGAGTGCCTCGATTAAAGTTCATATGAACCTTGAATGACAATATATTCGCTAAGTTTGTCTGATTGCCAATTATCAGAAAGCAGGTAATAAATTTATGTAAAATTCTAAGGGCTGATTTTAAAATATATCTATTACACAATTAATAGAATAAAATAATATAAATAATAATATTTTAATGCAGTACATTTCCAGCAAGCCATAAACTCCGCCAGAGCTTCAAAGATCTTTGAAAAATAATGTTAATAAAGTCTAGTAAAATTGGAAACATTCAAGTTAGCGACATTTCGCGTAGAAAACGAATTCCATTTGTTACAATGTCACAATATTTGCTAAAAATAATTGATTATGGAAAAAATTATTAATGTAATTAGAAATTATTGTATCATAAATCCCTAATTACAAATTTAAATGAATTATCAGATTATTATGCAAGATTCTCATTAAAGGACGAATAATTTCATTACGATCTCACACTCGCTCCAAGGTACAAGCATAAAGTTGTCGCGCTGGCACTCGCAATTGAATGCTCTTGAGTAGGGGGATGTTTCGTCGATGCAATTTGTCTGGCTGAGCTTATAATCATCAGAATTCACTCTCTGAAGAGATTCACGTGAAAAACTGCATTCAGAAAATAAGTTCTATTATTTTTCGAAGAACTTTAAAACACCTGTCGGAAGCTATGACCTGAGAAAATTCTCCAGCAGTAAGATATATTATTTTCGGCCGGTTTCCGTAGCTTAGTCGATAGAACACCCGACTATGGTACGGTAAAACTCGGGTTCGAGCTCCTCTGAAGGCATGGGTGTTTGTGTTTGTCTATGATTTGAGAACATTACATAATGATATATGCTGGGTAATGTACATTGATTACAAGCCTATTCGCCGTTCGGAACCGGCGTTAAACTGTAGGTCCACTGAATTGAAAATATATATATATATATATATATATATATATATATATATATATATATATATATATATATATATATTATTTTATGCTGATAATTGTGTAATATATGAATAAAAAACAGCTTTCAGAATTTCAAATAAATAAGTCTCATTTCTGGATACTTTTTCACATACCTACCTGATAAATGGGCTTCTGACCAACTAAGCGAATATGGTAGCATTGAAGGTTTATATTAACACTATCTGTAGTCTCTTATTTTGTCACTTAGAAAATAAAGTATGTCTGGCAGACCTGGCGCTTGGACTAATACGATTGTATTCGATTTGTAAATCGTGTATTCCGCTTACAAGATCCTTTTCTATATTGAAAGGGGATGAAATGTAGGGTTGAGTGAATCCGATCTTTATAAATGTAGATTCTAGATCCGACAGATTTTTACTTGTTAGGACGTGATGATAAGTCTTATCACAGGACATAAGGACACACAAAAGAGTTTATCTGGACGTACACAGGAATACCATACAGATTTAAGATGGCCTACCCTAGTTGTACTTGGCTATGACAAATATTGATTTCAGCAGGATATGAAGATGACCCTTATCTATAAGGTGTAGAACCAGTACTGCGTTTTGATTTTTTTCTTCAATACCACTGAGTGCTAGTTAACATATCATTAACTAAATAACGTTCTGTTTATATGTAAGGAGAATATTTTTATAGATAAATTTTGTTTGAAGAATCTGGCTAACATTCCATGAAAAGAGAATCTGGCTATGTCTAAGCAAAATAAGAACTTGTTATAACGAACTCAATTTAATAAAGATTGTCAATCGAGAGTGTAAGTTATTGCATAAAGTAGCTTATCATCACTGGGTCTGTAGGTCCTAGAACCAACCATAATTGATTTTATGTTTTCACACCGTCTTGAACTGAGACAACCTACTATCAGATATTGCAAAAAAATCACTTTGTCAGTCGATATCACATCAACTCTTTACTTTGGCCTCCAAGACTCTTCATTTGACTAGTACTGAACACTTCTAGTTTTCTTAGTTATGGCGGATTCTTCGTACTTTAGCAATTTTTTCTCAACCAGTAGGAATATTCTTGAATATGATTCAATAAGCCGACCACCAAATTATCAGATCTGAACTAAGCTTTCGAACGACTGACTACGGAATGAAATTTATTATTCGCTAATATTGCCAATACTCAAACTAGACTAAATGCATAATTTATTGAATTAGTAGCAGATTGTTCCGATATGTTCAATGCCAAAATCTACCCATAATTGACGAATTGCACGAATAATGTTTATTCGTGCAATTGAGTACATTATGATGGTGAGAAAACAATAAAGAATTATGGCGTTATTAAAATACAATAATGGTAATTAGATAAACCTTCAAGTAGCTCAGTTAACTTGAAATATTAAAATCAATTTTATGATTGCTCATTGCAATTTAACATTTGGTGGAACTTAAATATATTGTATAATGAAAGTCTTTCTATTTGTCATGAAGTTTATTATTTTGCTAAGCGTTTTTGGTTTTGAATGATTTGGATTCTAAACATTTTCTATAGAGCCCTCAACCCTATTTTTTCAGAAATTACTTTCTACTTAATTAAAATCTTAATTTCAAGACATAATATAAGAGTTTCTTCAAATTCTCTAATAAATATCTGCGATTTCTGTAATGACATTGTTCAATTTTCTATACTTCTTTGCATTCACTAATTTTAGTTTATGAAAATCAATACTTATAAATGAAGAATATTTTTCGATTTCTTATATAAATAATACCAATAATGATATTAATTCATAATATAATTCACGAAAAAGCTTTTATATTAAAACTTTTGGAGTTTTACTTCAACTGAAAGAGTGTAGATGAAATGAATGTTAATAAAATTATACTTCTAGGAACAAAATGCGCAATGAACTCTCGAATCAAAACAAGCATATGGTTAGTTGTAGAGAGATCAATACTTTATTCTTGATATAATAAAGATAAAGAAAAAATAAGCTGCAATGTATTTGGTAGTCCTATTCAAATATTGAAATATTTCTTTTAAGAATTATTAATTTCAAAATCTTTCTTAAAAATGTTTCACAAATAGTTCAGGTCTTCGTTACACATTAAATTCAAATTGTAACCAGTTTATAGTGGATTTTCTTTCACGCTCGAATTCAATTAGTGAATCATTTAAATATCATCATATTAGATAAATGGTTAATGAGATTTCCTCTTCGGGACAGCAACATAACTATAATTGGTGATTTAAATGAGTCAATTTCATAATCAGTAAATATTCGTTTGGAATTTCAGATTGAATAATATTTTATTGTTGAGTGAAAAAAATTTGGTAAATTGTACCAAAAGTTATTGCAGTAGATTTTTAGAACCGTTGCTTACTAAGGAAATACACGTAACTCTTTAGGTTTGTGTTATAAAAGTACGTGGGCAAGTTAAAAACTTTCGTGTTGTTAATGATGATAATTAAGTTATTTTTGAAATTTCACACTCCGTTTGTTTGTCAATATAGTCTTCTTTTTGTTCAATGCTTTTTCAATATTTCTTTACTTGTATTTGCTATCTACTATCTATATACCATTGCTCTAGATTCAAATTTGAATCAAGATATTTTATTATATTTGGAAAGAAGTAGCCAGTAGTAGTTATTCATGTTCATTTATATTGGAAATTTATTTAATCAAATACCTACATATTTCAAGTATATATCATTAGAAATATATTCTTTTCGATTTTAATCCTCTGAAACATTTTATTGAATATTGAAGTAATACTTTGTTTTTTTCAGTTTGAGATATTTACATCAAATACAATCGAACTTGAATTCATGATACTATAAAATTTTCAAGAATTTGTGATCACGAAAAAAATAACAAGTGAAATATTCGAATAAATTCTTGGATTATATTTAAGTAATGAGTGTAAATTGAAAATATCAAAATAAGTAACTTGACTGTATTTTGTACACATTACTCATTTATAGTTCGAATTGTTTCATTTATTCTCCATTTTATCATTTTATAACGTTGATCCCAACATATAATTTTATTGCCAACTTTCATTAGGGAAACTTGAGTAGGTAAGTTAAAAACATTGTGAAATGCATTGATTATGTACTCAGTATAAACTATAACCCCGAAATTGTTTTAGCGTTACGAAGTAGAAATAAGTAACTCTAGGTATTTTAGCGCATGTGAGATTATTTTAGGTAATTGAGTGGCAACATTTCTCATTTGAATTTTCAATAGTATTATCCTGAAAACAGCGATTTTTTTCTTGTTCCTTCTTAAACTTTCAAAAATGACATTTTCAGACAATTAAACTCTACGTCAACCCTAATTTTTCGTATAATTGAAAACACCTGGCAAAATTTTATAGTTTAATACCCTCGGCATATGTTCCGAACTGCTAACTCATCGTCAAGAAGTATAATAACGATAATTCAATAATATTATAATAAACTCTTGATAATGGCTATCCCCAAACATAAGTCTATAGTTTTAATAGTTAACAGTTTTTATGGAATTTAGTCAAGAGTTTTGAACAATAATTGAATTTTTTTTTATTTTCATATTTGATAGTGTTGGCGTTTACTTGATGCAAATCCTTTATAATTGAATATAAACTTAAATTCAAACACTTGAACTTATGATTTACATTTTATTGACTACATAGCATGACGGGTTTCGTCGTTACAAACGACTTCTTCAGATGCTTACAGAATATAACATATAACAATAATTTTTTTTAATAACAACATTTTGAAAAACACAGGTATAAATATCAGGGAATTTCGGGATTCTATGGTTCAGGTTTTACCTAAGATATTCCACTCTGAGAAATAATTTCAATTATCTGAAAAGGTTTAACAACAGTGAATTGTTTAATTCTATCTGTTCTTTGAGCAAATTTCCATAATTTTTAAGCCAACTTATTTCCACTATTTCCCAATAACCTAATTGACTACTTCTCTCTATATTGTGTAAAATTTTGAAATTCGTATCAAAGGTATGGTTTTCTGTTAATAAATGGTTAGCATAATTCGATTACTTTTATTATGAGCGAAGCTATATTTATGTTCCTGTATTAAAAACGAAAACCATAGAATCCCAAAATTCCCTGGTATTTATACCTGTGTTTTTCAAAATGTTGTTATTATTCTGTAAGCATCTGAAGAAGTCGTTTGTAACGACGAAACGCGTCATGCTATGTAGTCAATAAAGTGTGAATCATAAGTTCAAATGTTTGAATTTAAATTTTTATTCAATAATTGAATTGCTCATTTCTTTCACTTTACAATGAACAAACAAATGCGAAACAGTTTAAACGTGGTCACTATGATAAGGTTGAATGTTTCTTTAAACTTCTTCAAGAACTTGAGAAGGTCCGATACAAACCCACAAATAATTTTGTGTCCACCTTGTACATTATTCTAAAGACAATATCAAGGTCAACGACCATTGGGCTCCTACCATTTCAGTTACCTGCCATACCTATTATACTTCCACTCTCCACTACGCGTCTTACCTCGATGAATGATATCGAGTAAATTGTTTTGAAAGCTCTATTGTGCTGGTTGCCTTAACTACCGAGCTAAATGATGAATAAGAACCTCACCCACTATGTATCATCACTTTGAAGCAATATCGTAGCAGATATATTTTAACATGTGAATATTGTGTGTTGTTTTTGTAGAGAAACGGTAGAATTTAAGTGTTTTGTGTTGTGTACGGTAATTTTAGTGCATTGAAAATGACGCTTCATTATAGGTATCCGAATTCTAAGCAATATAGTTACAGAAATTATGTTTATAATCCTCAAACACGGACAGTTTTTAATAGGACCGCAGACAGTTGGGGTAGGTAAATATAACTCTTTGGATTTTTTGGAGTTATAGATCTATGGCGACAGTTTACCGTCAGAAAAAGAATTTGCAGAACTAAAAATAATTTATATACAGGTGTCCAGATATACCATGTACTATGGACGATTATGGTATATTGATAGATGGTACTATTAACTCATAAGTTCCTTGGCAATAAATATAATTTATTTAAAAGATTGAAACTAATTGATAAATTGATTTTAATCTTTTAAGAGTTGTTGATTCATGACTTTTGAGAGTTGTACTTTTAAATTTTTCAGGAATACCCTAAATATTTTATAATTGTTGTAGCTATAAATTTATCTGAAAAATCTCAATTTTTTCGTGGAACTTCAAATTCACAAAATTACAAGACGTTCAAAACTTTCATTATGATTATCGCCATATGTGTAGGTTTTTGATAACTTGTGAAACAACTGCCAATTTTTTACTGCTGTATAGATGCTCTGATCAGGAATCTTAAGTTTCATTTGACTAATTCAGAATATATATATATATATATATATATATATATATATATATATATATATATATATATATATATATATATATATATATATATATATATATAGACCTACAAAAATTTATAAATGAACCTAGTAGAATTTTTGAGCTACACTTCATAACTGAAAACCATTTGAAAAAATTATTAGGGTCAAGATACTGATATAGTCATGTCACTATAAATATATTGTGTTTTTATCATTATTTCTGTTTTCAGCAAAGATTGGAATTTTTTACTCAATTTTCTATGGAATGCTAGCAGCTCTAGTGGCTATTTGTATGTTCGTCTTTTTCTTAACTCTCGATCCAAGAATTCCAAAATATAGGACTGAAGAATCTATAATAGGAACAAATCCTGGAATGGGCTTCAGACCAATGCCAGACAACAACGAAGAAAGTACCCTGATTTGGTTACAAGGCTCCAATAAAACGAATTACGAAAAATGGAAAATTAATCTCCTTTCATATTTAGACAGTGAGTATTCTAAGCAGTGTTTTTTTTGTTGAATTATCTGTTATACAAAAAACATAATATTATGTTAGTTTTAAGTAGTTATTTGTAAGTTGTCGAAGCTTGACGTTTCTGAGATCTCGAATGATTTTTATATTGATGGAGTTCCACTAAAATATTAATTCACAAAATTAATAATACTTCATACTTCACATATATATTCCACCACACCCTAACTTAACATATGAACACGAGAAAATAACATATGATGTTACTTGTAAAATGCAAAATAAACCTTTTATTTTAAGGTTTTAATTTGAAGGATTTGATACACTTGGTATTTGATCCCTGATGTTTTTATGGCTGGAAAAAGTGTTTTTTATGAAGTTTTGATATATTCAATATACTATTTAAGCAAAACGTAATTATACAGGCTGGTCCTTCGGGAACTCTATCGATCTATAAATGGAAAACTATACTTGAGAGAAATCTGAAAACTTGGTAATTAGCAAACTAATGTGGATGGGGTCATCTGGCTGAAATATTTTCAAGATGTTAATTTCGGTTAACTGATGTCCACTTCCGTATTTTAAATTGAACATATATATTAATGCATTTGTAGATTCCTCGGACAATTCTAGATAAAGTTTGTGTATACGAGATAAAATACCTAAGTTCCAACCGTTTTTGGCGTATTTAAAATTTTATGTTCAAAATGACATTTTCAGACCAATAGATAATTATCAATTTCTATCATGTGGAAGCCTTTATTATATAATACGGGTTAGGTTTCTTGTAGAAGAAAATCGACTTTGCAAGTATTTGTAAAATATTTTCAAAACTATGAGTACAGAGTGAAAAACCGCAAATAGTTATATAAAAATAGGGGATCTGTATTTGAAGAAGATTACTTTTGCTGTTTCTTTGAATTTCATTTCTATTCTGATTTTGTGATCACTCTGTACTCATATTTTCGAAAATACCTATTATACAAAGACTTGTAAGGTATATCTTCTTCTATAAGAAACCCAACCCATATTCAATAATAAAGGGTTACTTATGCGAAAAATTGATAATTATGTTTTGTTCTGGTAACGTCATTTCGAACATAAAATTTAAAATACGTCAAAAACGATAAGACTTAGGAAGAGCACATTATACACTAACTATATCTAAAATTTTTCGATATATTTCGAGGAATCCATAAATGTAATAATATATTTTATACTATCATATATGTATACTATTTGAAATTCGCAAGTTGACATATACGTCCGGTATAACCGGACATATATATATCGCCATATCAAAATATTTTAGACGGATGGTCCCCATCCACGTTAATATACATACTACCAAATTTTCATATTTCTCCCAAGTATACTTTTCTATTTATGGATCGATGGAGTTCCCGGAGGACCAGGCTGAATTCACATTTGAAATTGAAATTCAAGGATTGACTTTACGTTCGGTTTGAGAATGCATTACTTCATATTGCGTTATATTCTTAAACGCAAAACAATCGCGAATAATTGCCAGGTGACCGTGTATATGATATTTTTAATTTGTAAACAGTAAACTGATATATTTATCAATTACGAAAAGGAACAATTTCATACGAATAGGTATATGTTTTCAGAGTATTACACTCCCGGTAAAATAGAAAAAGGAAATATACCAGTAAAGCGTTGTTCCTACGGCGAGAAATTAGTAAGAGGGCAAGTCTGTGACGTCGATGTACGAAAATGGGACCCATGCACCCCTGATAACCATTTTGATTATCCCAGAAATGCTCCTTGTATATTTTTGAAGTTGAACCGAATATATGGATGGGAACCGGAATACTACAACGACCCAAATGATCTTCCAGATGATATGCCGCAGCAGCTAAAAGACCACATTCGTAATATTACCCATACGGCAGAGGTAAGTGAAGAAATGCAGGTAATCATGACATAATAACTGCATATTGTAACTCATTTCTTATTTTTAGTTCAAAAGAAAAACAGTAGATGTCATCGTTAATTTTTATCATGTTTTTTCAAATTTCATTATGATCTTTATTGAAGTTTTTACAATTCCTCTATTTAAAATATGAATATATTCATTCAGTAGGAACTAAGGTTTTAGTAATATACACTTTCTGTGACACTTTCGGAAGAAAGAAGATTGAAGCCGGATATAATAAGATAGGATTATTGCGAAACTCTGTAAATTGAACGATCTTATTTTGACTCAAAAACTTCATCAGTTAATACCAGAAATCTGAGGGGTAGAACACTAATTATAATGCACTTAGTATACCCTTGTTTACAATTTCAAGTTGATTTTCTTGAAAAACATAAACTAAACACAAATATTTTTTGACATTATCTTAGAACGGGCAAATTGTGCTTCATTTCCAAGTCTCTGGCATCTGTTTCGTCCTTCAGATTTCTGGTATTAACTGATGAAGTTTTTGCGTCAAAATAAGATCGTTCAATTTCCAGAGTTCGCAATAATCATATCTTCAAATGAGAGGTAATAATAAACTTGTCTAAAAATCACTGACTGAACAATTCTTTATTCTACGAATAAAGAATTGTTCAGTCAGTGATTTTTAGACAAGTTTATTATTACCTCTCATTTAATTATGAACTATCACAGAGTAGATTCATCGTCCATTGAATTTTTTAATCATATCTTCTCCTGCTGCTTCGTTTTTTTTTGAGTTGCTTGATAATTTCCGTAATCTCTTCCATATTAGGAGCTTGCGAGTCGGTATGCGTGAACACCGAAAAGTCGAACTTAAGTTTTTTTGGGGTGGATTGCAGTTGAGAAGGGTGTATTCGAAGAAGTGCCATCGGATTCTGCCAGCTTATTAATCCTATAAGTACAAGTAGAAACAACTATATCACACACGCAACAAAAACAATGTGAAAAGCTTTATATTATTGACGTTTCGATCTATATCGCATCTACGTCAAAACTAATGAATACATGAATTTTATGAAGTACTATAGATATCAAAACGTCAAACTTATTTCGAGATAATATCAACTTGACTTTTCTGCCCCTTTAGTATACATAAAATATTCTTGATATGAAAAAGTTTATGTTTGTTGACGTGTCGTTGTTATATTACAACTTTGTCAAAACTAATGAATAATTGAATTTATGAATTACTATAGATATCAAATGTCAAACTTATTTTTTAGAAAAATCAAATTAGTTTTTTTGTATCTTCACTCATTGATTTTCATTATCAGAGGAATACTTCTGGCTTAGCATTCGCTTCGGAAGTTTTAGTCTTCTTCACTATGAGGAAACCTCTGAAAAACTCATGGTAATCCAGGTGATTCTAATAAGTGTGATTCATATTTATATATAATGACATATAGTTTTTTATATACTCATCCAGAATATGTATATTGTTCGTTTATGTGTGTGAAACTGAAGGTAGATCTGGAAAAAACGAGTTTTGAGATGTGATGTTTGGTGATTGTTTTGTGTTTATTTTACGAGTGTTATTTTTTTTGTTATTTTTGTTTTACGAAACGTCATCAAAAATCAACTTTTTCATATCAAAAAAAGCCTGTTATTGCTAAAAGCTTTCAAAATAATATATATATATATATATATATATATATATATATATATATATATATATATATATATATATATATATATATATATATATATATATATATATATATATATATATATATATATATATATATATATATATATATATATATATATATATATATATATATATATATATATATATATATATATAAATGAAGATTATCGGCATATCCCGCAAGATTAGTAGCAGCCGCTGACACGTGTTTCGAGCTTATTGGCTCTCCTCAGAACGGCGTAGCCAAGTTCTAGTTGTAGGAACCTGGAGGTGAAAAACACAAGAAGAAAAACTAAGAAACACAGACAACCTCTGAAGGAAGTCGCAACATTTTAGGCTACGCGTTTGTTCTTTCCGGATTGGGAAATTTGGAAACTGCTCAACGTCTCGGCTTAGAGCATCCTTAGAAGGATAAATAGTCACCTCACGGGCAGAGCAGTTTCCAAATTTCCCAATCCGGAAAGAACAAACGCGTAGACTAAAATGTTGCGACTTCCTTCAGAGGTTGTCTGTGTTTCTTAGTTTTTCTTCTTGTGTTTTTCACCTCCAGGTTCCTACAACTAGAGCTTGGCTACGCCGTTCTGAGGAGAGCCATTTTCATTTTCTTCCGCATCCATTAATATTATTTATATATATTTACATATATATATATATATATATATATATATATATATATATATATATATATATATATATATATATATATATATATATATATATATATATATATATATATATATATATATATATATATATATATATATATTATATATATATATATATATATATATATATATATATATATATATATATATATATATATATATATATATATATTATTATTATTATTTCGATTGTTCCCCATGAGGAGAGCGACTGAACTTGAAATTCGCAATCATTAGGAATTTGGCTTCATCTTTTTTGCCTCCCAAAAACGCTTCATCCTCTCTGAATGCTCTTTCTTCCGTTCATCTGTCAACTTTACTCCAGGTTGACGATTTACTTTTTGCTCAAACTTTATATGCGATTTTATAGCGGCATTCAGTGCGATCTTCGAGATTTTTTATATTGAGCTGTTGTAGATCCTCTTGGACCTCTTTTAGCCACTCTGTTCCGCATTTACTATTCGTAATTATATTGAGTAGTTTCTTCGGTATTCTGGACTGTTTCATTCTGTAGACATGTGCATAGAACTTTGCTCGTCGTTTTCTGATTTCTTCCGTTATCGTATTTGTCTTTTGATACAGTTCATTTTGATGTCTTATCATCCAAATACCGTTTCTATTGATTGGCCCGTAAATCTTTCTGAGAATTTTTCGTTCTTGTTTTTCTATTTCTCTATTTCTTGAATGGCCGCCAATAACCATTGTTTCAGCTGCGTAGATTGCTTCTGGAAGAATTGTTGTGTAATAATGCCTCAATTTGGCGCCTCTCGAAATGCACTTTTTGTTATAGTGAGCCCATGTTAGTTTGTAGGCCCTTTGGAGTTTGGTTATTCTCTGTTCATTAGCGATTCGGTTTAAACCTGAGGACTGTATAACTTCCCTGAGGTATGTGGCCTACTTGCAGAATTTCACCATGTTTTGTCATAAGAGAAGATTTATTTTTTGGTTTTCTTTCCATGTATTTGGTTTTATCATAAGAAATTTGTAACCCGGTTTTCTGCGCAATTTCATGTAGTTTTTCCACGACGCGAATGGCTTCAGTTCTGTTGTCTGTGATGTTAGCAATATCGTCTGCAAAGGCGAGACATTTGACATTTATTCTATTTTCTTTTTTGATGCCCACTTGTATGCCCTTCACGTGAAGTTCCCATTCCTTTATGATCTTTTCTAAAACAATATTGAAAAGAATTGGCGAAAGTCCGTCCCCCTGTCGCACACCGGTTTTGATTTCTAAGGGATCTGATATTTCACCCATAAATTTTACCTTGGAAGTTGTAACTGTAAGTGTCTGTTCTATAATTGTTCGGGTCTTTCGATCGATTCCAAATTCTTTCATGATTTCGAAAAGGGTTTCGCGGTCTACCGAGTCATATGCTTTCTTGAAGTCAATGAATGTGATCACTGTATTTCTACATTTCCTCATCTGTAATATCGTCTTCAAAGTCCAGATCTGTTCAGCACATGATCGGCCTATTCTGAATCCAGCTTGGTATTCCCCAATTAGTGGATCCGCTTGGTGTTCTACTCTGTTTAGGAGTGCTTTAGAAAGTATTTTGTACGCAACCGGGAGTAAGGAAATTCCCCTGTAATTATTGATATCCATTTTGTCCCCCTTTTTGTGCAATGGATGTATCAACGGGCATTTCCAATCCTCTGTTATCTGTTTCGTTCTCCAGATTTCTGATATTAAATGATGAAGTTTTTGGGTCAAAGTAGTATCGTTCAGTTTCCATAGCTCCGCAATAATCCCATCTTCTCCTGCTGCTTTGTTGTTTTTGAGTGGCTTGATGATTGCCGTAATCTCTTCCATATCAGGGGCTTGCGAGTCTGGATGCGTAAACCCCGAAAAGTCGATCTTAAGTTTTTCTTGGGGTGGATTGCAGTTGAGAAGGGTGCTGAAATATTCGGCTAACATTTTGCAGTTATTTTTTGTGTTAGTTTCCAACGCGCCATCGGATTTTTTGAAGCAAAGAGTGGGCACTTGGTATCCTTGCAAGTTTTCTCTGAAAGTTTTGTAAAAATCTCTAGTATTATTATTAGTGAAAGCCTTCTGTATTGCGTGATACCTATTATTATCATATCTCCGTTTTTCTCTTCTAATTACTTTGGAGGCCTGTTTTTGAGTTGTAAGGAAATTCTCCCAATTTTCGTCATTTTTATGGCCGTTAAATTTTTTCCATGCAGTTATTTCCTTGTCGACTGCTTGGTCGCAGATTAAGTTCCACCAGCGGTGTTTCCTGGTGCGAGGAGGTTGCCCTAGTGTGATGGCTTGCTGAATATTCTTTGTAAGGATTTCCCAATTCGTCGATTCTTCCTGATTGATTTGTGCAATGATTGTATCCTTGTGAAGTTTCAGATATTCGGGATCGGACCTGACTTTTCTGGGTGTAAATTTTTTATTTCTGTTGGGTTGAAATTTTGTTTTTATTTGGAGGAGATAGTGATCCGAATCAAAGACGCCTTTACGAGTTCTGACATTTAAAATTTCCTTTACGTTGTTCTTGGAAATTGCGTCATGATCAGTTTGATATTCACCCTGTTTGAGACTGGGCGATGTCCAAGTAGTTAGCTTATGTGCAGGTTTCTGAAATTGTGTACTCATGATCTTGAGTTTGAAGTTCTTACAGAACGCGATCAACCTTTCACCGTTCTTGTTGGTACGTTTGTGTTTAGTATGGGGACCCGTAGTATATCTGAATTTCCTTTCCTCACCTAGCTGTGCGTTAAAATCTCCTAGCAAGATTTTCACGTGGTGTTTTGGTATTTTATTGGTTGTTTCTTCCAATGTTTCCCAAAAATCTTGTACGCTTTCTGGAACGGTTTTGTTGTGGTGATTAATGGGAGCGTGCACGTTGATTAAAGTGTAAGCTTTATTAGCTGATTTGATAGAAAGCAACGAGACTCTCTCGTTGGGCGATGTGAAATTGATGACCGAGTCTAGTATGGAAACGTGTATCGCGAATCCGGTACCTAAAAGCGGTAATTTGCCCATTACTTTCACGGCAGGTTTCCCCTTGTAGATTCCGAAACTGTCGGTATCGAAATGATTCTCGTCCATGAATCGTGTTTCTTGGAGAGCGGTGATTTTGAGATTGAACTTTCTCATGGTGTTAGTGAGCTGCTTCAGTTTACCTGTTTTAGCGAGTGTATTAACGTTAATTGTACCGATGTGATGTTTTTGTTTGATCTTGAGATAATGGAAGGTTTTTGAGAAGCTCCGATTCTTCTCCGCATGGTGTCCCTGATCCCCCAGAATATGATCAGGTGAGGCCAGTCTTTCGACTGGTGCCTGGGGTAGTGATACTTTGATCTTGTTTTCCATCATGCAATCAAGCTGAATAGAGCTAAGTGGTGGTCTCAGTTGAGACCACAGGGTGTACGACTCGATTTTTGAGTTCGAGAAGATTGAAATAAAGCCGCCTCAACTAGAGAAACAGACGCTGACCACTGGCCGTCAGATACTGAACAGACTCAATTTTCTATTCATTGCTGTGGCATTGCATTTAGTAGGTATATGCTTGCAATTGACTCCAAGAGTAAGATTTTGCGCGGTTATAACGCTAGTAGCATTCAATTTGGGTGCATATAGAAGGTATTCAAATAGTTCTCCAAGTGTAATATTTGAAGCTTCGAAATATAATTACATCTGTTCTTTTTCGAAGTTTAAATTTTCTAAAAAATGAATTTTCGATATAAAGTGCCTGGAAATATTGATTATTACCCATAGATTAAACATACTCAAAATTCAGAGCAGATACTTTGAGATGTGTGTTTCTATTCATCTTTTTTTCCCAAAATAGTAGTGGTATGAAAATACTTATTATCAATAAAGATTTCACGTTTCATGTACGATAAAATAGAATGATATCTCATATGAACAATTAAGTTCACTTCTTTATTTGTGTGTTTTGTGGTATTTTTAACTTTGTTTTAGCTTGTTACAAATGCCTGACCGTTTTCAGAGAAACAACGTTTGGGTAACCTGCGCAGGCGAAAATCCAGCAGATGTTGAGTACTTGGGTCCTGTGAAGTACTACCCGTCTATCCAGGGTTTTCCTGGTTATTATTTTCCATATTTGAATTCGGAAGGATATCTGAGTCCACTATTGGCAGTTCAGTTCAAGAGACCAGTATCTGGTATTGTTATAAATATCGAATGTAGAGCTTGGGCAAAAAATATAAAGTACCGCAGGAACGACAGAAGTGGATCGGTGCATTTTGAACTTCTAATCGATTAGGTTGTTATAAACAAAGTGCAGCCTAAATGAGTGATCAAGGAAAAGTTCAGGTTTTCTTTCCTGGATCTGATAATCTCATTACCTATAACCAAAATCTCATCAGTGTTGTTTAGCATATTCCGAGCCAAAAACGGAGCAATTTGTTGAGTGATAATGGGATACTGATTAATTAGTTTTTGTTGTTTATTTGATTCTTGGATTTTTATTATCAGATTACTGAATGCGTAATGTATATTTTCATAAATTAAATGACCGTTCTTACAGTTGTTTCGTTTATTCAATATTTATTATAATATAACTGAATGATGGTATATATTAAACTGATAGTAAGAATTTGAGGAGTTACTGTCTGAAATATTTGCAAGATATCTGTTAGTATTATGATTTTTGAGAAACCACAGTGTTTCGATGATTCATAAAGTAACTTTTAAATTAAGAATTTCGAGTTATTGCAAGAGCAAAATCGATTTTCAAATATTGTTTTAAGGCATGATATTATTTCGGTAAAAAGTGAGAATTCCCACCTAATCGATGAACAGAAGACTGCTTGGAATCGCTAATATCATTAGGTAGTAAGTCTGTAAGAATTTGAGGAGTTACTGTCTGAAATATTTGGAAGATATCTCTAAGTATTATGATTTTTGAGAAACCACAGTGTTTCGATGATTCATAAAGTAGTTTTTAAATTAAGAATTTCAAGTTATTGCAAGAGCAATATCGATTTTCAAATATTGTTTTAAGGGCATGATATTATTTCGGTAAAAAGTGAGAATTCCCACCTAATCGATGAACAGAAGACTGCTTGGAATCGCTAATATCATTAGGCTAGTAAGTCTGTAAGAATTTGAGGAGTTACTGTCTGAAATATTTGGAAGATATCTCTTAGTATTATGATTTTTGAGAAACCACAGTGTTTCGATGATTCATAAAGTAGTTTTTAAATTAAGAATTTCAAGTTATTGCAAGAGCAATATCGATTTTCAAATATTGTTTTAAGGCATGATATTATTTCGGTAAAAAGTGAGAATTCCCACCTAATCGATGAACAGAAGACTGCTTGGAATCGCTAATATCATTAGGGTAGTAAGTCTGTAAGAATTTGAGGAGTTACTGTCTGAAATATTTGGAAGATATCTCTTAGTATTATGATTTTTGAGAAACCACAGTGTTTCGATGATTCATAAAGTAGTTTTTAAATTAAGAATTTCAAGTTATTGCAAGAGCAATATCGATTTTCAAATATTGTTTTAAGGGCATGATATTATTTCGGTAAAAAGTGAGAATTCCCACCTAATCGATGAACAGAAGACTGCTTGGAATCGCTAATATCATTAGGGTAGTAAGTCTGTAAGAATTTGAGGAGTTACTGTCTGAAATATTTGGAAGATATCTCTTAGTATTATGATTTTTGAGAAACCACAGTGTTTCGATGATTCATAAAGTAGTTTTTAAATTAAGAATTTCAAGTTATTGCAAGAGCAATATCGATTTTCAAATATTGTTTTAAGGCATGATATTATTTCGGTAAAAAGTGAGAATTCCCACCTAATCGATGAACAGAAGACTGCTTGGAATCGCTAATATCATTAGGGTAGTAAGTCTGTAAGAATTTGAGGAGTTACTGTCTGAAATATTTGGAAGATATCTCTTAGTATTATGATTTTTGAGAAACCACAGTGTTTCGATGATTCATAAAGTAGTTTTTAAATTAAGAATTTCAAGTTATTGCAAGAGCAATATCGATTTTCAAATATTGTTTTAAGGGCATGATATTATTTCGGTAAAAAGTGAGAATTCCCACCTAATCGATGAACAGAAGACTGCTTGGAATCGCTAATATCATTAGGTAGTAAGTCTGTAAGAATTTGAGGAGTTACTGTCTGAAATATTTGGAAGATATCTCTTAGTATTATGATTTTTGAGAAACCACAGTGTTTCGATGATTCATAAAGTAGTTTTTAAATTAAGAATTTCAAGTTATTGCAAGAGCAATATCGATTTTCAAATATTGTTTTAAGGCATGATATTATTTCGGTAAAAAGTGAGAATTCCCACCTAATCGATGAACAGAAGACTGCTTGGAATCGCTAATATCATTAGGGTAGTAAGTCTGTAAGAATTTGAGGAGTTACTGTCTGAAATATTTGGAAGATATCTCTTAGTATTATGATTTTTGAGAAACCACAGTGTTTCGATGATTCATAAAGTAGTTTTTAAATTAAGAATTTCAAGTTATTGCAAGAGCAATATCGATTTTCAAATATTGTTTTAAGGGCATGATATTATTTCGGTAAAAAGTGAGAATTCCCACCTAATCGATGAACAGAAGACTGCTTGGAATCGCTAATATCATTAGGGTAGTAAGTCTGTAAGAATTTGAGGAGTTACTGTCTGAAATATTTGGAAGATATCTCTTAGTATTATGATTTTTGAGAAACCATAGTGTTTCGATGATTCATAAAGTAACTTTTAAATTAAGAATTTCAAGTTATTGCAAGAGCAATATCGATTTTCAAATATTGTTTTAAGGGCATGATATTATTTCGGTGAAAAGTGAGAATTCCCACCTAATCGATGAACAGAAAGAGCTTGGACTGCTTGGAGTCGCTAATATCATTAGGGTAGTAGTTATAAACACATCGTTTAGTCAGATCTTTTAGATCGATTGTAATATCTGCAATGGGCCCAAATATATATCGGGTGAATAACTCAATGAAATTCAAAGCGTTTCGATAATACCATTATATTGTCGACTATGTTTTACCAAAGCATTGAAAGGTTATTCAATTAATGGTTAACAAATAATTCAATAAAAGGAGTATAGGTTATCAATTCATATATAATTATATAGAAAGGGTTATCTTTCATTCCAATGTAACATTTGAATATTCTATATACGAAGGCAAGCCTACTGTAACTCAGCTGGAATCAGTTGATTGCTGACAGAAAATTGATAACAGTGTTCCGGAACAAATGATTAAAATATTCAATTAATGGAGATTTTGTAGTTTTAGGAGTGGAAGTATTCATTCTGTTTGGAAACCTCCCTCCAGGATTGTATTACAAATTGATTATATAGAGTTTTTATAGAAAAGATTGAGTTGAAATGATAACTGACATTAATAATTAAATTGCTATTACAGACTTTAATATTGTCTGGTATTTTATCATCATGAATACCCTTTGGTTCTGGCGCCTTGTGATCAAACTTCAATTCTGAACATAAACAAAAAATCTGAAACTTTCCCTTAATAGACACTCCCCGTATTCTTTCTGTTGAATACAAAATTCCTTCTCCTTTTCAATTTGTTTATATAAACAAGATTAGATTAAGCACTAAGTGATTGTGGTATGTTTTTGTAAATAATTATTTGAATTATTAGTTCGTATATTTTTAGGTCATGAAGATAGTTCGTATAATACTGAGAAACGAATAAGTTTTAATTGATATTTTTACTTCGTTATTCCACGATATTTAACACCAAGTATATGTAACATTTTAGAACAGGTATAGTGAAAAAACTCATTTGACATAACTAATTTTGAAGCGTCAGAAAAATTGCATTTAATATACAAACATTATGTCGACATAATAGTGAATTCTTTTTTATTCAGTTGCGATGTTGTTTTCAATGTAAAATCTCATAAATAATATTAAACTAAAATGTTTGTTAGATAAACAGAAAGTTTGATATTCAAATTGCTGTAAGTCAGCTAAACAAGTAAACATTGTTAATCAATAGTCACCTAATGTACATTTAGCTACATAAAAGGAATTTCTTGAGAGAAATGGTTACAACAATGGTTACAATGGTACAACAATGACGGAAGTACTTAGTGTAGCGTGGAGATGGCGCTGTTGTTTACGAAAATTTCATCTTATTATGTTGCACACGAAAACAAAATTTGTTGTGTTTAATGAATAAGGAAGAATAAAAGTGACCTATAGTTTAAAAAAATTACCTTTTCTAATAGCATAAATATTTTTGTTTATATTCCTTTTTATATTTGTACTCTTTTAATCAGGAGTGTGTTTTGTTGAAATGGAAAAAAAGGAATATGAAGCCGGCATGAAATTCTTCATTGTGAGAAGTTAATTGTCAACAGAAATTATAATTTAGTGAGGGTTGAAATAGAATGTCTTTTCGTTTTTACCTGTGACAAATTGAACTCGCGATTTAAATGTGGCCTTTCAAGTCTTTTAGTTCGAAACGTTAGGGAACACGAATGATATAATTTTGGACAATCTATGCTTGAAAGGTATACATGATAATAACGAATAGGGAATACAAAGAAATACATAGGAAATACATAGTAGGGAAAACACAATTAATTTCAATTGTGATCTGCTTCAAATAAAAAATAGGTAATTTTCAGCGAAGGTTGAATTCACTTCAATTTCGTAATGTTCAAAGAACTTCCAGTCATCTTTTGTATCATCCAATTTTGTGCAGCACTAGACATCAGCAGTGCAAGATTAAATGCTAACCAGTCTAGTGAAAACTCCAAACCAAGACTGAGTGTTATGCCTATGCCAGACACTAATGATAGCAGTACTCTCATTTAATGAGATTGAATTCTCGCTTAACTCTTGGTGAAACATAATTGAATATTAAAATAAATTAAACTCTTGGCTTAATGTTTCACGATTTATTTAACAATATGTATAGTCAACATGTTTCGAGCGTTAGCTCATTTTCAAGACTGAATCAGTCTTGAAAATGTCTTGAATGAAAATGACTGAATCAGTCTTGAATTCAGAGTCTTGAAAATGAGCTAACGCTCGAAACATGTTGACTATACATATTGTTAAATAAATCGTGAAACATTAAGCCAAGAGTTTAATTTATTTTAGTACTCTCATTTGGTTGAGATCACAAAACTACCAAAATTGGAAAAATATTCTTCTGAAAGATTTAGATAGTAAGTTAAAATATTGCCTTAATAATTTGATTCAGAATTATCCCCTCAATTTTAATTGAGGTTTATTTGATACCTTACAAAATTCTTTGCAGAATACTATCATCCAAAAACTAGAGAACTACTTGTTTGCACTCACAATAGAAAACCAAACAAGGGACAAGTCTGTGATGTCGATATACGAGAATGGGACATATGCAGCCAAGAAAACAATTTCAATTACCACAGGAGTGCACCTTGTGTATTTTTGAAATTGAATGGATTGACTGATGGATGGCAGCCTGAGTATTATAATAATACCGACGATCTTCCATATGATATGCCGCCAGAGCTTAAGCAACACATAATACACGAAATTAAAAATCCTAAGAAGGTGAGCACTAAAAACAAACCGACACTTCATAGACAAACACATACACCCATGCACTCACCGGGGCTCGAAACCGAATCCTACCGCACCATAGTTCGGTGTTCTCCCGACGAAACAACGCAGGCCGCGTTGTAACTACAAGTAGCCACTCTTTAAAACCAACTTTTAACAGAATTTCTTCTGAGAAAAGTGAAAAATTGGCTCTTAAGTAAGGAGGCAGTAATTAATCGTTTGATGTTTCTCGTTTATCTGACACTACAGGACTGTAAAGTTTGCTATACTCGATTATACAGATATGTTTGAATCTAACAGGATTTCAATATGATTCAAACTGACATAGGCAGAATCCCCAACATCATAATTATGTACGTGTATCTAACATTGCGTAACATCGGAAGGGTAGTGTGAATTGGAGGGATTTGTGTCGTTGTTTCCGTGAAATTCTAGAAAGCAAGCTTGTATTTTTATTTGTCTAGGTACATTTTAAAACGACTTCGTTTGTATAGACTTCATCTGCAATTTATTAATTTCCTTTTTAGCCGTTGTTGCTATTGAGCTTCTCTGTTTGAAGTCTAATGGTAGGATATGACAAGAATCTGCTATCTTATCTAATATCATGGAATATGATTATTATCAGCACCCACTACCCTTTACCTTCGAGATGATCTGATCACTAGCTATAGAATTTTGATTGAAAATTTTCCAATTCATTTGGGTGTTTTATTCATTTTCAGTGAATACATTCGACATCGTGGCTAGTCGATGAAACTAAGGCGCGAATACTTCAGAACTACAACGAATATAATGCTTATTGACTATCATAGATTCTATTGAAATCTGTGTGCTCTTATGTTGTTCTAGCCATATCACCTTATTTAAGGATAGCGCAATTATGCTTTTTTAGCGCCGTTGGTTATAACCACGAAGTATAGATATATCTATATTTCTATATATATCTAGGTATACTTCGTGGTTATAACGCTAGCAGCATTCAATTTGGGTGCTTATAGAAGGCATTCAAATAGTTCTCCAAGTATAATATTTAAACTTTGGAAATATAAGTACTTCTGTTTTTTTTAGAAGGTTAAATTATTATCTAGAAAATGAATTTTCTATATAACGTGCCTGGTCATACTGATTATTACCAATCATGGATTAATCATATATAAAATTCAGAGTTGATACTTTGAGATGTGTGTTTCTATTTATCTATTTTTTCCAAAATAGTCATGGTATGAAAATACTCATTACCAATAAAGATTCAATATCACGTTTCATCACTACATAGTATAAAGCAAAGTCGCTTTTTCTGTCCCTTTGTCCCTTTGTACGCTTTAATCTTTGAAACTACGCAACGGATTTTGATGCGGTTTTTTTTAATAGATAGAGTGATTCAAGAGGAAGGTTTATATATATAATAACATCCACTAAATAGTGGAGAAGTACTGTTATTTTTGAGGTTTCTAATGTGATGTCGTAAATAATTACATTTTTTCCGCTTACATTGCAAACGCAGGCTGAACCCTACGAGTTTTATCAAAATAATGTACTAAGTATTGTACACATTGAAAAGGTCTACAGAAAAGTCCGTGATGGTATATGTCTATCTCTTATGGATAACCCACAATAACTTTTTTTTGTCATTTACTTTTTGCGACAAATAATGGCTAATTTTCGAAGCGATTTTAACCCATACAGCATTAATCCTTAACCAATTAAATACCTTGAATACATTGTTCATTTAATATAGATATATATGGCCCTTTACACCGTATGATTTGAGTGAATATTTTCGAAGATATTACAGATTTAAAAATTGCGGGGCGTAGCGTTTGCGGCGTGCGAAGCCGGGGCGGGTCGCTAGTGTACAATAAAATAGAATGACATCTCATATGAACAATTAAGTTCACTTCTTTATTTGTGTGGTTTGTGGTGTTTTTAACTTTGTTTTAGCTTGTTTAGTTTGTAACAAATGTCTGACCGTTTTCAGAGAAACAACGTTTGGGTAACCTGCGCAGGCGAAAATCCAGCAGATGTTGAGTACTTGGGTCCTGTGAAGTACTATCCGTCTATCCAGGGTTTTCCTGGTTATTATTTTCCATATTTGAATTCGGAAGGATATCTGAGTCCACTATTGGCAGTTCAATTCAAGAGACCAGTATCTGGTATTGTTATAAATATCGAATGTAGAGCTTGGGCAAAAAATATAAAGTACCGCAGGAACGACAGAAGTGGATCGGTGCATTTTGAACTTCTAATCGATTAGGTTGTTGTAAACAAAGTGCAGCCTAAATGAGTGATCAAGGAAAAGTTCAGGTTTTCTTTCCTGGATCTGATAATCTCATTACCTATAAGGAAAATCTCATCAGTGTTGTTTAGCATATTCCGAGCCAAAAACGGAGCAATTTGTTGAGTGATAATGGGATACTGATTAATTCGTTTTTGTTGTTTATTTGATTCTTGGATTTTTATTGTAAGATTACTGAATGCGTAATGTATATTTTCATAAATTAAATTACCGTTTTTACAGTTTTTTCGTATATTCAATGTTTATTATAATATAACTGAATGATGGTATATATTAAACTGATAGTTAGAATTTGAGGAGTTACTGTCTGAAATATTTGCAAGATATCTGTTAGTATTATGATTTTTGAGAAACCACAGTGTTTCGATGATTCATAAAGTAACTTTTAAATTAAGAATTTCAAGTTATTGCAAGAGCAATATCGATTTTCAAATATTGTTTTAAGGGCATGATATTATTTCGGTAAAAAGTGAGAATTCCCACCTAATCGATGAACAGAAGACTGCTTGGAGTCGCTAATATCATTAGGGTAGTAGTTATAAACACATCGTTTAGTTAGGTAGTGATCTTTTATATCGATTGTAATAACTGCAATGGGCCCAAATATATATCGGGTGAATAAATCAATGAAATTCAAAGTGTTTCGATAATTTCATTATATTGTCGACTATGTTTTACCAAAGCATTGAAAGATTATTCAATTAATGGTTAACAAATAATTCAATAAAAGGAGTACAGAGTTATCAATTTATATATAATTATATAAAAAGGTTATCTTTCATTCCAATGTAACATTTGAATATTCTATATACGAAGGCAAGCCTACTGTAACTCGGCTTGAGTCAGTTGATTTCTAACAGAAAATTGACAACAGTGTTTCGGAACAAATGATTAAAATATTCGTTATATTCCTATATTGAATTAATGGAGTTTTTTGTAGTTTCGGGAATGGAACTATTCATTTTGTTTGGAAACCTCCCTCCAGGATTGAATTACAAATTGATTATATAGACTTTTCATAGAAAAGATTGAGTTGCAATGATAATTGACATTAATAGTTAAATGGCTATATCAGACTTTAGTATTGTCTGCTATTTTATCATCATGAATACACTTTGGTTCTTGTGCCTTGTGATCGGACTTCAATTTTGAACATAAAAAAAATATGAAACTTTCCCTTAATAGACACTCCCCGTATTCTTTCTGTTGAATACAAAATTCCTTCTCCTTTTCAATTTGTTTAAATAAACAAGATTAGATTAAGCATCACGCACTATGTTCAGTTAAGTGATTGTGGTATGTTTTTGTAAATAATTATTTGAATTATAAGTTGGTATATTTTTAGGTCATAAAGATAGTTCGAATAATACTGAGAAACGAATAAGTTTTAATTGATATTTTTACTTCGTTATTCCACGACATTTAACACCAAGTATATATGTGAAATTTTAGAACAGGTATGGTGAAAAACTCATTTAGTATAACTAATTTGGAAGCGTCAGAAAAATTGCATTTAATAGATAATCATTATGTCAACATAATGGTGAATTCTTTTTTTATTCAGTTGCGATGTTGTTTTCAATGTGAAATCGTATATAATATTAAACTGAAATGTTTGTTAGATAAACAGAAAGTTTGATATTCAAATTGCTGTAAGTCAACTAAACAAGTAAACATTGTTAATCAATAGTCACCTAATGCACATTTAGCTACATAAAACGAATTTCTTGAGAGAATCCATAACGTACAACAATGAAGGAAGTACTTAGTGTAGCGTAGAGATGGCGCTGTTCTTTACAAAAATTTCATCTTATGATGTTGCACACCAAAACAAAATTTGTTGTGTTTAATGAATAAGAACAAATAAAAGTGACCTATGGTGTGAAAACATTACCTTTTTCAATCGGATAAATATTTTTGTTTATATTCCTTTTTATATTGGTACTCTTTTAATAAGGAGTTTGTTTTGTTGAAATGGAAAAAAAGGAATATGAAGCCGGCACAAAATGCTTCACTGTGGGAAGTTAATTGTCAACAGAAATTATAATTTAGTGAGGGTTGAAGGTCTTTTCGTTTATACCTGTGACAAATTGAACGCATGATTTAAATGTGGCCTTTCATGTCTTTTAGGTTCAAATACCTTAGAAACGATAGAGAACACAAATGATATAATTTTGGATAATCTATGCTTGAAGGGTATACACAGTAATAACTAATAGGGAATACAAAGTAGAATTAATTTCAATCGTTATCCTCTTCAAATATAAAATAATTTACAGCGAAGGTTGAATTCACTTCAAATTTCGTGATGTTCAAAGAACTGCGAGTCTTCTTTTGTATCATACAATTTTGTGCTGCTCTAGACATCAGCAGTGCAAGATTAAATGCTAACCAATCTAGTGAAAACTCCAAACCAAGACTGAGTGTTATGCCGATGCCAGACACTAATGATGGTAGTACTCTCATTTGGTTGAGACCACAGAACTACCAAAATTGGAAAAATATTCTTCTGAAAGATTTAGATAGTAAGTTAAAATATTGCCTTAATAATTCGATTCAGAATTATCCCCTTAGTTTTAATTAAGGTTCATTTGATTTCTTACATAATTTTTTGCAGAATACTATCATCCAAAAACTACAGAAAATGTAACGACAGTTGTTTGCACTCACAATAGAAAACCAACCAAAGGACAAGTCTGTGATGTCGATATACGAGAATGGGACATATGTAGCAAAGAAAACAATTTCAATTACCACAGGAGTGCACCTTGTGTATTTTTGAAATTGAATGGATTGACCGATGGATGGCAGCCTGAGTATTATAATAATACCGACGATCTTCCATATGATATGCCGCCAGAGCTTAAGCACCACATAATACACGAAATTACAAATCCTCCGAAGGTGAGCACTAAAAACAAACCGACACTTCATAGACAAATACATACACTCATGCACTCACCGGGGCTCGAAACCGAATCCTACCGCACCATAGTTGGGTGTTCTCCCGACGAAACAACGCAAGCCGCGCTGTAACTACAAGTAGCCACTCTTTAAAACCAACTTTTAACAGAATTTCTTCTAAGAAAAATGAAAAATTGGCTTTAAAGTAAGGAGGCAGTAATTAATCGTTTGATGTTTCTTGTTTATCGGACACTACAGGACTGCAAAGTTCACTATACTCGATTATACAGATATGTTCGAATCTAACAGGATTTCAATATGATTTAAACTGACATAGGCAGAATCCCCAACATCATAATTATGTACGTGAATCTATCATTGAGTAACATCGGAAGCGTAGTGTGAATTGGAGGGATTTGTGTCGTGGTTTCCTTGAAATTATAGAAGGCAAGCTTGTCCTTTTATTTGTCTGGGTACATTTTAAAACGACTTCGTTTGTATAGACTTCATCTGCAATTTATTAACTTCGTTTTTAGCCGTTGCTGCTATTGAGTTTCTCAGTTTGAAGTTTAATGGTAGGATATGACAATAATCTGCTATCTTATCTAATATCATTGAATATGAATATTATCAGCGCCCACTACCCTTTACCTCCGAGATGATCTGATCACTAGCCATAGAATCTTGATTGAAGATTCTCCAATGCATTTGAGTGTTTTATTCATTTTCAGTGAATACATTCGACATCGTGGCTAGTCGTTGAAACTAAGGCGTGAATACTTTAGAACAACAACGGACAATTCTTATTGAGTATCATAGGTTTTTGTGAATCTGTGTGCTCTTATGTTGTTCTAGACGTATCACCTAATTTAAGGCTAGCGCTGTTATGGTTTTTTTTTACGTTTTACAGTTAGTAGCAACATCAGTTGCAACCCATGTTTTCCTTACTCTATGGTGTCTCCTGGAATTCGTGTGTTATAATTTTTTTTAGTTCTTCAATATGTTGGTATTGTCTGATGTTGTTCTCAAATTGTGTGAGCGCTTATTACAGAAATATCTTCTGATGAGTCATAGGATGTCTATCCTCATGTTTGAGAGCTCTCGCGCACAAATTACTAAATTGTCAGGCTGATGCCATAGTTTTTATCTCTGTTACGTCACGTGTCCAAATCGAAGGGGACACACGGAGAAGGTGTCATTCGTCCACATGGATTCTGAAGAGATGGTCGTTGTCAGCAAATTTATCTCAATCATAACAAAAATTCTCAAAAAAGAAATACTGTCTGAATATAACTTTTATCACATAAGAGCTATTCGATTTTGAACTACTTCCATAAGCAATTAATTATCGATATCGCCTTCATGCAAGTTATGTTTTGTGCAGATGTTAACGCAATTTTGTGTGCTTTCGGAGTCTACAACCGAAAGTATATAAATAAAAGAGTACATAAAGTTTTGAGGGAGTCAACGGCTCTGTTGACAACTTCATGTTCGCATTTTTGAATGTTTATGCATGTCTTAAACTGTATTAGAGTTCATCAAAACTTCTAACAATTAATCGATAATATCGAAAAAGTTTCTTTGCATATTCTCGTAGTTTATAAAACGTAGTGCAGAACTTTTCACTTAGTAGCCTGTCACTCTATAGGGGAGTACCAAGTATTTCTTTTACAGACTTATTCCTCGTGATGAAGAAAATTTCCCGAGAACGACCATTCTTACTCTTCGGAATTCATGTCTAGGAATGAGGCATCGATTCAAAAAAAATGTCACTGTATCACTCCATGTGGGCACTTCATTTGGGACACGTGACAGAAACTTGTATGTCACTCTGACAAAATTATCTTGTGCGAGCTATCAATATTTTAGTAAAAACTACTTCAAAAATGACTATTCTCTAACAATAACTGACCATTCCACGAAGAATTAGTAAACAAAGTTCTAATAAAACAACTCATTGTTGTTGAATCGGCTAACCTAATAGATAGTGTCGCCCATTCAATGTTCCTTTCCTTCAAAATAACATCATTATCCTATGGTTATAACCGGTACCTATTTTTCAGCGGAATACTGTATGGGTATCATGTGAGGGGGAATACCCTGTAGATGTGGAATTTTTAGGCCATATCGAGTACTATCCTATCCAAGGATTTCCTGGGTATTATTTTCCACACAAAAACTTGGAAGGATATTTAAGTCCACTATTAGCTGTACAATTCAAGAGACCAAGGTACGGTGTAGTAATAAATATTGAATGCAGAGCATGGGCCAAAAACATCAAGTACAACCGGACTGATAGAAGTGGATCTGTACATTTTGAGCTACTGCTTGATTAGCTATTGAAATAAATGATTTGTAGAGATAAATGAGGAATCTGGAATAAAAAATGAAATATGAGCAATATTATACCTTTGAGTCAATAAAATATGAATATTCTTGTAGATTCAAAATACATTTCCATATTTAATAATAATAATAATAATAATAATAATAATAATAATAATAATAATAATAATAATAATAATAATAATAATAATAATAATAATAATAATAATAATAATAATATAATAATAATAATAATAATAATAATAATAATAATAATAATAATAATAATAATAATAATAATATAATAATAATAATAATAATAATAATAATAATAATAATAATAATAATAATAATAATAATAATAATAATAATAATAATAATAATAATAATAATAATAATAATAATAACAATAACATAAGAAATGAATGAAAGAAGTATGGTACAAACATACTTAAAAGATAATTCCTATATTTATTCATTTGTCTTAATTAACTTCTTGAGAAACTGTCTCACGGAACCATATAGCTCAGTCAGAAATGTAAAGTAGATATTAAATACCGTGCGCAATACAAGGAAAAGGTGAAATGTTTCCAGACTTCAGAAATTTTTGTAGTCTTACTGAACTTACGGGAGGAAGTACCTTCGTGTGAATTGTAGGAAATATAAGTTTTTCTGTATGCAATATTCTTTAGTTGAATTGGAATCTATGTTAACAACAATGCAAACTTGAGAATTATATTATAGTAATAGGTGTAACATACTTACATTTATTAGTGTGCTTCAAAATTGCACCGTCCTAGGAGGTTTGCATAACTATTTACAGCTTCTCAACTTCGAAATCCTTCCTCCTTTTGCAGTTTTTTTATACCTTTGGAGATGCTCAATAGCTGAACGGTATAGTGATCTGATAAAGCTTTTAGCTACTGGTGTTGATGAGTCCGATTCCCAACGTGTTTTTGGGCCGTTGGACCAACAGGTCCAACTTTGGCACGAGCATTGAGTGCTTCTGAATTATTCTGAATATAATTGTATTAGAATGCTCTGAAAAAAAGGAAGATTGAATATTTGCCCAACATACATTTAGAACTTCGAATCCGATTCAGTAGGAGAAGCATTGGAATCATTTAAAATATGAATCGAAATTGTGAACCTCTAGATTAGGTATAATCTTTGAGCTTTTCTTTAACTACAGTTACTTCTATGTCACTCGCCTGTTTCATTCTCAAATGGTACATCATTCGAGAAAGACTGGCGATAATGCAATTGAGTTACATTGATGAATACTTCATACCGACTTGTACACCTCTTTGAACACTTCTTTGTACACCTCTTCTCACACCGGTAGTGTTCATAATGGAGAGCAAGGCAACTCCATCTGAGAGCATCTTTCAGTTTATGATAGTAGCCTTAGAGTTCACCCGTAGAATATGTTCTGCGGAAGCTGAACCTCGTGATAAATTCTGTTCAGGAAGATATCATCGCCCTTAGACGAATAAGTCAGTGATGAGGATTGTCAGTAATAGTTTTCCTGCAAATTGAAATATTCTTCACAATATCAGATTCTGCTAGATCTAAAACTTCGACACACTCCTACAAAACCGTGTTTCCTTTACGAAGGCGGACAAGCTTCAACTTTCATTGGCAATAGAATGCAGTAGGTATATCATTCGTTGTCTCATCAGTCATTAACTGATTGCATATGCAGACGAAAGGATCTGTTTAATAGCTGAAACAAATTGAACTGCCTGGGAAACTAGAACGTCTCATAAGAGGCCCTAACAGGTCACACATATTTTTTTGAAATCGAAAGTCGCTACTGATTATACTGCCTCGAGGCTTTTTCTTCATTTTTCATCCTTTTTGAGTACAGTTACTTGGATTTTTTGTGGAATCCAACTGCATTAAGACTTTGAAGTTGAAAATTATTCCACTCTAGTTGAAGCTTCAATTTACAACTGTTTGTTGCGTATAAAACACTGTAAGTCACTCAAGTCAGCAGACTTCGAAAACGCAACTTTATATTTTAGAATGAGATGTCAAAATTAATGAATTTGAATATTGAATAGAACATTCATTTGAAAAATTGAAATTAATCAAGAGAATGTTATATGTGAACGTGTACGATGTGATGTCTCCATTATCCTTCAAGGGATAAATGTTAGAGAAATATTATATATATATATATATATATATATATATATATATATATATATATATATATATATCTAGTGTTCATATATATATATATATATATATATATATATATATATATATATATATATATATATATATATATATATATATATATATATATATATATATATATATATATATATATATATATATATATATATGTATAATAATAATAAGATTTATTGTTTCCCTATTTTATCACACATATAATTGTAACAAAGAATAGAGAAAACGTCAGCAAAATATTCTAAATATATTAAAGTCAGTAAAATTTGTTCTATAATAGGTATCATAAATCGAACCAAATTTCCTCTCTCTTTTACAATGGTTCAGATACTCCTCCAAGTTATACGGTTCAACGTTTTCTAGAAAGGAGTATATTGTCTTCTGAAATTGCCAGTCGTCCTCGAGAGCACACTGGAAATTCCCGGGTAAAGCATTGAAAATTTTGATACACATGTAGGTATAGTGGATTATTCTGTGATAATGCTAGTCCATATAAGGGGTTAAGGTATTGATTGACCCTTCTTATTTTATTAAGATTTCGATGACTCTCAAAGAGTTCTTTGTGATCTTTCATAAACTTCAGACTATGATATATATACAGACCAGTCAGAGTTAGAAAGTTGTTTGAGCGAAAAATTCCTCTGCAAGATTGTCTATACTTCATTCCAAACATGGATCTGATTATCATTTTCTGCTTTATAAATATGCGTGTAACATGTGAGCTATTACCCCAGAATATTATAGCATATGAGATTCCGATTGAAAACTTGAGAAGTATATTACTTTCTGTCTATCCTAATTCACAGACCTCCAATATATATATATATATATATATATATATATATATATATATATATATATATATATATATATATATATATATATATATATATATATATATATATATATATATATATATATATATATATATATATATATATATATATATATATATATATATATATATATATATATATATATATATATATATATATATATATCAACTGAGGAGTGTTGCCGTGGTAGAGAATATAAGTAGAAGATTGTTGGGTTATCGGCGATTTAGGCAATTGAATTAATACAGGACTAACCGACAGTAATTCTATATTTCGAACTCAAGTTTCAGTTCATCATCAAGAATGCTGGAATTTTTTTACAAGATGTTAAATAAATATGAGTGGTAGTGAAAAATACCTACATCTGACATAAGTTGTTAAACTAACAGAAAACAATACGGAAGTCATCCAATGATAATTAAATAGAATGCAGTAAAATTGTTTCAGAATGAGTATAACCTTGTAAACATGAATAATATAATAGTGACGTTTTTCAGGACATAGGTTACTTTTTGAATGACACATAAGTTTCGGCGTTCTCTCTACCTGATAACAAAAGTCTGAGCGTTGGTCTTAGCCATTATTGATTATGCCAGTCTCATCTGAAGAGAGTAAATAGCTATATATAGAACTAAGACTCTCAATGTCCGTTCTTTTATTAATGTTGTTGGGGATGTTATTAATGTAACACATCTCCAAGGATATTCTTTCGTTATAATTTGTCTCTATTGAGAGAACTCTTGGTTGGCTGAGGTCAAAGTTATGATTCAAAGAAGAAGCTTGCGAGTGCGCATCTTTTTGGTTGCTGACGGATGTCACTGCTATGAATCGCCAACCTACTTTTCAAGGATTGGGTCGTCTGACCGATGTAATCGAATTGGCAGTCCTTACAATTCACTAGATACACACAATCAGAACTGGACAGTGTTGAAATTCTGTCTTTCAATCTGCTGAAGGGTCTATAAACAGAAAATGGGTTATATCTGACCCATTTTATATTTGGAACATCACTGAGGGCGTGAATTAGCCTTTGTGTCAAACCCCGGATATAGGGCAGCACAACATACCTCGTGGAGTTGATATCTTGACAGATGTGTATATATATATATATATATATATATATATATATATACACATGCCAGTAAACATCTGACGACACATATTTTAGGAAAGCCCAAAATTTTCTCAGTGAGAGAGTTGTACCTACTATACATGAAATGGGACATGGTTTAGCGAAGTCGCGGTAGGTTTGGTACTGCGCAGTCATAATAGCTGTGATATTTTGGGGAAAAAAGACATATTTTAGGAAAGCTGCCGTTTTGATATGTTGAAATATATTATTATACTTACTCAAAACCGAAAGGGCAAACCATTCCCGCGGTTATTTTCTTGTGACAGACCACTTGAAAATGGGGAAAAAAACTTCTTTTTGACATATTTTAGGAAACTTCAAATTTTGATATGTTATTCTGGATAGTATCAGAAGCATATATCTATCATGGCAGACCGATCCCGCGGTTGCTTTGGCACGGTAGACCGAAAAACACTTTTTCCCGCGCAAATTTACCTGTGCGTAAATATACGAAGTATACGGAATGAAGAGATTTTCGTTTTCTCTTTCCTCTTCCTAATTTATTACTATCATATTCTTTCTCTTTCAATTCTTTTTGACGGCAAAATTGACACACATCAAGAAAAAAACCCATATGAAAATATTGTTTAAAATTTAAACGAATTTCAATTCAGTTGATTAGATAATAATATTATTAATAATTTCGATGCATGTCATCACTCTATAAATTGCATTATTTCTCATTTCATATAACTGATATGAATTTTTATCTCTTTGAGATTATTTTTCAACAGAAAAACACTTATTCCCGTGCAAATACAACAGTTTTTAATATATACGTCGCATATAGAATAGAGACATTTTTGTGTTCTTTTTCTTCTTCATAATAAACTTAATATTCTCGTATTCTCTTTCATTTTTCGATTTTCTCTTCCATTTCTTTTCGACAACAAAATTGGCACACATAAAGAAAAAACCAACCTGACAGTAATATTTCAAATTCACACAAATTTATTAAATAGTATTCTAAAAAATTTGAAATTTCTATGATATTTTTGGTAGTATTTTACTTTTTACTTTTTTCCAGCATTTGACTTTCAAGACTGAGGGATCTGCCGGTTACGTTAACCTGCCAGATAGCAGCATCGCTCGATCACAAATATTTAGAACTTCTTTTCAAGATATGGTATTAAATTATTTATATTTACTGACAATTCATGGAACTGATACATTATAAAAAAACATTCTTGGGAAATGTATCATAGGAACTGTCGTACAGAGGGAAATCTGCCGTTACAGATCTATATCAGAGTAATAGAAGACATAATGAATACATAAATGATTTTAATGTTTTGGCTTTTTCTGGCGAAATATTCATAATAAATGAAAATATCGATCTCAATTATAAAACAGCGGTAATAAAAAGTGGAAAATTTGAATAGGTAGTTATTCATAATACCATTTCTGTGTTATCATGTTTCATGTTTTGTTTACACTACGAAGTTAACTTGAAATAAGAAAACGTAAGGGGGAACTAGGTAGGACCTACCAGAGAAGAGCGAACGTAAATTGAATGAACATAATTTCAATAAAACGAATGATGATGAATGAAGAGGCCATAAAATGGTAGGAAATGCAGAATAATTTATGACAGGATAATACAATGGAAAAATAAAATCTAACAACTTACTTACTGAAGATATATAAAATAATATTGGATATTCTATTAAAATCTAAAAAGATTAAAATAAAAAGAATTATCTCAAAGAACAGCAAATTCATAATTATTATGTAAAATGAGCAATTATGAACGAAAATTTCTTCATTCCGTATGTGGCGATATATTACACACTGTTGTATTTGCGCGGGAATAAGTGTTTTTCGTTTGAAAATGTGGAAAAAATAATCTCAAAGAGTTAAAAATTCATATAAGTCAATTATGCACTTTATAGAGTGATGACACGCATCGAAACTGTTAATAATATTATTATTATCTGATCAACTGAATTCAAATTCGTTCAAATTTAAAACATTATTTTCATATTGATTTTTTTCTTAATGTATGTCAATTTTGTCGTCAAAAATAGTTGAAAGAGAAAGAATACGACAGTAATAAATTAGGAAGAAGAAAGAGAAAACGAAAATGACTTCATTCAGTATACTACGTATATTTACACACAGGTAAATTTGCGCGGAAAAAAGTTGTTTTTCGGTCTACCGTGCCAAAGCAACCGCGGGATCGGTCTGCCATGAGAGATATATGCTTCTGATACTTTCAAGAATAACATATCAAAATTTGAAGTTTCCTAAAATATGTCTTTTTTCCCCCAAAATATCACACCTATGATGCCTGCGCAGTACCAAACCTACCGCGACTTCGCTAAACCAAGTCCCATTTCATGTATAGTAGGTACAACTCTCTCACTGAGAAAATTTTAGGCTTTCCTAAAATATGTGTCGTCAGATGTTTACTGGCTCTTAGACTAATATATGCATATGCCTCCCTTATTGATCGATATGAAACCATATAAATTTGTATACAGAAAACTATCCATAAGTGTTTTGCAATTCATATACCCAGGTACCCAGGTCGGAAGGGTTGATTAGGTAAAATAGTTATAAGTTATATATCATGTCATATAACTTGGCAATATAAATTGGCAAGTTTCGATGTTAAAGATTTGAAACTTCAATTCATCAACTATTTTAACTCAGAATATATTGTTTTCGACATTGTGTTCTTGGAAAGTACAAAACTATAATCAAACTTCTTCTTTATCAAATGCTGAATCAACAATTTTTAATTCAGCATTTGATAAAGAAGTAGTACTTCGAAACGCGTCATGCGTATTCATGAAATTATGAGAAAATCTAAATATTGTTTCAATATGGATATTAATTTTCTCCAAGTATCGTCCTCGTAAAACCATAAGTTTGGGGTCTTAATCGACAAATGTTGAAGGTTTTTTGATGTCGACTATATTACTGAATTGAAATTAACATTTCAGTTGGTTATTACTTCTTGAAGGTACAAGCAAAACCTGAAAAACTGGGGAAAATTTCGAGATTATGGGTCTGCCAATAAATGGATTCTACAAGATTAGGACGAAATAAAAACATTTATAAGATTTTCAGCTTGCTTAATTCAATTATTTTTTTTATTATTTTATATTTATTTTAATTTTATTATTTTAAAATTAATTCAAAACGCGTATTTTTTACTATTTGATATATTTTTTATTCTGCAGTAAAAATACATCGAAAATAAATTTCGGAAATTGACTTTTGAATTTTTTGTGTGTTTTGAATATCGATGAAATTCAGTATCTACTGTTCATTGAAATTGATTTTAAAAAGCTGAGAAATATATTTTTAATTAGTAATTACTATAGGCAAGGCTTCTGAAATAATAGATTAAATCAATTTATGATCAACGAAACCAATAAGACCAATTTATGAATACAGTTCTTATTAAAATATCTCTATTGAATTTGAATACTTCTGAAACAACTATATTTGTTTTTTCATTTTGGTCAGATTTTTCGGTGATGTGGAACAGGTTCTGCGTAGCAAACTGTTATAATGATATAATTGGCAAGTTCGTACCTTTAACAATGAATATAATTTCTGAATCATCTAAATCGGTAGAATAGTGTCATGAACACTCGAGAGATTGAAATTATTACCAAATAAAAAAATTACTCTTTTTCACCAGCAGAAAAAAAATTGAAAGAATATATTCAGTGTATCTGTATGTACACTTCTGATTGCACGATTTTCTCTCGACTTGGCTCAACGGTATATTCATTTGAAATTTCCCTATGTTTGGTTATCTCTCCTAACTTCCTGTGTGGCAGTTTTATACGATTTAATATTTAGATATTCGAATCATCGTTGCACGATGGTTGTAGTAAAATTTTCGTCAGTATATATCTTTATAATCATATTTTCATTGAAAAGAATAGTATGCGAAAGTGCTACGAAAAATGGAACAAGCTGTGGATTGAATATTTTTTGTGGTGATTGTTTACAACAAGCCGAATGTGCGTGGTGTATAGAGCCTGTAAGTTTATAACCTAACCTAATATTCGAAGAAGTGATATTGTCTGGAAAACATTCGTATGTAAATGTTCTCCGAACCGTTGTCTTTTTCTAAAAAATAAAGTGACGCATAGTTAAAGCTTATCGCAATTTGCATTTCTGACCACACTTTTCTGAAAATGCTCCAATGTACAAAAAAAACCGCATGTTATATTTAATTTTCATTTAATCGTTGAAAAAAAATCTACCTCCTCACTCTCTGTCACTATATTTCAGAATTTTCATTCATTTTCAAGTGGCAGTCTTTGTTAAAGGCAAGCTACTGAAGAACAACGGAAGTTCTGAACAGTGATAAATACATTTCTATTTCTTTCTGCTTCTAAATGCTATAGAATGATAGTTTGAAAGATCACATACGCACTTACATGTATATATATATATATATATATATATATATATATATATATATATATATATATATATATATATATATATATATATATATATATATATATATATATATATATATATATATATATATATATATATATATATATATATATATATATATATATATATATATATATATATATATATATATATATATATATATATATATATATATATATATATATATATACTCAATGAAATTGGATAGAAAGAAAGATATTAAATACACCTACTTTCCATTAAAATTGAAATAAATATAAGCCTGTTTTCATTAGATGAAGAGCAACTGTTTTTTTTATGATAACTATCAACAATGACAGCTTAACTTAGTATCCAATGAATTCAGTAGAAATTGTTTAGATTTATTTACACTCTTTTACAGGACAGGTCCCATTTATGAAACAGGAAAGATAACAAATACTAAAATGAAATGTACAAAAATTAATCAAGAGAAAAACATAAACCAATGATGCTGACTTGATAATAACGTAGGCGTTATGTCTGAATATTAAATACTACCTAATCCAATATGATGATTCTGCGCTGTTATTTGAATTTATTTAAAGAAACCGGAAACATTCTGTCTAGATGATGATTTTACAAACCAATCAAAAATGATTATTAGAAGGTTTTCCATCTACAACCTACTATAATGAAGTTAGTAACACGTAGTTGTATCATTACTACCTACATAGTCAAGTTATAAATTTCCCAGTTTATTTTTTCGTAGTCCCAATACTCGAAAAAGTCGAGTAGCTAGACTTGAAATGTCTATTCCACTAAGGGAGATAACTTGACATTCAAAGTCTTAAAGATCCGAAGGAGTCAGCATATGATAAGAAATTTATCAACGTTCCAAATATTTCTTAAATTTTTACTTTTTCGTGATAGTTTATTTTCCTATTAGGGTCTATTTTTCTATTCATATATCTGTGGATAAGATATTGAAATAACATAAATACCGTATCTGAAGCAAATATTCTAAATATGTATGCTTGTGTTTGTATATGTTTTAAGTAGTTAAAAAATTCACGATATATCTGAAGGATTGCTGACATAGTTAACGATACTACATCGACAAATAGAAAAAATTTCTTTTCTCGATTTTTTATAACAATTATATTTATTTTACAAGTTACTAACTGATGTTGTTATCACACAAATTTTTCCTAAGGGTGGACATAAGTTTGAGTTTTTGTCAATTGTTTGGAAAGACTGAACGAAACATTCAACCTTTCACTAATATAATTGGAAATTGAAGTATTGCATATTAGTATTATTATAACTTCGATGATGAATGCAGATCAAGTGAAAACAGATTGAAAAAACTATTATTTTTCTTTCCTGATTTCCGGGGAGACCAGTTTAACTTTGGTGGTGTTTTCATCATGATTCTTCTTCCATGTGATCAAAGTCTCCTAATAATGAAATAAGGTGTTCTAGCCCTATAGAACCAATGCCACTTGTGCTTCCAGGAAACGATTTTTTAACAGCAGTTCGTCTCTTGATATCTGGCCCATGCCAGGATTTCAAAAGTAAAGTGAACGCGTTGTTTAAAACCACACATTTTAGTTCAATTAATCAACTAATTTAGTTAATTAGTTACTTAATTTTGTGTTTAAACTTTTCAGTAGAGAAGTGAATTTAAGAATTATCCCCAATACTTAAGAAAATAATTTTTAAGACATCCAAGAGGATGTTTTTGCAGTTGTGAGTAGATTTTCTCTAACCGTCCGACACCTCTTTAAGAACCTTTAAACATGTAAAATCAATGTTTAACCATTTGGGATAAAGCGAATCTGCACAGTCGAAGTGAAGTTGAAAGTAACCACTTTAATCGTATCTTATCTAATCTGAGTATAGCGACCTGCACGAATATTCAACAAACAAGTACTTATATTCACTTTGTGCATTTTAAATGACTCAAATGTTCAACAAAATTTATGAATCCTTATATATTCTATAAACGAAGTTAATCCGCAAATATGAGAATGAGTCAAGGTAATTGTGGGAAAAGCCGCAGTCCTACTTTATGAGTAATATGTTTAACATTAAAGCTAAGAATAATTTTGTATCTGCATCAGCGGATGTATTACAGTTATCTGAAATGAAAAGTTTGATGCTTACATATCAGAGGAAATAGCGAGGTAACTATTTAGTAACTCGAAATACTTTTGATGTTTGAATAGTTTTGAATATTTTATGAAACCACCAAAGAAAATAAAAAGAAGGTGGTTTTGAAACAAGTTACTGCTCTACTATATATTCAATACTCAGAAAGCTTACTGTCATATATATATATATATATATATATATATATATATATATATATATATATATATATATATATATATATATATATATATATATATATATATATATATATATATATATATATATATATATATATATATATATATATATATATATATATATATATATATATATATATATATATATATATATATATATATATATATAAATGGTGAAATTTTGCAAGTCAGCCATTTTAAATACCTCGGAGAAGTTATACAGTCCTCAGGTTTAAACCGAATCGCTAATGAACAGAGAATTACCAAGCTACAAAAGGCCTACAAGCTAACATGGGCGTACTATAACAAAAAGTGCATTTCGAGAGGCGCCAAATTGAGGCATTATTCTTCCAGAAGCAATCTACGCATCTGAAGAATGGTTATTGAGGGTCATTCAAAAATTAGAGAAATAGAAAAACAATAATGAAAAATGCTTATAAAGATTTACGGGCCAATCAACAGAAACAGCATTTGGATGAAAAGACCTCAGAATGAACTTCATCAAAATACATATACGATAACGGAAGAAATCAGAAAAGTTCTACGCACATCTACAGAATGAAACAATCCAGAATACCAAAGAAACTAATCGATATAATTATGAAGAGTAAATGCGCAACAGAGCGACTAAAAGAGGTTCAAAAAAATCTACAACAAATCAATATAAAAAATATCGCTTTTGGTTGAAAAGATTGGAAAATTCATGTGTAGTAAATCTATGACATTGATACCTTCACAAAAATTTTTTTTAAAACTTGCTGCGCTGACGTAACTTACTACAATGCATTCAGATAGAGACAACTGCTATATCTCGACATACCCCATACTGATAGAACGGGACATACGCCAAAGACATTTTGAATCCGTTATGGATTTCAAAGCGGGATCCAATGCAATCACATTACATGGTTCACTTCATGTTGATAATCTGAAATTTATAACCAGCACAAATCCACAACTAGATCTGCTAGTTGTTCAGTGCTTCACTATGTGGATGAATCTTCTGTCTTCCAAATTATGAGATTTGGCATGGAAATGTATCGTACCTCTGATGTCGTTGAGGGTGAAATTCAACAGGAAACTTCACAAACTCGAAATGAACCTCATCATCATATCATATCATCGGAAACTTGAAATCATATCAAAGCAATTCAGATTGTGGATACTCACAAAAAGTTCGGCATAAAACAATATCAAAGGATCAACCATCGATGAATAAAGAAAAATATTACCACTGAATCCGTAAAGCGAGCGATACTGTAGATGAAAACAGAACGTGACAGTAAAAATATTTTTCCATAATCAATACTCAAGATTACTCATTTCCTGATACCACTTACTGAATGTAATGTGGACTATACCGAATATCGACAACTTTCAACGAAATAGGAAAATACTTTGAAACCACAACCTTAAAATTATTGGAGCGACTAGCCTACCAAAATTAAGGTGGTAGAGGATCCAGGGGTATCTGCATTGAGGAAAATCAGCAAATGTTAAATCAAAAAACCTATTTTCACGCCTAGACTGCTAATAGCAACTGTATAGAGTACTTTGCTTAATGACTTCACTCCATTAAGAGTGAAAGAATCAAATCCCACGACAAATCAATTAATTAACGATAAATCACAGATTTAGAAAACGAAATCTCCTTATGAGATCAAGAAGAAGCAGGTTGGCAAGACCAGCTACTGACTGCTCTTGCAAAAATACATTCGACTGCAGGTGTCCAGTCGAGTGATTCTTGAACCGGAGGAAACACTGCTAGCTTTCTAAGCACAGTAGCTATTCTGTGCTCAGAACTATTACCATATACTAGCTGAAGACACGAAAGTATTTCACAATACTGAAGCCAAACTTGAATGATCCTTACAGTGGCGATTCAGCACTGTGAAGGAGAATGTTACATTCAACGGAGTACAAATAAGGACATGATGCTGTGGCAAAGATTATACACCACGATATAGCATTCAAATTAGAAATCTATCAAGAAGAAAAGAAACCGTATTGCAATAACATTCGAAGAGCATGTTGAATATTGACAACTTCAGGCGTGATAGGCTGCGTTTCAGAACAAGGAGACCCTGTTAACTGAGCGAACTCTTAATACAATAGACCTGATATACATAGTCGAGGTTGATTGAAAAGCCAGAAATGAAAATAGAAATAGAAATAAGCACGCCGCGAATGTTGTGAAGTACTTAGAGACCATGGGTAATGAATACCGCCAAGACAGTGACAATCATTTTAGGGTCTATCGAAGAAATTCTGAAATAAAAAAAAACAATGTGGGAAAAGTTTTAGGACATGATGCATAACACAAAATTTTACCTCAATATTTGACGATAAAATAATATTTAATCTTTCTTCACTATATTGTGTCTATAAATTCCACCCTAAGTGCCAATCTATGATAAGATCAAAGCAATCAAAGAAAGAGACATTCGATATCGAAAAATAATCTTCAATCAGTAGCCAGTAAATTTTCACTAAAATTGCTGAACATACAAATTGAAACATACAATTAAATTAACACCACAGAAAAAAATTGTTCAATTTTGATTTATTAGCAACCATGTTTTTATTAATTCAATCCAACAAACCACTTTTGTAATGTTTTTTCTTTTGCGATTAAACCTGCATCCGCAGTATTTTCCACATAGATGAATAATTTTTGTCCCTTGGAGAAACACGTTTTTTCTCTTGTTTTTCCCGAAGTGATTCAAATATTTTAATATATTTATGTAGTTGAATTTTGGTTAATGAACTGCTACATTATTGGAAAAAAAAGCTCAGCACGCTAGAAGTTGAGAATTTTTCGAAGAAATGGTTATGTCAGGTTAGGAGGAGTGTGCTGTAATTATTTGACTATTTGATTGACAGTAAATTTTTACTGAAATTGCTGAACATACAAATTGAAACATACGATTAAATTAACACCACAGCAAAAAATTGTTCAATGTTGATTTATTATTATTATTATTACATATAATTAAAGGCAGGGGTCTGAAGACCCATGAGCCCATTAACACTTTTTACAGAATACTGCAATATGAGGATAATACATTAGATAAACATTTGAGAAAAGAAAAAAAATTATAACAACAAGAGGAAAAAAAAATAGTCATTAGTAATTATAATTTTTTGGGTTGGTATTTTGGTACTCAAAATGGAGAATATAATATTACCTATCAATTAATGTTCCTACCTATATATTGTTGATTTAATGTCTGAACTATTACCACTTCATAATTTATTACTCGATTATTTTTATGTAGAATATTACAAGTATTGTATATTTAAGGTTTCGCAAATGTTCTATTTGTCTTTGTTTATATGTGCGTAATTGAAGGTAACATGCATTCATAAGTTCGTTTCATATAACGATATTTTGTATTTCTTTGTTTCTTCGTATTCTGTAGAATCTTGAATCCTCTTGAAAAGGGATAGAATTTTAATCTTCACTGCCTCATCTGAAAACATGAAGACATTTAATATTCTTCACCTCGTTTCATCATTCGATTGTAGGAATTTTTCAATTTTCAGATGGTGTATTTGGATGAGAAGCAGCACTGCGTCTCAAAAGATAGAATTAGTTTATGTCCAGAGAATCTGCAAGTTAATCCGAAATCTGAGCTTCATATTCTATCTCAGAAACCTCTGCAAAGTACTATTGGTAATCATGTACAAGTGACACCACAAAAAATCAATATGACAATGCGAGTAGGGGAAGCACAAAGTATTGAATTCACATACGCCCAAGCGAAAGACTATCCAATCGACTTGTATTATATAATGGACTATTCTGCTTCTATGGAGAGACATAGGGAAAAACTTGGAAAATTAGGAAATAAGCTGGCGGAAACTATGCGGAAAATTACGAGTGATTTCAGAATTGGATTTGGCAGTTTTGTAGATAAAACTGAGTTACCCTTCACGAGCACAGTTCCAGCAAAGTAAGTACATACTCAGAATTTTTGAAGGAAACAAATTCATTAAATAATTGGGCGGATGTATAATTTATATTTTCCTGAAAATAATTTTTTTTTTCATAAAGGTCCCAAATTATCTACATAATTTGTGAAGAACGTTGAATCAAATACATCAAATTTATTGATCAATATACACATGGCGCAAAATTATATTTATCACTTTTTTAAGATGATAGGTTTAAAAATAATTTTTGTTTGTTACAAGTAAAACAATTTCTTGGAGAGGAATTGAATGAAAATGAAAAGTGTTCACCTAAGTCAATTTCAACTCTATGACGTACAAAATAATAATTATTTCGATAAACAGTAATTTCCAGTTGTTACAAACTAAAACTTACACTACACACAGCGTTCATTTGGAAGGCTGAATCTACTTCAACTTATTAGTTTACTGAATCTTCAGGTGAGATTTCGAGTTATAATGTAAAAACAGTACAGTACAGTTACAATGTAAAAACAGATTCAACATAGACAAATTTACAAGATAGTCGGGAAAACACCTGACAATGGTGCGGTAGGACTCGGGTTCAAGCCCCGGTGTGTGCGTGTTTCTCAATTATTTGAATAGTTTAAAGATGATAATTGTTAGGTAATACACATTGAATACAAGTCCATTGGCCGTTCGGAACTGGCGTTCCGAAACGTGGCGTTGGCGGAACAAGCTCCGGGTGTGCGTGTTTCTCAATTATTTGAATAGTTTAAAGATGATAATTGTTTGGCAATACACATTGAAAACAAGTCCATTTGCCGTTCGGAACTGGCGTTAAACTGTAGCTTCATAGAATTGAAAAAAAAAATTCACATTACTCTATCTGTTAAGAAAAAGAATCAAATTTTTTGTCTTAAAATCTCAATATAGTTGAACGAATTTAATTTATGTAGTTTATTTTCTCTCCAGAATAATTTATAATTTAGTCTTCCGTACGGTTTTGATTACGAAATTAATATTTTAAAATTTGAAACACGACAGTTTAATCATTATCAATTCTGGATTGTGAGGAATACTACGTAATATTTTTGTAACGATTACTATATTATTATTCTGAAAAATAATTCTCAGAGAGCAATTAGAAAGAAGCCCAGATAAAAGTGAAAGATATAATTATTCACCACTATACAATCCGGTGCATATAGTAATATTGACCTTCCAATGAATACAAGTAAAATTGTATGTGTTGGCACAAATAGTAACAACTGGTTAATGGCCAGATCTTATTTTTGCTGCCTAATCTACATTTCATACTGATATGTAGAAATAAAGTTTTTCTGTGGTCTATGATAATGCGAATTTTAAATAAAACATTATCTAAATGAATAACAATCGTGAACGATATAATATATTTCTCATAAGACGATTAATTGCATCTGGGGTTAAAGCATACACAACTACGACACTCGAAGCTCCCAACTAACGCTCTTATCGTTCGGTTACGGGTTCTGTAACTCAAGTAGCCTTATGCATTTGGTATTATGTATATGCTAGTTCAGCGGGTCTCAACCGATGGTACGCGGGGACATTTCAGGTGGTACGCAGTCATATATTAATAATAACAATAAAAACTGTTGAATGTGAATACCATTAATTTACAGTTACGATGCAACATTTCCGCGTTAAGAATGCAATTCTTCCATCTCTGTTTTACACAGAATAGTGGCAGTTTGACGCTGACCTTGACGCTACACAAACAACCCGAGTGACTCAATTCCTTCTCCCACTCCTCACTTCCCGCCACTCATCACAACCATCCCACCCCGTTAGTTTTGTTTTGGCAGTGGCATGAGCTGGTGTCACGTTCTCTTGTGTTACTTTCTCACCCATTAGTTTCATTCTGATGCCAATTTAGCTGTTTTTTGATTGTGTTCCATGAAATGAAGTTAAGTTTCAGTTTGTAGTAGTAATTCAGCATAAGTTTTAAGTGGACATAATGAAGCGATATTTGACTAACCCCTCCACCTCTAAGGACAGTCAAAAGAAGATTAAACCTCAGCAAAATCGTAAGTACGATACAGCGTATTTACAGTTAGGTTTTATAGTAAAGTGTGGCACAGAAAATAACGATAATCCTATTCCAGAATGTGTTGTATGTTCAGAAACACTTTCAAACCAGAGCATGAAGCCTTCCTTACTACAGCTGCACCAGACTACTAAGCATCTCGATTTGGTTGACAAACCTATTGAATTTTTTCAAAGAAAATCTGAATTGTTTAAGAGAGAAAATCAGTGCATGGCAAAATTTGTGAGTATAGACAAAAAAACTGGTCAGAACGTCGTACCTTGCCAGTTATAGAATAGCTGAAGAAGGTAAGACTCATACAATTGGCGAGACACTTTTACTTGCGGCCGTAAGGATATGGTGGAGGCAGTATTAGGCGAAAAGGCAGCAAAGGAAATCGAGAAAATTCCGTTGTCGAATGACACAGTAAAGAGGCGAATTGTAGAGATGTCTTCGAGTATTGAAGAACAGCTTTTAGTTCAACTGCGCGAATGTAATTATTTTGCACTGCAAGTAGACGAGAGTACAGACATAACAAATATGGCGCAGCTCCTTGTATTCATACGTTTTGATTATCAAAGTGAAGTAAAGGAAGAATTTTTATTTTGCAAACCTCTTGAATCAAATATTAAAGCTGAGGACATATTTAAGGTCATAAATGAGTATATTATGAAAGCGGGAATATCATGGTCTAAATGTGTTGGTTTGTGCACGGACGGAGCAAAATCTATGTCGGGTAATTTCAGTGGATTAGGAACAAGAATAAAAAAAGTTGTTCCAGAATGCCAAAGTACTCACTGCGTTATTCACCGAGAAGCTTTGGCTTCCAAGGGTATGCCTGCCAACCTCAAGTCTATTTTAACGGATAGCGTAATCATGGCTTTTCTCTTCGATGTGTGAAGATATGGGTGCAAAATAGCAAACTCTCGATGAAGAATCGCTGTCACGATTGGCGTATTTGGCTGATATTTTTGATAGGCTCAATATCTTGAACATGGGACTTCAAGGGCCGAGTACAACAGTGTTCACTACCAACGATAAAATATCATCCTTCAAGAAAAAGTTGCTTCTGTTTCACTCTCAAGCACAGGACAGGATATTTCTGCATTCCCTACACTTGCATCATTTTTGGAAGAAATTGATATTTCTCTGAAGCCAGAAGTGACTGATCATATCACTGGTTTTCTGGAGGCCCTTCAAACGAGTTTTGATAAATATTTTAATCAAGATTTTTCTAAATATGAGTGGGTTAGAAATCCATTTCCAGGGAAATTTCCTAGTTACTCAAAAGAGTGTTTCATCGACCTTATAAGTGACAGCTCAATGAAAGATGCGTTTAAAGAAAATCTTTGATAGACTTTTTGATGGGGACAAAAACTGTATATCCATCAGTGTTCAAGCGAGCAATAATCTTTATACTTCCATTTGTAACCTCGTACTTATGTGAATTGGCTTTTCAGAACTGCTGTACATCAAAAATAAATAAAGAAACCGCATTAGTGTTGAAGAGGACTTAAGAATCAAGTTGAGTTCAATCGACCCAGATATAGAAAATTTTGTCAAGAACAAACAACATCAGGGAGATCATTAGGATCTGTTTAAATTTGAATGACTGTGTTCAATGAACTGACACATGATACATTTTATTTTGTATCTAAGTAAATTATATGTACATACATACAGTTGTAGAATACATTTTTATTTTCCTAAACATGACCAAATGTAAATTATATATAATTATATATTATATATGAATAAATGAATGAAAATAATAATATATATAAATATAAGGTAGTACGTCGAAATCTCTGAAAATTTGGTACGTGGTTACTTAAAGGTTGAGAACCCCTGTACTAGTTAATAGATAGATCTTATTTTTGCTGCCATATCTACATTGCATACTGAATTGTAGAAATATAGTTATTTTGTGGCATGTTATAATGCAGATTTTAAATGAAACAGCTTCTTAATGATTTAAAATCGTGAACGATTGAATATCTTCCTTATAAGACGATTAATTGCAAGGAACATCCGAGGTTACACATCTACGCTCGTCAGTCGAAGCTTCCAACCAACGCTCGTATCGGTTACGATATGAGCGGTATTCAGTTACGGGTTCTGTAACTCAAATAGCTTTACGCGTTTAGTATTAAAAAAAATACATAATACTAAACGATTAAGGCTACTTGAGTTACAGAACCCGTAACCGAACGAATACGAGTGCTGGTTAGGAGTTTCGAATGTCGAGTGTAGTTATAGATGCTGTAACCTCGGATTAATTAATCGTCTTGCAATAATTGTCTTATAAGAAAGATATTCAATCGTTCATGATTTTAATTAATTTAGATACTAAAAATAAATTCATGGACGATGAATTTACTCTGTGATAGTTCATATTTGAATGAGAGGTAATAATAAAAACTAGTCTAAAAATCACTGACTGAACAATTTTTTATTCGACAAGTTTCGCCTTTTACAGCATTATCAAGAATGAATACATATTACAAAGACAACCTATAAATATTTTGCAGATCTGTTCGGACCACCTTGAATTTCGTCATAGAGGTGGGGGTTTCCAAATTATCAGAGATTTAACAGCGGGAGTGGTTTAGGTCTAACTGGTCATTAAGAAGATCGTATTTATCGGATTTTTGAAGTTTATTTATTTCCATGGCTTCCAGGTAGTTCATTTTAATTCCTTTTTCACAGTAATGAAGTATCTTAGGTTTAAAACAACTTGAGATCTTATGTCCTGTCGACTCTAGATGTTCCCGAAAAGCAGATTGTCCGTTTTTTACGTGTTCTTTTAGCCTAGTTTCAAAACATCTTCCGGTCTGGCCAACATATGACGACTTACATTCTTCACAGTCCAATCTATAAATTCCAGACTTCTTCATTGGCTCGGATTCGGACAATTTGTTATTAAAGATCATTCTATCCAATCTGCTGTGACTTGAAAATGCTATATTTAAATTATTATTTTTGAAGAACTTAATGATTTTTGAAGAGGAACGTGTGTATAAGGGATGCTCACATATCTTAATTCATTTCTGTCATTATTACTATTGATGTAGTGTGGCCTATATAAAAGTCTATTGATGAAGCGTTTCTCTTTCTTTATAATTAGTGTATTGATTATTTTCAGTGGGAACTGATTGTTCCTACCTATCGTACGACGAATTATTCTGTTCCTTTTCCACCGTGAATTTGATCTTCTCATGTAAAGAATTTAGATATGTCAGGTATGAATTGATATATCGGTCTGTTCCACTAAACCCAACTAAGATGTCATCCACATAGCGGTACCAAAATATTATATGTTTTTTTGACATCTCCGATTCTAAAATTGTGGTTTCCATGTTGTCCATAAATATGTCCGCTAATAACGGGCTTAGGGGAGAACCCATAGGTAGACCTGAATTCTGTAAATAAATTTTGTTTTGGAATCTGAAATAATTCTGTCCCAAGGCAACCTTAAATAATGTTGAGAAGTCTGCTTTTATCGTAGGAAGTGCTTTTTTTTTCCAAGTGTTTTCAATTAGGGGTATACATTCTTCCGTAGGGATGTTAGGAAACATGTTGGATACGTCGAATATACGTGGTATATCTTGGAAAAAAGAAAAACACTTCCTACGATAAAAGCAGACTTCTCAACATTATTTAAGGTTGCCTTGGGACAGAATTATTTCAGATTCCAAAACAAAATATATTTACAGAAACACATTTTCAGGTCTACCTATGGGTCCTCCCCTAAGCCCGTTATTAGCGATCATATTCATGGACAACATGGAAACCACAATTTTAGAATCGGAGATGTCAAAAAAACATATAATTTTTTGGTACCGCTATGTGGATGACATCTTAATTGGTTTTGGTGGAACAGACTGACATATCAGTTCATACCTGACATATCTAAATTCTTTACATAAGAAGATCAAATTCACGGTGGAAAAGGAACAGAATAATTCGTTGAATTTTGTTGACCTTACAATTTCCAAACAACAAGATAAATTCTCGTACAAAATATTTAGGAAACCATGACGCCATCATAAATTTCAATTCGTTCAGTCCAATAAGCCACCGAATCGCAGCTCTCAATTCAATGATCCATAGGGCTTTTTCGATTCTCTTATCAAAACAAGACCTCAGGGAAGAACTTAATGTGATTCGTACGATAGGTAGGAACAATTAGTTCCCACTGAAAATAATCAATACACTAATTATAAAGAAAGAGAAACGCTTCATCAATAGACTTTTATATAGGTCACACTACATCAATAGTAATAATGACAGAAATGAATTAAGATATGTGAGCATCCCTTATACACACGTTCCCTCTTCGAAAATCATTCAGTTCTTCAAAAATAATAATTTAAATATAGCATTTTCAAGTCACAGCAGATTGGATAGAATGATCTTTAATAACAAATTGTCCGAATCCGAGCCAATGAAGAAGTCTGGAATTTATAGATTGGACTGTGAAGAATGTAAGTCGTCATATGTTGGCCAGACCGGAAGCTCTTTTGAAACTAGGCTAAAAGAACACGTAAAAAACGGACAATCTGCTTTTCGGGAACATATAGAGTCGACAGAACATAAGATCTCAAGTTGGTTTAAACCTAAGATACTTCTTTACTGTGAAAAAGGAATTAAAATGAACTACATGGAAGCCATGGAAATTTAGATACTGTTTCATTTAAAATTTGCACTATGGTAAACCACAAAAAAGATTTTATTTCTACAGTTCAGTATGCAATGTAGATGTGACAGCAAAAATAAGAGCTGTCCATTTACTATTTGTGCTAACTCATAGTGATTTCGATACCAGAACTTACCAGGAGTACCTACAGTAGAAAGTCTTCAAAAATCTAAGATATCCATTATATATATATATATATATATATATATATATATATATATATATATATATATATAAATATATATAAATTTATTTATTTTTTATGCTGAAATCCTGTATTTAGTTTTTAAAGCATAAATCCTATATTTTTTTTCAGGCTGGAATCCCCATGTTCTCTGAACAAAGGAAACGAAGGAAAAAAAATAAAATGTGTGTCTCCTTATGGTTTCAAAAACCACATGTCCCTTAGTGCAAATTACACAAAATTCTCGATTGAAGTATCACAGGGTAAGGTATCCGGCAATTTGGATACTCCAGAAGGGGGATTTGATGCTATAATGCAAGCAATAGTTTGTAAAAAGGTAATTGGTTGGAGGGACAAAGCTAGACATCTTTTAGTATTTTCTACAGATGCAGACTTTCACATTGCAGGTAATATTCTAGACAATTATGATAATTTTGATAAGTTAATCACTTTGACTTGTGACATATTGAATAGTACTGGCATTTACTTGGTGCAAATCAATTATACCTAATAACTACAGCATAATTCAAACACTTGAATTTTTTACACTTTTATTGTATACAACGTGACGCGTTTCGTCAGGTCGCCGATTTTTTCAGACGCTAACAAAATGAGATTTAACATTGAATCTGACGGTACCAGTATTTATTAACAATAATGAAAGTTGTAAGAATAAGAATAACCATAGAGTTATGTTAAGGGCCTCCTATATAAACTGAGTTCTTCACCAAATCGTTTGGTTTAGACACATTAGTAGAAAAAAATGCTATAAACAAAATGCAGAGCCGTATGGTAGAAATTCCGGAAATCATTCAAATTGAAGATATCCGGTTTAGACACGACGACGATATAATCGCATGTTTTACAGGTACGGGTCGTTTGTTATGTTTGGAAATTTGTTAGAATTTCGAAAATTTCATTACCACCGTTCATTCTACTAATTGAATGCACTACTGGAATAGAATTTACTCTGATACGAATATGGTACTATATAATTCTTCAATTCACCAATATTCACATAAAATGACTTCCTTTCACACCGTGACACATAAATTAACTAATATTCCGTTATCAGAACTTCAAAAAAAAATTAAACATCATCATAAAAATTGCAATTGATGATAATTATCGATTAGATTTACTTGTCAGAATTTTCAATATAAAACTTCATCAAAAAGCTTTAGAATCGGTTTTTCCTAATAAGTCAGATACAATAGTTTATTCTACTTTGGAACAGCCAATCAAAAATCAAATACTTTTTCAATTTAACTTTTAGAACAAACAATAACAAGACAATTAATCAGGCTTTTATTTCTTAAATTATGGAACATATATATATATATATATATATATATATATATATATATATATATATATATATATATATATATATATATATATATATATATATATATATATATATGCTTTGTAGATATTTCATTCGAACACAACAGAAAATTGTCTGAAATGTGTACGAATGATCCCATGCCTAATCACTCCAGATCACGCCCAGGCGGGCAAAAGTGTAGCTAGTTCAAAGATTCACAGGTAATTCAATACTAGTAAATTTCGTACTTTACTAGTAATACTAGTAAATTTTCGAAACGCTCTTAATATTCACTCTCGAAAGTGATGGGTTCGTTCTCGTTGACAACATTTGTGTAGACAGCTCCCTGAGAGTTTTATTTGAAATATTTCGATATTTCGATTAAGAGTGTCAGTATTTACTATATCTATTGTATATATATATATATATATATATATATATATATATATATATATATATATATATATATATATATCTAATATATAAAATTGTCGTGTCACGGTGTTCGAACTTGAACTCCTCCGAAACGGCTCGACCGATTCTCATGAAATTTTTTGAGCGTATTGAATAGGTCTGAGAATCGGCCAACATCTATTTTTCATACCCCTAAATGTTAAGGGTAGTCCACCCCTAAATTTTTTTTTCTATTTTTTAGACAAAATTTTCAGTTTTTATTTTTTTATGATACAACATACAAAAATACATACAATCCTAAATTTTCACCCTTCTACTATCAACTCTTATTATTTATAGCTGTTTATTTCTTTGGCGGCTTGATGATATTGTTAGCAGGAGATTTCAGACAGACGTTGCCAGTAATTCCCCGTGGAACGCCTGCAGATGAATTGAATGCTTGCCTGAAGGCATCACCTTCATGGAATAACGAGAAAACATTATCGCTAGCCACTAATATGAGAGTTCAACTTCAAAATGATCAGAGTGCTGCACAATTTTCCAAACAATTGTTAGCTGTTGGAAATGGAAAAGTCCCAGTTGATGCCACATCTGGATTAATTACTATTACCAACGACTTTTGCCGATTTGTAGACTCACAATTAGCTCTTATTGAAAATGTTTTCCCAAACATTAGTGAGAATTATCAGAATTATGCTTGGTTAAGTCAACGAGCAATTCTTGCCGCAAAGAATAATGATGTACACGCACTGAATTTCACCATTCAATCAAAAATTGCTGGCGATTTGGTGACATACAAATCCGTTTATTCCATAACAAATCCCGATGATGTAGTAAATTATCTAACGGAGTTTTTGAACTCTCTGGAGTTACCAGGATTTCCACCGCATAATTCGCAACTCAAAGTTGGTACAGTTATTATGATATTGCGTAATTTGAATCTACCGCGACTTTGCAACGGTACTCAACTTTCGGTAAAAAGACTTATGCCAAATTTGATTGAGGCAACCATTATTAACGGAAAGTACGCAGGTGAAAATGTATGTATTACTCGAATACCAATGATTTCGACTGATCTTCCGTTTGACTTCAAACGATTTCAATTTCCAGTTCGCCTTGCGTTCGCAATGACAATTAACAATTCGCAAGACCAATCGCTTAGTGTTTGCGTGATAAATTTAGTATATATATATATATATATATATATATATATATATATATATATATATATATATATATATATATATATATATATATATATATTGAAAAGTTTAGTACTGACTTTATTTAAGATTTAAAATCAAACATTCACTGGTATTAGGTCATTTATAGAAAATACAAATTTGTATGACGCGTTTCGGCTATTAAGCCATTTTCAAATACATACATATATCAAACACAATTTACAAAGAGAGCAGCATGTGAGCGTTCTCGATGCCTGGACGTATTTATACGCATTTAGTTCATGTATTTATTTTTATATTTATCGCGCACTACGTCCATTTTATCGTCGACAAAATCGTCCATCAGAGCAGTTAATTCGATTAACAATGGAACATTTTCGCACCACGTTTACTCTTATTGATAACTCGCATCCCCAGAGACGCCGTACAGAAGAAGCTATTGCTACTTTAGAGCGTAGCATTGAGAAAGACCCGAATGAGTCCATCCGCCATCGAGCACAGGAATTGGATCTGTGTCCATCCACTTTATGGAGGATTTTGCGGAAGGATCTTGGTTTGCGTGCTTACAAAATCCAACTCGTGCAAGCATTGAAGCCAAACGATCATCAAGCAAGGCGTAGATTCGTCGAATGGGCCCAAAACAAGATTGACGTTCCCGATTTTCATAAGCGAATTTTGTTTAGCGATGAAGCGCTCTTCTGGTTGAATGGCTACGTCAACAAACAAAACTGCCGCATTTGGAGTGAAGATAATCCTCAAGTGTATGTCAAAACACCGTTACATTCAGAAAAACTGACTGTTTGGTGCGCTTTATGAGCTGGTGGAATCATTGGTCCGTACTTCTTCAAAAACGATGATAGCCAGAACGTTACAGTCAATGGTGATCGGTATAGAGCATGATTACTAACTTTTTCATTCCTGAATTGGGCAACCATGATGTCCAGAAGCTGTGGTTTCAACAAGACGGCGCAACATGTCACATAGCTCTTACCACAATCGATTTATTGAGAGACACGTTTGATGACCGCCTAATTTCACGTTTTGGACCTGTGAATTGGCCTCCAAGATCTTGTGATTTAACACCGCTAGACTACTTTCTGTGGGGCTATGTAAAGTCATTGGTCTATGCGGATAAGCCAGAAACGCTTGACCATTTGGAAGACAATATTCGCCGTGTTATTTCCGATATACGGCCACAAATGTTGGAAAAAGTCATCGAAAATTGGACGTCCAGATTGGACTACATCCGAGCCAGCCGTGGCGGTCATATGCCAGAAACCATATTTAAGATGTAATGCCACAAGATTATCTTTCGAATTGAAAAAATTCTTGTCAATCGAATGATCCATCGTTGTTTTATTGCAATTTAAAGTTCTATACCTCTGAAAAAAACTCCTTTATATAGACAAAACAAGTATGAATTGCGGTACTAGAATTGAAGAACACAAATACAGAGATTTACCTATATTAAAAGTAATTCGTAAAGTAGCATTCAAAGTTCAATAGAATAGGAAGTAAAAATACTTTTGATTGAAATTTAAAAAGTTTAAACAATATTTTTAACAGCACATAATTAGATTTATGGTAAATAGTGGAAATCAATAGACACAGCAATTGTGATTCTTTCTGAGCAAATTTGCTCAGTGAGCAATTGGACTTGAATAATTCACCATTGTGGACACTTTTCAGGTGATGAACTTAGTTCAGCATGGGGAAAGCCTTTGAGAATAACTTGAACAATCATAACAGAATATGGTTGTCCAGTCAGATTTGTTATAAATCATATTCTGTTAGCGTCTGAAGAAATCTTTGAACCGACGAAACGCGTCATATTATCTTTATATATATAATTCTACTGTACGTTTGTATGTCACTGAACTTCTCCTAAACGGCTGGACCAATATCATTGAAATTTTGTGTGTGTTTTGAAGTCGATTCAAGAATTGTTTAGATTGGCAATTGGACCCGGTAGGTGGCGCTGCAATTTGCGTTCTGAAATTTTCGAATTGGAGATTTGATAATTGATGATTACCAGGACAATATCAGTCGGGTTCGCTATTATACAATAAAAGTGTAAATCAACTTCAAGAGTTTGAATTATCCTATAACTAATAATTTGAATTCAACACTCGTGAAACGTTAAGCCAAGTGTTGAATTCAAATTATTATGTAATCATGTTTTACCAAGTGGTAGGGAGAATTCAGTTTAAGTTATCCTATAGTTATTATAATTATAGTTATATCATCGCAGGTCAAAACAATATTAATTTCCACGTTTATCAAAATCAACACGTTTTGTGCATTCATTTTTCTTCAGTTGTTAACTGAATAGTCTTTCTTCAAATACACATATTTTTTTAATCTAAGATAATCCGAACTGAAGAATTAGAGCATAGTTGCTACCTATGTAAAATTGAAAACTTGAAGAGACTATTAGGCGATGGAAGATTAGTAGTATATACCTAACCACTGGGAAATAAGGGCTGAGTATCAATTTTTATTAGTCTGCAAAAAAGAGAAATTGAATTTGAATTCTTTCTTTCTTCATTTTCAAATATTTCAAACGAAGAAAGAATTGATTCGCAAAAACGAAATTTATTTCTATCCAAACAATGATTGTGATTTCAAAATTTAATTTGGAAATTATTTGGATATGTTTTGATTATTTATGTGATTTCTTTCGTAACTGCTGCAATTAATGAGTCACACCATCATATTTTATCAGTAATATAACACAGATATTATTATCAATCAACTAAAAATTTTGTGATCACATAATGAATTTTTGAAACCAATTGCTGTAAGTTAGAACTAATGGAGTATGATGTGATTTTTATCGTATATTTTTTAAGGTGATGGAAAACTGACAGGCGTTATGCTACCAAATGACGCGAAGTGTCACATGTCAAACGATGAATATCGTGGTTCTCTGACTTATGACTATCCATCAGTATCACATCTGAACTATGTAGCCAAAAAGAACAACATCAATCTGATTTTTGCTATTGTTAACACCACAGAAGGTAAAAGTCAGAGACAAATTGCGGCCCAAAAAACCTGGGGAGGTAACCTACTAGATTCGTATATTGAACTTACGAAAAACATAGAAAATTCGAACGTTGGAGCATTGAATCGTGATTCTGAAAATGTTATTGACCTAGTATTGCAAAATTATAATGTAAGTAATATTTACATATGTATTTATATAAATATATATATATATATATATATATATATATATATATATATATATATATATATATATATATATATATATATATATATATATATATATATATATATATATATATATATATATATATATATATATATATATATATATATATATATATATTTATTTTGAAATTTTTATATTAACATTTTTTAATATGAAAAAGTTTATTTTTGTTGACGTTTCGTTGTTATATTACAACTTTGTCAGAACTAATCTATTAGTTTTCTATCTAAAAACTTTCAAAATAAATATCTCAAACAGTCAATAAATCAATTTCAATATAATATATATATATATATATATATATATATATATATATATATATATATATATATATATATATATATATTAAAATAATATTAAAAATTAAAATAAATTAAACTCTTGGCTTAATGTTTCACGATATATATATATATATATATATATATATATATATATATATATATATATATATATATATAAAGTATACTATAACTTTCTTTCAAAATGTTTTGACAAATTATTCAAAGGAACATTATAGTTCAAAGGAACATTATAGCAGAGCTGGCTATGTGGACCATGAACAATGCGATGTCTCCATTATCTTCTAGGGATAAATGTTAGAGAATATTGAAACAGATGCCCATATTTATTAGAAGATCTGCTATAATTTTCTCTTGAATAACTTGTCAAAAAATTTTCGAAAGAAAGTATAGTATACTTTTATTATTGAATATTTACAAACACGATAATATAGCGCGAGAAATACAGAATTCTTTTTCTTGTAGTAGATTTCCTTATACTATATGATTATATATATATATATATATATATATATATATATATATATATATATATATATATATATATATATATATATATATATATATATATATATTCAAATGAAACTCTCAGGGAGCTGTCTACACAAATGTTATCTACGGGAACGAACCTATTATAATGTTGCAATATTTTGTTGTCAATATAATTGTAGACAACTCCCAGTTTCATTTGGAATTTTTCGATTAGATGAGAGACTCAGTATTTACTAGTATGAATGATTTGTGGTCCTTAAATTATATTTATATATATATATATATATATATATATATATCCTATATATATATATATATTTATATATATAAATAAGAAAATGAAGTTTTTGTGCTTATGGCACTGAATGAAATATTTAAGAAAATGAACACTAGAACATTCATTCGAAAATTCATATGGTGTGAAAAAGATATAAAAATTCGTGGTGCGACTGACGAGTTCCTTGCAGAACGAAACATATCTCGCACTTCCATCAGGTCTCATCGATTCCATCAGGTGTGGCATCGATTTCAATAGTTCTCTAACATTTATCCCTTGAAGGATAATGGGGAAATCACATCGTACATGTTCACATATCTAGCTCTACTATAACATTCCTTTGGTTAATTGAATTTTCGAATTTGAAAAATTCGAATGAATGTTCTAAAGTTCATTTTCTTATACTTGGGAATGGGAATAAATGTCAAATGTCTCGCCTTTGCAGAAGATATTGCTATCATCACAGACAATAGAACTGAAGCTTTTTCGCCTAGAAAAACTACATGAAATTGCACAGAAAACCGGGTTACAATTTCTTTCAAAAATAAATCTTCTCTCATCATAAAACATGGTGAAATTCTGTAAGTCGGCCATTTTAAATACCTCGGAGAAATTATACAGTCCTCAGGTTTGAACCAAATCGCTAATGAACTGAGAATTACCAAGCTTCAGAGAGCCTACAAGCTAACATGGCGTACTATAACAAAACCATTTTTCCAGAAGCAATCTACGCAACCTGAATCAATGATTATTGGCGGTTATTCAAGAATGAGAGAAATAGAAAAACAAGAACCGAAAATTCTTAGAAACATTTACGGATCAATCAATAGAAACGTCATTTGGATGAAAAGAGCTCAGAATAAACTTCATCAAAAGGCAAATACGATAACGAAAGGAATCAGAAAACGACGAGCAAGTTCTATGCACATGTCTACAGAATGAAACAGTCCAGACTACGAATGAACTACTCGAGTGGCTAAAATAGTTCCAAAAAGATCTACAACAAATCAATGTAAAAAATCTCGAAGATAGCACTGAATGTCGCTATAAAATTGCACATGTGAAGTTTGAGCAAAATTGAAATCGCCAACCTGGAATAAAATGGAACGATGAACGAAAGAAAGAGTATTCACAGAGGATGAAGCGTTTTTGGGAGGTGAAAAAGGTGAAAAAAAAGTTCTAAGAATTACGAATTCTTCGTATTTCTCGTGGGGAACAATCGTTATAATAACAATGAATGAAAAGAAGGCCAGTGCGTGAGAAAGTGGAAACAAAAACGAGAATATAACCGAGCGTTTTTTGTAGCACAAGCTAGATGGCATTAGTTCGTCCAGTTGATGAAATTGTCAAGAAAAGTCGTTGCGAAATTACTAGTATCTGAATTGATGAGGATGTGTGAAACATTCCGTAGTAGACGTATTGATGTTAATTGTCTAAATGTCTATTGTTTCCTAAGATTGGTGATATATAGTAATCTGTGCATTATATTTACATAAACCATTGCAATGTATATTTTTCCATTTCAATGAAACTAAATAGTTTTTTGATTTTCACTATAATTAAGTTAAACATAACAATATTTTTTCGCCAACACAGTGGCTTCATTAGATGTAGATGATGAAAAAAATTAGTTTATCTACACCAGTACAACATCAGATGAAGGTCTCTATACCCTCAGGCTCCATTGCGTTCTAAGCGTTGCGAAGTCTCAACGAAGCCTGTGTGATCGAAATGTCACAAAAATTCGCAATAGTGTTTGTGGTATACACTTCCGAAAGCTTCAACAACCAACATCTTACTAACATGTCGGACATGTAACTCATACAAGTAATTATAACAAGTAACTTTATCTGTACCCTCAAGAAAGAAACTATAAGTTGATTACTGCTGTTGCCAACCCTAACATTAGCCTTCTTATTATTTACAATGTATGGTGAAACAAATATAATGATTCAAACAAAATACTGTATTACTTGCTGATATAAAGTTTGTATGCATTGTATGCTTATAATATTCTTTCATGCATTTATATGCATGAAAGCATATGATTCTTTTGTATTAACTCAGCCTATGCACTTTGCGAGTAATAAGTACCTTAAGGGATCTTACAAAGATATTGTTTTTCAGAAAATAGTCGACAGTGTAGTTATTGATATCAATTCAAAAGAAACCATAGATGTTAAACTGACTTCAAACTGCACAAGACCAATAGAAAGGGGCTGTTCTGATTTACACCTAGGAGAAAAAGTGAAATTTACAGCTGTAATCACACCAATGACATGTAAGGGTTATGATGGCAAGCCAATTACCTTAACACTTAAACCAGAAGCTTTAGATGAAAGTTTAACTATAGAACTTAACCTCATTTGTGGTTGTGACTGCGAGAGTCCTGGAAATTCCTATTACCTTCAGAATTCTACAGAATGTAAAAATTTGGGTGATTTGGTTTGTGGTGTTTGTAAATGCTTACCTGGGACGATGGGCGAACATTGTGATTGTGATGAAAGAGATTTGTATTCCACTAAGTGTATACAGTCACCTGGAGCACCGGTAAGAATTCTAAAAACTCTCTGAATGTCTCAGTTACTTGTTAGATTATTCACATAATATAACCAAAGGGGTCATAAAACTCTTAAGTTTTTTAGAATTGATTGTGTTTCAAGAGCGGTAGAGTAATAGTTTCCAAAAAGTTCACCGTTACAGTGACACTGAGTTGAAAAATATTGTTACTTTCTTAAGAAGTAATACAATGTCGTAAATTTTTGTTTCCCTTGAGAAGTCCGAAAGGGTTTAACTATGCCATTATGATCACTAAAAGATGTCATTGTGCAACTAATGCGCGAAACAATGATATCTTCATCTGAATATTCTTTATTCTCAGGTGTGTTCTGGATTAGGTGATTGTATTTGTGGAAAATGCGAATGCTACAAACGAACCTCCAAAGATGAGGTTATATCTGGTAAATACTGCCAATGTAACAATTACTCATGTAATCAGAAAAATGGTCTATTATGTTCGGGTAAAGGAGAATGTTCTTGTGGAAAATGTATATGTGATGCTGGTTGGAATGGGGTTGCTTGCGATTGCCAAGAAGGAAATTCCACTTGTATAGATAGTCGAAATAGTTTTGAAGTGTGCTCTGGTAGAGGTACATGTAAATGTGGAAAATGCGAATGTTCGGAGACGTATTTCACGGGCAGTTATTGCGAAGTATCTACAAAAGATAGGTGAGCAATTTGTAGAATATTCAATTAATGTCCGTTTTATATAAAAACTAGTTTTTATATTTTCTATATTTTGGCAGAAATTTGTTGTCATTGAAGTTACTCGAACTCTTCTGCATGGTTATATAGCTTCTAGCTTTTCTAGCTTGCAGGGAATTTCATGTACTCAGACTTTGCTTTTCATCGAATCATTTTTTTTCACACATCGGACAACTTCCTTAAATGCATCATGGCGTTCGATTAAAGAATATTTGATTAGATTTTATCTATCCATCATCTGTTTGCTTCTACATGAAGAACATTCAATAGATGCAGTACAATTTTGTTAAGGTTCTTAACACAGTTCCTTAGCATAACTTATTATAAGCAATTCTTTTTAAGGTCTGGTCTTTTCACCTTCAGTTGGAGCGGTAGATAAGCTTTATCTGCCAATTCCCAGATTTTTCCGTTGTTCACTTCTAGTATAAAGTGAACGCTCTGTCAAATCCGACTTCAAATAGGTCATAAAGAGTGTAGTCCGGCAGTGTTGCCAAAATCGAGCCGGTGGTTTACTCTGCTAGTCGGTTGTTCCCAAAGTTTCAAGTATTATTTTAACTCTTATAGTATATTCCGAACGGATAAAAATATTATTGACATTTATAAAATACTATATATTTTTCCTGAGCACATATTCCTGTAACAGAAAAATGTAAAAGATTAGCAAGAAAACAACGATGTTTTGGATAAAGCCGAACTGCGTAAAAAAATACTTCTATTAGTCAGATTCATTTTCATAAGAAGTTGCCTAACCAAATTTACTCAATTATTTGAGAGGAAAGAAATCATGCAAAAACGCTGTCGGAATTACTCACAATGAATTATTTACCACACGTATAATTATTTTTATATAATTACGTATATAAAGGGCTTTTTGACAAATAATGAGATAAGTTTGGAAAAATATAAGGAAACGGGTGAAGGACTAATCTTGTTTTTTTGAGTATGCTTACGACCTCACCAGGTGAAACAAATTTCTCTTCCCTGATGATATCACTTTCAGGAAAATGCAAGGCACAAACAACTGAATATTTTGTTGGAGCCCAATTATCTCGTGGTATGGATTTCATCCATTTACTTTTTAAAATTTCATTTTTAGGGAAACAAAAGATCGATACTAGTTGACCACCTTCCTTCAGGGTGCTGTTATAATTTGATTTACAGTCAGGAATGGAACAAGTTTTCATCATTCAAAGAAAATATACCTATTAGAAACCTACCTATTCCAACATTGAAACTTACTGAATCACTTACGGAACACCTACCCTCTACACTATATTTCAGAAAAAAATTATTTGTGAGTAATCCATACTCAAAAACAACACAAATTTGATTTCAATTCGATGAAATCGGTACACAAAAAAAACTTCGTTTTTATAATTTTATGTTATGTTATCCACAAACTATCATCACAAGCGCCTTAATATTACTTTATATAAAATTGATGAATAGAGGATGAATACTAAAACCCTAAGCTTTTTAACTTCAAACCACGAAAATCTTGAACAACCCACAATTTATTTCGTTTCACTAAAATTGGTAAGTACACTAAACACTCTGTTTTTTATAGTTTGATGTTGAGATTTCAACAAATTATCAACAACAACACATGTATTACACTATACACAATTGAAAAATATAGAATTCATAATAAACGCTCAAATTATTCAAATTCAAACTGCGAAAGTTTTGAAAAGCGTCCTATTTGCATTAGTATTCAAGCTGAAATAACGGCGGGCTGTGAAATTCGAATAGACCACCAGCGCCACAGTGCCATATACTCATTTCATGGCTTGTTTGAAGTCGGCCTTGGCTCTGTACTTAACCGAGAGTTAAGACATTAGGTTCAATTTACCTTCCGGTCAGGTTCCTAGATGTTCAACCGAATTTGACCCATTATAATAAAAGATCTGGCCTTAATGATATAGCGGTCATTTCATTTCGCAAATATCGTAACATTTTTTCCAAGAATAAATCTACCAGACCACTGTTTATATGGCATGAAAAGTATAATTAAGCTTCCTTTCAAATTCTCAAATAAACTAAATTCTGCTTGTATCACAAAATAAAAATAATAATACTTCACTAGAAGTTATTGTTATTGTAATTGCTCTAAGAGCGCAAGTTAAAGACTTATAAAGCTCCATTGGATCTACAGTTTAACGCCGTTTTTCGTTTCACGTCGTTTTCAAATGTTTTTCTACGTTTTATTTTGAGACTATAAATTCGTTAAGGTGTTTTTCTACTTTTCAAAAAATTTGTGAAATGTTAAGATTGATTGGGAATTATGCTTGGCACGGCGTTAACATCAAATTTTGGTTTACCCCTTACAATTCGGTCAATAGTACCATCAGTATTATTTGTTTTCATAGAACTGTGATATCTCTTCTTCCCGGAAATGTATAGCACAAACACAATCTTTTTCAGTTAACACCTTATCTGCTCTCGGAATAATCCTTTTCCACTTCCCAAATGATTCAGGGTCTTACAAGAACAATCTACTTAGAGATTGTATTTCACACAAAATACAGTTAATAGAAAAATCTATTGAATTATCCGAATTATTTGATCAGCAACGATATAATTTTGTTTGCAGTAATCATATATTCTGTTAGTAATACAGGATATAAAAACATTTTATACAGCTGAAAGAGAGTAATTGGACGATATTAGCCAAGGTTCTGTTTGCCTAGAGAATCTTTTGGTAAAGGTTATATTTCCTGTGTAGGGAAAACTGGCATAGTTTGACGACCGAGAATCATTGAGAAACATGTCGATTTCGTGTGAGCACAATTTTTTTGAACTAGTAATTTTGTAGGCGGTGCTGGTAGCTTACAGTTGACACTATCTCTTATAACAATTCCCTCTGAAGTGACTAGATGTTGTCTCATCTGATCTTGAAGGCGTTAGCGGACATATTTTCCAATGAGCTGGTTAAGCCAATCGTTCTATCCAAAACGCTGAATGTCCTTTTTTGAGGTACTTTCCGTCGTTGTTAGCTGCCGATTTATAGGCATTTAGAGACCTAAGAGATGAAGAGATTTCCTGGATCTCACAGCCTATTGCCCACTATTTGCGTAAGCAAATTGTTTTTGCCGAAGGGTGCCAAGATACTGATAGGCGTTGATGTTTTCATTATGAGGGCAAAAATGTACATAAACAAAAGTATTGTCATTTTAGTTGAGGCATTTTCACACTTTCAATTTTGATTTGACATGGTACAGTACTACATCTTTTGTTGATTGCTTATGTAGCTTATATTCTAAAACTCTATAAGTTGTTAGACTCAAAGGATCTATGACATACTACGCTTATCCTAAAGGAAAGAAGGGATACCCTGCTCCCTTGGTTCTTGTCGAGATAGCCAAGGAATACAAGTTCATCTACAACCATTTAAAATTTCGCTGTGGACTCTCGGTGCAGATCGAAAGTCTTAGAGTCGACAAAGAAGTAATACAATGGCACATGTGCTAAATCTTTGGAAACGCCCAAATAAATTATCACGCCAACGCAAGATGCATGTAATGTGGGGACGGTAATAGCGCGCATTTGTGCGAGAAACAAAAACCTCAGCTCCTACGTGCAAACTGTGATGGAGAACACCTACCAACAAACGTGAAATGTATGAGGACGCCGAATAATCCTATTAATGCACCTGCAACAAGAACGAAAATCGCACCAACACCGTCAGTTAACTTTTGACAAAATAGAGCAGAAGAACAGGCTCAGAAGGATAATAAGAAAGAAGAACCGGCTAAAAATAACACGAAAACAACGAAGAAAACTAATTTACAATGATCCTACGAAGAATTTCACTTGCATTCATAAGCATAAATGCTACTGTATATATAAATGAACTCACCTTAATGAAATAACGATGTAAGCAAAGAATAGGATCAGGAAGCGAGAAAAGAAAAATGGAGTAAGAAACTAGAATCAATAGAATATGGTGCCTGTTCGTTATGGCAAATGTCAAACTCCATTCAAGGAAGAAAAAACAAGAACTGGATACCTTGCATAACCAACAATATCGAAACATCAACCAACAGTAAAGTGATATCAGAAATGTTTGCCAATATTTCAGAAAACCAATTCACCAATAACAAGGCATGCAACAACAGAAAATGTCGAACAAATATTGAAAATATGAGAAACAGAATAATAAATTGCAAATATGTATCAGGAGAATAAAAGGAAGAAATCAAATTCAAGAGCGTAATCGAAGTATTAAAGAACTTAAAGAAAAGGAAGGCACTTGGACCAGATGGCATCACCTATATGGTCCTAAAAAATAGTAGAAATATGCCGCAGAGTTTTGAGAAACTGAAGAATTTCCGCAAGCATGAAAGACGTCAATAACCATTATATTCCACAAGACAGGCAAACCAAAACATGACGCCCATAATTGCACACCGATTCACCTGGTATCAGCTTTAAGTAAAATCTCTGAAAGAATCTTGTACAGAAGACTAAAAACTCAGGCAGACATGAAAAACTTAATACCAAATCATCAATACGGATTTGGGAACGAACGTGCAACTACATATCAGCTAGCACGATTGACTGAAGAAAAAATTGAACATATCAACACCTATTGCGACCGTCTTTCTCGATAAAGCCTCCGACAAATTTTGGCACAAAGTCTGCTGTACAACATGAAGAATTTCAACTTTTCAAGGAAGCTTATCAACATCATGCAATCTTACCTAGAACAGAACACAACCTTCCAAGTCCGAATAGAAGATCATCATCAAGAAAAATAAACCTAGGAGTGACACAGGGTTCAGTGCTAGGTCCCCTCTTTTTCAACATTTAGACAAAAAGAGGACCGTAGGAGTGTACTTCACCTATGAAAGGATGAATAAAAAAAAAAAAAAAAGGAGAAGTAGAACTGGACGGACAAAAGATCGAAAACCATAGATAATCCACCTTGGCGTGATCTTGAATGAACAGTTGACCTTCAACAAGCATGTAAATGGAAAACATCAAAAAAGCAAGACAGCTACATGAATTCATGTACTCATTAATGAACGTAGATAGAAAACTGTCTGGAATAACATAAGGTAGCGAAATATGGTACATCAACAACAACGGTCATACGGGAAACTACAAACTACAGTGAATAAATTAACGAGAACATCATTGGGTCCTCCCTGGTACATTTCCAAGAAACAATGAGGGAAGAGCTAGGACTAAAAACAATAGTGGATTTGTGAGTGGCAAACGAATGAACAAGATCCAAAAAATGTCAACACACGAGAAAGAATATATTAATGCTGAACATCAATCCTAGCAAAGCTGACAAAAGAGAATCATTAGTACAGTGGACAAAAGTATTCGAGGAACAACATGACATTAGCGTGAAAATGTCTCGAAAGGTGTAAATCCTCCATGAGTAAAGAAGAAAAATATGTAAAGAAAGACGAAGAGGAAAATGGAAAAAAACTCCGAAGCTCAACAAATCCGTAGATCTAAGGCTTCATAATAACATTAACGTTAACACTCAGCAAAGTGATTTTGGTTTCAGTATCTCAGTATTTCGTTTCAATATTTTGGTATTGTATGATCTCATATTGCATATGTGGACACTTCTTTCGACCGTTTTTCTAGATGAGTCATATAATAGTTGTATGGACTATACCTACTGAAAAAATGTGATTTCACGAGAAAAGTAATTACCATGCCGCTAATTTCACATAGCGATATACCTATCCAAACAGAAAATTAATTTTGAGATGGAAACTCTATATAACAAATTGTCAGAGTTTCTTTTCAAATTAAAATAAAATGTTTAACTAGGTGCATTCACGTTTTATTTGAATGTCCGATTCAGATGTGGGTATAGCGAAATGTTTATATGTATTTCATGTGTCATTCTTGAAGTGAGTTTTCGTATATCTTTTTCAGATGTACAGAATTGAGAAATTGTGTGGACTGCAAAGTTTTCATACTGGACCTTTCAAGGGTGAGAAATGTGATGCAGAATGTTCAGTCTATACCATCCAAGAAAAAGACGAAATCAGTGAAGACAACGAGGACAAGAGTACAAAAACATGCAAATATTTTGATGAAGAAACTTGTTTGGTTCGATATAAGTACAGTGGTGATTGGGATAAATATTTCATTATCAATGTGCAGACGAAAAAGTCGTGTCCCCCAAATGCTTTAGGTAATGAAAATATTATTTTTTATGATTATATACGGAAATTTTCAATCGATTGAAATAGAATCTGAATGACCGCATTATCACCGCAAAATATTTGAATTCATCTAATTATGGAAATATTAAAACATTTTTACATTTGAAATTTCATCACCAGTTGTTTAGTATTACCAGTTAAAAAATTTCTGGTTTTTGATATAGCTTTTTTGTTTATGTAGGTGTATCTATTTATACTTATATAAACAATATATATCTGTCGGATATTCCAGTAATTGGAAAAACATCATAAAGAATTTGGAATCCAAAACACTTGGTGTAGTTTCACGGAATGATAATATTGCTTGAAAATTCTTTAAGGGTGTTACCCCATTTTCAAAAGTCAAACATAGCATCTATTCTCAAGATTAACATTGTCATATTTCACATCTTAGCCTAAAAAAACAATAATTTCTTACAAGGAGATTACCGTTAATAAATTGGTAACGATGGAAGTAAGACTGGCGACAAACTGAAGGGAAGTTAATCAATTATTTTTGGTTTCTTCTGGCAGTGTGAATCCGTAATTACCAATTGTTCTAAAAGATCCAGAATTTTACCTTTCATCTGTCAGTGCAGCAACTTCACTGAGTTTGAATCCATTAGATGGTTATTTTGAACACAATGTGCTGAAAGTGCAGAAGAATTTTCATTATGTAATTTGAAGGATTTTTGTTCTTTGACTCTGGTTCCGAATATTTCGTTTAGTTTTGCCTATGTAGTCCAAACATACTAATTATCATAAAACTCATTATCATAAATTTGATGTCAACCACTTTTGTCGTTTGTCAGCTTTTTCTTTTCATTTTTGACTGAATTTCAATTTATTTTCATAATACATATTTCATATTTCTATGATATATGAATTTTTTCGGTTCATGCAAATGGTTGCGATATTGGGTTTTCTCAATCAATTGCGATTTTGTATTCAACTGTCAATATTGTGTTCACTGTTTACTAACCATACTAAAACAACATGAATTTTCCAAATTACACTATAAAAATTATAATGAATTTTCAGCACATTGCAATCAAAATAACTACCTTAGGTTTGAACGCAGTGAAATTGATAGGAAAATTCTTTATCTTCTGAAAAGATTTCTGATTCGCAGGGATGACAAAAACCAGATTTAAATGATCAACTTACCTTCAGTTTCTCGCCATTCCTACTTTACTTGTTCTCATTTCCTTAAATGTAAAATCCTTGTTAGAAACACTTGGTTCTTAAAACTTAGGTAATTATCTTATTTTCCTGAGTTCTGATCTGCTTTCTTTCTTTCTGATCTGTTTTCTTTCTTTCGAAGACATCGATTCCAAGAAACTTAAACTTCTGTATCTCTCCCACAACATGTTTCTATAGCAATTAGAGAAATAAAATATGAAAATGTTAATCTTGAGAATAGGTGTTCTGTTCAACTTTAGAGATTGAGGTAATACTGCAAAACAATTGTGAAGCAATAATATAATTCTCTAGAGCTTTAGCCACTTGTTCTTTCATTCAATGTATTGAACCATATTCTTATAAGAGATCAGTGAATATTCAATGAACTTTGAACATTTTAAAATACCTATAAGCATCGTTGTTCAAACGCTTGAAAAAATTCAAATTTAATTAAGGTTTGTATTAAATTTTTATATGTGCAGGACAAAATAAAAAGTTTATAAGCAAATTATGGGTGAACACTTTACATCGGTACAAGAGATATATTGGTCCTTTATGAGTTTATCTATACTCTATTCTTTGAGAAGTAGATCTGGCTTCTCGCTTGCCAAAACTGATTGAATTTATTAATCATTGAGTCGTGTACTATGTGTATCTAACTTCATTATTAGGAGATATAATTGAAAGAGACTTCACCATATTATTATGATACGCTTTTATTGAAAACAATATGAAGGGGTTTCGAATTCACATCCAATTTCAGCTAATATGAATAACAAATTGAAATATTGAGTTGATCTGTTTGTGACTAAGGAACAGAATAGGCCATATGACGTAAAGTTGGAAATCATTGCCTAGAATAATGGTCTGAAAATTTCTCTCATTGGAAGATTTATAAATAAGAAACAAACAAATGTTACACCGAACAGCATTCATCCAACTGTTCGAAAAGAACCTGAAAATTATTTATCACTAACGTATTTAGGTGAAAGGTGTGACTATCTCTTTTCTTTTCCAAATATTATGGCCTTCAGCTAGAATATCAAATATTCCTTCGAAATCTAATGAGTAGAAAAGTTGTTGGGTCGGTCTGAGCTTCGTTAATTAATTTGTGTTGATTTTGATTTTTTTTTAACAAATATGAAAAACATTCAACCCTTTTACAAATGAAAAGACAAACTCAACTATAGCAACACCTTTTGTTTTCAATATACCATCTGGTCCAAAAAGTTCAACAAAATATTGTATGAGAATTTGATCGACATTGTTAATTCTTATCCCCGGAAATTTGATTATTCAGAAAAATTGAAACATACAAAGCATTATATGAAGACATTGCGAGTTTTGAATAACAAAGTGACATACTTTCCTTCTCAGTTTCGCTATCCAAACTATTTGGAACTTTTTAAATTCTTTAAAATTTTTCATTTCATATGATGGACGCAATTGTTTTGTATTTAATCAGATTTTTTTGATGATACCTCCTAATTGAAATTACCTTACCACTTTCCACCACATATAGATTAAAAAACTGAATTTCATATAATGTAAAATATTCATTAGTATATATTTCTGTGATATAAAATATTCTAAGTATTAAAGTATTATTGTAAGTCCCGTAAATAATTGAATTGCAAATTGATGTGAAAATTGGTTATTTTAATTGAAATTTTTTTTTACAGTTTGGATATTAGGCGTAATTGGTACAATAGTAATAGCAGGTATAATAATGTTGTTAATTTGGAAAATATGCACATCTATACACGACAGGAGAGAGTATGTTAAATTTGAGAACGAGAGGAAAAATTTAAAATGGCATAGAAATGAAAATCCCCTATATAAGAATGCTACTACCACTTTTCACAACCCTGTTTACAGCCATTAGCTTAGCTCTTCTGTATTAATTTATTTTATGATATAATTTTTGTACTTCAACACGTAATAAAAACTTGGATTTCTAACACGTCATTTTCTTGTAAACCTTTTCTATATAGCTTCAGCTTGAAGTACACAGCAAACTATTTATATCATTTTCGAAGAGCTTCAATTTTTTACTCGAATATTTTTTGATTTAAGTAAATATGGGATATAACAAAGGTGCGTTATTGGCATTTCTTCTATTTTTCCGAGCTTAATATTCAAAAAAACGTGAAGCAGTTCTGAGGAAATTAAAACCAGATTGATTTTTTTAATTACGAAAATTGTTTTTCGAAATTTTCTTCATTCATCAATATATTTGTCACATACTCAATCTTATATTACGTCTAAGCAACGCCTGATAGCACTGATATCGAAGTATTTCAGTCTCAAATTCAGATTGAAAACGGACTTAAAAATCCAATAGAAATGAAATTAGATTCAATAAAAATTAATTAACTAGGAATTAAGATATTCACAATTCAACAAATGAAATGAATAAGATCCGCCAACAACAATGTAGTTGATAAATGTTTAGTAACAAATTAAATTATAATTCTGTCAGAAATAACTTCAGGCAATTTCTAACAAATGAGATAGATATCAAAAACAAACAGAAAGTCAAGAATTGATTACTTGGAAAAAAATTTATTAAAACTTATGATGAATGTGGAATATATTTACACAAACTTCGTTTGATCTTTTTCAACGTCTACTCTTCATCGCCTCCCCTTCATGTTACTAAACATTAATAACAATCATAGCAAATTTCACTTGACTCTGTGGTATACTAATTAACTTGTCATCCTGACATTTCAATGACTATGAAGCAAGAATAAAAACGTTGCTGAAATACCTAACTTATTACATCAATATGTTATAATAATACAAACAAATAATGGTTAGCGGAAAAAACTTCATCCAAGCTGTGAAAAATTACTGGAAAATATTTTTTCTAATTATATATCCTTTGATTCTTCTTCCTATAATTTTTGTTGAAAATAAGACAGCTAACAGATGTATCTACGTCATAACATTAATGGGTGGATTTTGGCTATTGGAAATTCTTCCTATTGCCATTACAAGCCTTATGCCTGTAGCCGTTTTTCCCATACTGGGTATTTTGCCGACTAAGACTACATCTAAATGTTATATAACAGAGCCAACAGCGTTATTTGTGGGATCATACTTACTTGGTCTAGCAGTTCAAGAATGTACATTGCATAGAAGAATTACATATAACATTCTGAAATTAGTAAGTGTTGTTTTATATCATTTTATGAAGAATAGTTTATATACAACTGCTACTAAAAAAAGTCACACTTGAGTGAGGTTTTAGTGGAAGTTCTTCAAACTACTTGATAAATGCTATCAAAGTACACTATAACTTTCTTTCGATAATTCATGAAAAATTATTAAAGAATATTATAGAGCTGGCTATATGAAACCTGAACAATGCAATGTCTCCATTGTCCTTCTAGGAATCAATGTTAGAGAATATTAGATTCTCCATTATCCTTAACGGGATAAATGTTAAAGCATCTTGAAATCGATGCCTACACTTATCGAAAACGTGATACAGTCACTGTTTCGTACTACACGGTACTCATTAGTGACGCCAGGTTCAACGAGAGAAAGGCAAATATTTCATGGGGGTCTGCACTGGTTTTGATGAGGACTGGATTTGAATTCTTTGCCTCTTCGTTTCGTCTTTCTTCTACTATGATGGGTTGTGATTTGTAACATGTCGTTGCTTAATGCTTTATTAGCACTTCCTCTTCTTGTTCGTTGGAGATGTTTGTTCGTCCGCCGATCTTTTCACTGGGTTAGCGATGTTCTGCCTCCTGCTGTTTTGGGCTCTATTTCTGTTGTTTTTCGTATGAGGATATTCTTGTGCGCTGCCATTTTTTCCATCATCTTTGTCCTTCTTTTTCGTATGCTGCCAGAGATTTTGTCTAGTTTAAGTTCCCCGTAGAGTTGCGCGTTGGGCATGTATCTTGGTGCCCTTACTGCCATTCTCACTATTCTGTTGAGAGTACCTTGAAGCTTCTCGACTCGCACGGTGTTGTCTATTTCCCAGATTTCACCTCCATAAGTTAGCCCTGGAATGATAATTGTTTCTATTATTTTCATTCTGTTCTCGATTGACATCCTGCTCTCTTCGTTCAGAAGGGGGTACATGTAGGCCTGTAGTTGTCTGACTTTCTTGATGTTTTCGGAGATTTGAGTTCTGAATTTCAAGTTTCCGTCCATGATTACTCTTAAGTACTTTGTTTTCTTCTCCCATGCAATGGGGTGGCCATTGTAGATCACTTCAGGTGGTTTTCGTTCTCTATTTCTGTGATCAAAGTAAACCCCTACTGTTTTGTTTGGGTTCACTTTGATTCTCCATGTTTCGAAGTACTTAAATTCTCTGCAGATCTTGTTGTAATCCCTTTTGAACGGCGCTTTCATCCTCCTTGATATGTAGAGAGCTGTGTCATCGGCGAAGGGGGCTAACTTGCACTTGTCGGGGGCTGGGATGTCTGACGTGTAGATATTGTATGGAAGTGGGCCGACTACTGATCCTTGGGGCACTGCTGCACTGACTTTCTTCTCTTTAGACAGTTTTTCTCCAATTCTTACTCTAAATGTTCTTCCATGTTGATATGTTTGGATTATGTTCACCAACTTCCTAGGGAATTGTTTTCTCTTAAGTTTATATATCAATCCGTGATGCCATATTTTGTCGAAAGCTTCTTTTACGTCCAAAAATATGGCACCAGTTGGAATTGATATATTGAGTTTGTCTTTGATGTCCTCTTCCATTCTTGCAAGTTGATGTATTGTCGGGTGTTCCGTTGTGAATCCGAATTGATGTTCTGGAAGGATACTCTTGTTGTGAGCGAAAGTTTTCAGTCTGCTGTATAGAATTCTCTCTATGACTTTAGTGAGTGCCGTCAAAAAGTTTATCGGCCTGTAACTGTTAATATCGTTGATAGGTTTTCCGTTTTTGTGTATAATTATCGTAACTGATTGCTTCCAGATTTTTGGAAATTCTTCAGTACGGAACACTCCACGTGCGATTTCAGCTATTTCTTGTATGGCTTATTCTGGCAAATATTTCAGGGCCTCATTCTGTATTCCATCTAGGCTAAGTGAGTTGCGAAGACTTCGGCTTTATCTGCGTCTGTCAGTGCTACTCCGTCTAGAGGACTATCCTCGGTATCTGTCTTCTCGACTTTTTGTTTGTCAATGATTTGGCCATCTGCCAAAGTGAGTTGTTTTCACTTTACAGTGATTCAAGTTTTCGGTCCCAATTTTTTGTCCTATGTTCTCTGATTTCTTCTTTCACTTCCTTCGTCAGTTGGTTCAGGACGGATTTGTCATCAGGGTGCAAGGTTCTTTTGTACTTTTTGAGTGCGTTCTTTTTTCTGATCAGTAGTTTTTTAGGTGGGCTGGTCTCGGCTCACTTATTTTGACTTCCACTGTCTTTGTAGATTCCTCGATAGCGTTTTTTATTCTGCTTTCGAGGTCCCTAACGGCTTCTCCGAGTTGTACTCTGTTGTTTATTTCTGGATTTTTTAAAATGATTATTTCTTTGTATTTTAACCAATTGGTCTTACATCTTGTATGTAGCTTTGCTTCCGCTTCTGTTTCCAATTCCAAAATTACTGAAAAATGATCCGATTATAAGTCCATAACTGTTTCTAACTGATACGTCCAGCGAACATTTTTGATTACCGCTATATCCAGTAGATTGGTTGTATTTGAACTAGTGCATATATGGGTATGTTCGCTGGCTGCAGCAATTATTAGATCGTTCTCGTCAGAATTTTTAGTAATTGTTTTCCAGAAGTATTCACAACTCTACTATTCCAGTTGGTGTGTTTCACGTTTAGATCTCCAGCTGCTATTGTTGCTGTGTTGTATCTGAATAGCTTGTTGATATCTCCGTCCGTTATCTCGGTGTGCGGTGGGTTGTATACGGTGTAGCATATCAAGACCCCTTTTCTTGTTTTAATTTTTTATGACTGTGTGTTCTATTCTTGAAGATGTGTCTGTTTCTTTTTCTTCGTGTGGTATTCCTTGTTTGATGAGGATGGCTGTTCCTCCTCTTCTGCCTATCGTTCTGTCTGTTCTGTGTATGATGTAGTTTTGTATTTTGAATTGTTTGTTGGGTTTTAAACGTGTCTCATTGATCAGCATTACATCGATTTTGTGTTATTCCAGAAATAGAATCAGCTCTCCTGTTTTAGGAAGAACTGAATTCGCATTCCAGAAACCGATTTTTATATTGTTGATAAGAATTGCTTAAGCTTTGTTCTTGAACAACTTTATCAACTTATCCTGCTCATTGATGAATTCCATCTTCTGTTACATCGTGGCATAGTGGCTGAATGAGATCAGCATTCTGCCCAAGATAGTTGCAGGTTCTACTGTTTCTTTGTTAATTTTTGTCCTTTTTCTGTTTTCTCGTTTGTGCTCTCCGGTGCCTTAGGTTTTTGGCTCGACTGTGCATTAGCTTCTTTTGCTTTGTTCTGCCAAAAGTTGACAGGAGGTATTGGAGCTGTCTTCAGTTTTCCGTTGACCGTTGGCTTGATCTTAGGATTGTTCGGATTTCTTGGGCAGTGAACACTTGTAGATAAGTGCTCACCGTCGCAATTCGCGCATTTCGATGTTGTTGTTTTTGCTTTAGTGCATTCAAATGAGTTATAGCCTTCACCGCATTTCATGCATTTTGGACTTGTACGGACAGTCCGCAGCAAAGCACCTTTAGATGGTAGGTATAGAATTGAGTGAAACATACGCCTGTAGTCGTCTTCTGAACTTGGTTCGACTTGGATACCTTAGTTGACGAGTCTTGCCTTATTGTAATTTATCTTAATTTCTTTAGTCATTTTTGATATTTCCGTCCACTTATTCTTTTTCCGTATGATAAGTGGGACTATTCTTCCTTTCTTCGTCGTTTTTAATTGATTGTATTTTTTCTTAGGTTGAGAAGGAGTGTCGTCTTCTTCCGCCAAAGGTTGTACGTCCATTTCGTCCATAGGTGAGAGTGCTTCGAACCTATTCTGCGTTGTCTCCATATTTTTGTGATTCTTTGATTTGGCCGTCTTCTTTGGCGCTATGTATTCTTCATTATCCCAGGCCCGTTTTGTCGCCGTGGTCGTTTTTTTGTTGCCTGTAGTCGTAACATTTAATGATAGGGATGCCTGGCACGCTTTCGTTAGCTGTGCCAAGAATTCCATCACGTTAAAACCATCATCATTCAATTCCATAAAGTTTTTCGAATTATCAACGCCTTTTCTCTCGCTTGTTCCATTTTTTTCATGCTTGTACAATATATGAATGTTTGAAGTTTATTCAAAGCCCCGACTATACGCTGAACGCGGAACCCGCGATGCGGTGTTCCGTATTTCGTCGACTTTTCTTTTCCTGGGTACTTGTTCCCTGACCGTGATTTGAATTTTACAGAGGATCGGAACACGTATTACGATGTTCCGTATTCCGTCGTCTTCGATTTGTCTGATATTTACTAGATTTTCAAACATCTGCGCACAAAGTTGCAGAATATTATTATCTTGCGCACGATTGCGCGGGTGTAGAAGCGTCGCGGCACTAACACTCGCGGTTTTAGGTTCGCTCGTTTCGTATTCAGTCGACTACTTTCGGGTTAGTCTTGAAATCACTGAACTTGCGCACTAATCACTTTTGGCAATCGGTATTGAGTATCTAGTCGCTCTGCTACCTGAAGTAGATCCTCAATGTACGGCTACCTGACGTCGAATGGCAAAGATTTCAATCCTCACATACCCTCTAGTCGATTTTGAGACAGAAATATAGAAATTTCACTATATGGATATATGGATATAGCCAGCTCTGCTATAATATTCTTTAGAATAATTTGTCATGAATGGTCGAAAGAAAGTTATAGTGTACTTTGATAGCGAATATCTGTAAGTAGTATTATCTACAAGTGCGATAATATAGAACAAGAATTACAGATTTCGTTTTCTTGTGGTGAATTTGCTACTTGATAAATGTTGAATATATTATTATCTCAATTAAATTAGCCTTCATTTTTATCCACGTTATCTCTACTAGGTATTTAGATAATTTTGAAAATATATAATGGTAAAATTGAGAACATACATTTAAGCCAAGTATTCTTAATATTATAATTAATAAACTTGGAGTTGTACCGTAGGTCCATTGGTGCTGTGTGAGTCTCTGACCTCCGCACTCTGAACACTACTAATAATAATTATTACTTTATTATCCGATTTCGAGCATTACGGCTTCTCATTCCCCCACAGGGGAACTTTCACTTATCCTAGATATTATATATCAGAGGGAATAGGTACTGTTAAGACGGCACTTGCATATCTTCGGAAAGAGTTAACAATTATGGTATTCCACTATTCCATTGGGAGCATTACTTTTTATATTGTATGTAAATGGTTTCATAAGATATGTAAGGGGGTGTGAAAAATCAGTGTTTGCTGATGACATAATGCTTTATATATCGGGTCCTAATATCGATGAAATGGTTCAGAAAATGAATGATGATTTAAGTAGATTGTATATGTGGTTATGTGATAATAATCTCAAAATAAACATGAAGAATTCAAAATTTATTATGGTGGGAACATCATATAGAATAAGAAATACCTACACGTTCACAGAGTATCAAAATAAACGATGATTATATAGAGAGAGTTCATAGTATGAGATATTTAGGTGTAAATGTTAGATGAAAATCTGAATTTCAAGTTGCATACTGATTACATGGCCAACAAGATGTCAAAAAAAAGCATTTTCTGGATAGACTAAGTAACAGAGTGAATATGAATACAAGATTATTATTGCTTAAAACAATTGTTTTGCCACATATTGACTATTGTACGTCTCTTTTATTCAATCTTCAGAAAGTATCTATCAGTGAACTCCAGAAACTTATGAACAGAGGAATGATATTAATTTTGAAATGTAAAAAGAAAACACACATCAAGTTAATGTTAGAAATATTGAATTTAATGAGCGTAAAACAGGGGATAACCTTCAGGACATTAGAGTATATCTATAAAATGAAGTACATGTTGTTGCCAAAGTATTTGCTTGAGAATTTGAGATACGTCAATGAAATTCATGGAAATGAAACTCGTCATAGAGATTAATGTTTTGTAGAAAAACATAGTTTAGGTTTAATGCATCGATACACAATAAATGAGGGAATAAGAATGTTTATTACCTTACCCGCTGATGTGAGAAATTGCATTTCACTGAGTACATTTAGAGGATCTTTGAAATTATTTATATTTAGAAATATTGTATTGTGATAAAAGTGGATAAATATTAATATTGAACTTGTTTGTAATAGCTTCATGCTGAATGAACTTATTATAATCATTATACTCTGTTGATGCGAATATTTGACATGTTGGATGTTTGATTGTCTCTGATGTTTAGCATTTGTACCGTCATCTGTAGTCCTTCGCTTTTGCGTCTTTAACGGTGTGTTTCAGGTAATGGGTTTGGGTTGGCATAACCTAGTCTTGAGTAACTTGGAATTTGACCTCAGTTTCAGGAAACATTCTGCCTGAGACTACTGAAGTAGTTCGACACTTCTTTGTCGACGATTTCCTTCGTTGTCTCATTAAAGTTGTAGTTTTTCACAACATTAATGAGAAGCCAAAAGCTTTGTAGCTTCTCGTTGTTAGATTGATGAATACTTAACACCTGGCCTTCACTTAGTATCAGAGGAGTTGAGTTCTGAATTTGGCAGATCACTTTGTGCAGATATGAGTCGACAGACTTCCTGTGAAAATAGTCACGAAGATTCCCTATTTGCTGGCCCAAGAGGTTACCGATGTCTGCTAACCCTCATGCCCTGATAAAATAGTCCTTTCATATGCGCTTATTGGATGGTGGTTATTAAATTTCGTAAGTAATTTTCTGATCTTTTGCTGCAGGTTGTCAACATCAGTTCTGCTCCACAATACTATTCCGAATGAGTTAACAAGAACTGAACAAGAGGAAGTGTTGATTTCCTTGAAGAGATGTTTACTGTCAAGTTTTTTTTCAGCGCGTCTATTCTTCCTGCTGAATTTTGCCTCTTCTAATTTTGCCTGAGGTGCGACATTCATCCATACCAAACTACATGGAGAATTCATCTACAATATCAAGAAATTGATCTAATTGTTACTTGGTGCTGGTCATTAGCTTAGAGTCGTCTATGCATAAAAGATGATTGACTTAGATGTCTTCCGTGTTGTTTTGTTTGATGGAAAATCTGTTGTCGGTAGAATTCAATCTCCACGATAGATGATTCCATACCAAGCTGTTTCAAAGATGACTCAGAGAGTCTCCCTGAAGTATTCATCTCTATATTGGTATGGCATCAATCGATATATTAAATTTGACCTCATTCAGATGTATTCTGGTCTTACACGTAGACGTAGCATGCTCTAGGAAGTTAGTTACAGGGGGTCAATTATGTAGATTTTCATCACCTGAATGAACCAATCATGAGGGACGGAATCAAATGCTATCTTATAATCAATGTATGCCATAAACAGGCTCTTATTCATGGATTATGCCTGGTTGCAGATTACTAAGTCAATTATGAGTTGTTCCTTACAACCCATTGTGTTTTTTGTGCATCCCTTCTGTTGATCGGCAATGATATTATTTCGCTCGCAGTGTTCACAGATTCTATCACTAATACAAAACGTAACGATTTTGTATAGCGTTGGAGAAAGTTTCAGCATCTTTTTGGCAAATACTGCCTTCTTGTCTGTCTAACAGAGGCACTGATACTTTGGAAGAAAAAGAATCCGTTATACATTTATAAACTTTTCTGTTATTCAAAATAGACTATTAGTATGATTATCTAGCTTTCGTTATAGCTATCTCTACTTCCCTTGTATATCTCTCATGATCCTGTAGGTCCCGACCACTATTGGTACGTGTATACCTCCGCCATAACTTTTTTCATGTTTTATCATAAGTATCAATTCACCATTGGTCCAGAATTTCAGAATGTTTTTATATATGTCTTTTTTTGTGGTGTTATTGCTCATGCACGTTCTCCCAACAAACAGCTCCCATAAATCGTTGGGGTTCTCCGAGTGGCGGAATAATGCTTCCCAATTCGTTTCTAGCAGTTGTTTGTTTAAATTTCTGTAACCAATTATTTCGATTGTCGTCTTTTAATTTTCTTATTCAAAGTTTCGTTCAACTTTGATGTGTTGATTAAAAAGTGTTGATTATTCATCACTGCATTATCAGAGTTGCCAATTGGCGCATCTATTTCAGGGTCGGTTAACAGGTTGATATAGTTTGTTAATACTAAATCAAGTGCAGAAGACTGACTGTTCAATCTAAAACGTGTGGGTTTGTCCATAAGCTGGAGGAGATTAGAATATCAAATAAAATTCATGAAAGAAATCGTAGGATTTGTGGTGATTTTCGGTACAACAGCAATCGGCCAGACAATATCACAATAATTGAAGTCGCCCATAATAACCAAGTTATCCAAATTGAAAAGAATTTTAAAGTTTTCTATAAGGATGTTATTGTCGCCTGTTTGGCGTATCGCCGGGTCGGTATATGCACACAAAGTGTAAGACAAAGTGATGACGCCTGATACACAAAACCAAGACCTCGATATTTCAAATCGCCAGATCCAAAGTGTTAACATCAAAATCTTGTATAATATTTGAACTTATGTGAATACAAACCCCTCTGCCACGAGTCGATCACCTCTGAAAAGTCCATATCCGTTTATGCCATAAAGTTTGTCAGGATCCTTATGAATAAGCCAGGTTTCTGGAACAAAAAAAACACCCGGTTTGGTTGGTTTTACATATTATAAAAGTTTAATAAATTTTGAATTTAGAGTTGTTAACTTAGTATACATTAGGTGCCAGTTTTGAAAAATTGTCGATTCCTATTTATTTACGAAAATTAGTTATCCTTGGTACCTCGCTTTTGTATTTTATAATCAAGTCATGCTCGCCATTCACTTTTCTAATTTCGAATTCCATTCTCAGCATTTTTAGGCATTCTACGTTCTACCATCGTTTTATCGTCAATGATGGTGAGATATTTAGTGGCAGCGTTCTCTAACAACTGTTTGTTGTTGTGTGACGCTCTTACTCTCTCTTTACGGACTTGCGCAGGCGCCAGACTATTTCCCCTGACTAGGCGTCCCCCTATTCGAGCCTTCGAGTAGTTGCAAAATGGTGTCCAAATGGTAGACAAGCGGTATCTATGAATGATGAGGGAGGGAACGAGAAGGTGATGAAAGTGGAAGCGTATGGTACATACGCTAAGTAGCGATTAAATAAGCGGATTCGTGCATAAATACATATATAAATAACGATTATATAGCGGAATTAAAATAATCAGAAAGGATAGTACATATACTGTTGTGAGATTAAATAAGCGGTTTCGCGCATGAATATATACGGTAATTCAACGGGATTCAAATAATCAGAGCGGATAGTACATCTACCAAGTTGTGAAACTGAATAAGCGGATTCGTGCATAAATATATACGGTAATACAACAGGATTCAAATAATCAGAGCAGGTAGTACATATACCAAGTAGTGAGATTAAATAAGCCTTTTTGGGCATACATACATACTTAAATAACGGTAATATACCAAGATTAAAATAATCGTAGCAGATAATACGGTGTCACAGGTCCCCTAGCAGCCTTAGCCATTCTGCGGGCATTTTAGCGTGTTCCAAAAAAGAAGAAATTACTACCCCAGCATCCGCTGCAAGCATTAATTGCATCGAACACAGCTATACGGAGCTCTGTACCCAGTATCCACTGCAACACAGAACACCACCGAAATGGTCGTCAGAGTACGCCGTGCTCCTCCACGTTGGTAGTACAGGCATTACTCCAGCATCCGCTGCAAGTATTTTTTGCGCTAACTTCAACTGCGAGGATATATGTACCTAGTTTTCACTGCAATACAGATACCGTGCCCAATTGATCGCCAGATGGCCTTTTATACGCTTTGTCTCTTCAGCCAGTGATCCCCAGCGTCCGTTGCAAGATAACTGTCGTAAAAGAACAGCTCACCTACGGTCAACCGGTATTATATGCGGTGATTCCCTCTACGTTGGACGCAAGAAAGGTCTGACGGTAGTACAGGCACTACTCCAGCATCCGCTGCAAGTATTTTTTGCGCTAACTTCAACTGCGAGGATATATGTACCCAGTATCCACTGTAATACAGATACCCTACCCAATTGATCGCCAGATGGCCTTTTATAAGCTTTGTCTCTTCAGCCAGTGATCCCCTGCGTCCGCTGCAAGATAACTGTCGCAAGAGAACAGCGCACTTACGGTCAACCGGTATTATATGCAGTGATTCTCCTCCACGTTGGGCACAAGAAAGGTCTGACGATAGTACAGGCACTACTCCAGCATCCGCTGCAAGTGTTTCCTGCGCTAACTTCAACTGCGAGTATATATCTACCCAGCATCAACTGCAATACAGATACCCTACCCAATTGATCGCCAGGTGTCCTTTTATACGCTTTCTCTCTTCAGCCAGTGATCCCCAGCGTTCGCTGCAAGATAACTGTCGCAAGAGAACAGCGCACTTACGGTAAACCGGTATTATATGCAGTGATTCTCCTCCACGTTGGGCACAAGAAAGGTCTGACGATAGTACAGGCACTACTCCAGCATCCGCTGCAAGTGTTTCCTGCGCTAACTTCAACTGCGAGTATATATGTACCCAGTATCCACTGTAATACAGATACCCTACCCAATTGATCGCCAGGTGTCCTTTTATACGCTTTGTCTCTTCAGCCAGTGATCCCCAGCGTTCGCTGCAAGATAACTGTCGCAAGAGAACAGCGTACTTACGGTCAACCGGTATCATATGCAGTGATTCCCCTCCACGTTGGAAGCAAGAAAGGTCTGACAGGCACTAATCCAGCACTTGCTGCATGTATTTCCTGCGCTAACTTCAACTGCGAGGATATATGTGCCCAGTATCCACTGTAATACAGATACCCTACCCAATTGATCGCCAGGTGTCTTTTTATACGCTTTGTCTCTTCAGCCAGTGATCCCCAGCGTCCGCTTCAAGATAACTGTCGCAAGAGAACAGCGGTCTTCCGGTCAACCGGTATCGAATGCACTTTCCTCCAACCAAATGCGGCGCAGCGGTTTCGGAGCACAGATGGTGGATTTACCTGATTTTCCTGTGACACTTCACTCACTGAACCTGGCACTAGTTATAACTTGGTCGCAACTGCTCTACTCGACTTCACTCGCGGAACTGACTGGCTGCCGTCCGATCTCTAGTACATACTCACCGCGACCCCACTTTCACCTTCGCTTCCCCAACACTCATGCGCGTGTGGCGTAAGCCATGCTGTTTCGTTTGTATTATAAACGAGTGATTCGTTACAGTTGTGCAGTATATATTTCACATCGTGTTCATTTTACTTTACTATCTAGATTCTAGATCATTCTAGGATATATATATATATATATATATATATATATATATATATATATATATATATATATATATATATATTTCAGATAATTTTCCAATTCTATATTGAGTTATACACTCAGAGTTAACATGTATTGTTTGCAGTCTTTCTTGCACAACAGCGAAATCATATTGCTTTTTAGTTCGTGCATACCCAGTGAATTCAAAATGCTTCTTAAGAGTACATTCTTCGATTAATTGGAGCGATCAACATCCTCATTTGCAATCTTATCCATGAAAGTAGGAAAGAGGTTGTCTTGGCACCTATGGCATTAATTTCTTCTTGCCAATCGGACTGGAAATCTTTGAGAAGAGCTTTCATACTAGCAAACGAGTAGAGTTTTTAACTGCATTTGTTGTAGATAATTTTGATTCCTGAAAGTACTGATCTGTACAAGCCATATGCATTCCTTCTTGCATTCGTCGCACTGAAATTTGATGAACTGAAGCACTCAACTGATCACGACCAGTTGGACTTTTCAACGAATTTGTGCAGGTGGGCATCGTTATGGTAAGGGAAAATGAAAATTGTACAAATAAATCTGACTGAAATTCAGGATTTTGATAATAATTAAAATTTAGGTGGTTTTCAACAGTAATTCCTACCTCCCTTGTAGATGATACTCTCACCAACACACCACACAGACTTTCAGAGGGTTGTAGTAGTAAAATATTTGGGATTTTGTTATGTTATTATTGTAGTAATATATTTATAGTATATATTTAGAGCGAAAAATTGTGAAGATGTCTACTGCCAGCACTGATACTACGCGAATATTTGATTTTCAACAATTTTTGAATGAGTGTTGTACTGAATGTGAATTTTTGAGATGATGGGCCATAGTCGATTCTTTTCCTAGACGTTGTGAATCCAGTGAATCGGCCTACATGTGTCGGGGCTCGAGAATGTTTTAGAGTAACTGATGGTTTAGCACATGTTTGAGGTGAAATACAATTCATATTACAAAAACACGAACCAGTTAACATGGTGAAATGGTGTGAGAACATGGTGTAACCCACTCGGTAACCCACTCGGTAATTGTAAACGCTTAAAATCGAATGGAAAATCTGTTGGAATCGCAGGACCAAGACAGATTATTCTTCGAATTTTCTTTAGATGATATGGGCCTCGATAACATATTGGATTAGCTTTCTCACAGCTAGTCTCGATCCATTGCACAATCGAGGTTGATAAATGTTACGAAACATTTCATCATATCATAACTGATCATGCTTTCAATCGTAAATTGTGAGGAGGTAGTCCAGGCATATCCAGGGAATTCAAAAACCCTTGGGATTTTTGACTATGTCAACCTGGTTTATAAGTGCGTCAACTGATTATGGTTTTCAAATTATTGTTCTGTGTCCCAATTATAGTTTTCAATTTGTTGTTCGATGTCCGTAAAAACACGCTAAATGAATTATTTTTCGAGTTGGTGAATTGACACATATCCTATGGTAGTGTAACTAATCGGGTCGAAGTGTCAACTGCGACCTTGCCATTTCCAATATCTAATTACTGCTTTGAAAACACAAGCGATGTTTTTCCATTCTAAGCCCATCAAAATCATTGTGATTCAATGTCGAACGACATTCTGCCATACCATTAAGAACGCTATAAATTTTCTCTGTAGACTAGTGGTGGGGATGAGAGTGCTTCACTAGGAGATCTGAGATTGAATACCGGGTAAGACATGGATGTTAGTGCATGGAAAAGGATTTAAGCAGTTATGAATATGAGTACGTGATATGGATAATTTACGAGTACGTAGATCATAAGATCAAAAAGTCAGTTGTAACATAGAATGTTATCATTATCTGTTTCTTACTGGTCGTCAGTGTGGTTTACATAGATTTGATTAACTTCGACGACCTAAGTCGAGTTTTTTCCTCAGCATTTTTGAAGAGTAGCAGTAAATAAAATTCTCGCGCAATGACAATCTGCTGATTTATTTAAATAACAGCATGGAAATGTATGTTTTCAATTTCCGATGAACCTATAATTTCAAATTTTTTTTTGTATGACATAACCTCTATATACATTAGAATAGCGCTGTCCAACTAGCGGCCTGCGGGCCCTGTGTGACGTATATTGTGGCCCGCGAAGAGTTATAAAACAAAAATTCAGAAATTTTCTGGGCCGTCCTTGTGGGGTTTAAAACATTCATCCATTACTAAATGACCCCCAACCACATTAATGGTTTCAGTTCTAGCCCTTGAGGTCTTGCAAGTTGGAAACCCCTGCATTAGAATATTGCAGAGCTGTAATTCTAACTCTATCCTTCGCTGCCTTAAATACATGGCTTGAATTTTGACCATTGGAAATTGATATTTTTATTTACATTCTTTCTTAAAACATTTGACTCTCTGCAGAAAAACATTTGATGAATAAATGAAGTAATTAACAATACCATAACAGTACCATGGTGCAAAAAATCAATTTATTTCAGTCATATTAGGTGAAATGAGGGGTAAACCTCGGAATAAAAGATGATAAATTGTTATGAACCTTTGTTTTGTGGTTCTGAATGTTCAATATCTCAAGATATTGAACATTCTAAAAAAGATAACTGGTTTGAAGCTTAATGAGATAAAGTTAAAACGCGTCGATAAGGTTTTGCCGCTTTCAGCCGTTAACAAATCTGTCAGTATTAATGATTGAAAAGTCTCTGTAGATCCACTGTTAATTTTCCAGAAGAAAATTAACTAAGCAAAAAATTTTAAAGTAATCTACAAAAATATCTTCAATATGAACTAAGCCTGTATCCGCCATATTTATTTGATAGAAATGGCATGAGAAAAACCACGAAATCATTCAAACCGATTTTTATGACCTTTGACATGGACACGAAAGCAATTGTGACTTTTGAGACAACATTTAGAACGACAAAACAAAGGTTTATACAAATTTACATCTTATTATCTTTCATTCCGAGGTGGAACGTCTAATTAGACTGGGCTAATTACAATTAAAAGTAATCTACTCGTGCGATCCGCTTGCTCTGACATTGAAGCAAGGCATTATATGTAAGAGATTTCTTAAATATCTTCGTACAAAACTTAAGTCATATAGAAAGTGCCCATTTCTCTCAGTTTTTCGAGAAGTTAAGCGACCCGTCCACTTTTCAAGCTGCCTTGTAGCATTGAAAAGATACGCAAATTGTAGAGGTTATAGATGTTCCGCCATCGATGCTATTGAATTATAATCGAGAGTCTGTCAGTTGAGGAACTATTCTCAAGCCATACACAAACCTGCAACATACTTGTAACGCTTCGAAATGTTACAAGTATGTTGCAGGTCTGCTTATCTGAGGCTGCCTATGGGACTGCCTATAGAACTGCACATCTGAGCAGCCTGATCTAGGCAAGGAAAGATTACCGTTGACCAATTGTTTGAAACTGACAATACCATAGTTTACACCAGTTTTGTCACGAAGTTTTAAAATGATGCAAAAAATTTTTCGATCAATTGAATGACATATTCACGAAAACGCAAGTCCTTATCAAATGTCAGTCTATAACTTTTCCCGATAATATCCACAGGTGTCTTATCAGCACTCAATTGAGGTTTCTAATGATACCTGACCTCTTCTACTCCGACGCATACACCAGAAGCGTACACTTCGATAGATTTACATTGACAAACGATATTTTCCGAGTCTCTATTAATGTGCACTATTACAACAATAATTTTCTAATCAATAAGAATTGTTATCAGTCTAATTAATGAGAAAGAACATACACATTTCAGTGTCATCTGCAGAGGTCTGAATAGTGCAATATTGAACGCAATCCAAAATATCAGATGCAAAAGTAACTGAATATAGATCATTAAGTTAAAACCAAACGAAAAAGCTCCTTACATTATATTGTATCATTTGTTCATTTCATCTATTGGTCCTCAACGATGTTAATTCGTTTACATGTTGCTGTATAGTATATTCAGTTGTCCCTAATTATTATCATTATTATTATTATTACAATTAATAGAGTTCAAGCAAAGCTTATAAACTCAAAGAAAAAGAAAACACTAAAATATACAAAACAATGATGCAAACCACTAGAAATAAATCACTGAGTCGTCTTATCGAAATTGTTCTTGAAGCCATTAATTGTATCAGCAGTCACTATAGCTGAGGAGAGTCCATTCCACTGGTCGAATATTTTATTGTAGATGAAGTTGAGGAATATGTTGTCAATTCCAGGCAATTTTGATGAGAAACTTCGATTTTGAACTGATGAAATTTTTTTTACAAACGTAGACACATACACCTCGGTGTCCAATAGTTTCAGAACTGTCTTGTCGGTATAGGGAATAATTTGAAATATCGTAGATATTTCAAATTGTTTCCGAGGGATTGGACATTAGAATATACCATCGGCCAGATAAGTAGGTCGTTTAGTTTTTTTGAATTGTGTTTCTGATGGTAGGTCTGAATAATGGTGGGAATTCCTTTAACATACTTGATTGTCAGATCATTTTCCCCTTTCGCTTGCCTGTCTCGAAGTTGTTCACGGAGAGTATTCAGTAGATCGATATGTTGCTTTGTTTTGTCGTCCCGTGTAATAATCTTCTGATATTGGGGATGTCCTTGCAGTGCAGTTTTATTTCTGAGAATATTGGAAACAATTTCTGGATTCGAAAATCTAATTTTCATCCAACTAGGGTGAGAAGCATTTTTAGACGGAAGACGTGTTGTAGAAATGACGAAGCTGCTAGCAGACCTGTAAATAATCTCAACAATTTCTCATGCCATCGACCTGTCATCCATTTCTGCAGCGTTTTCTGCGGCGTTGAGAACTATTATATTATGTGATTTATTCACCAGCTGAAAAACTTCCGGAATTTGGTAGGATGACGTATTAGAGAAATTAGTGCCTAGCTCAAAATTGGAAACTTTATTGGTTATATCCAGTTATGCAGATGACACCAAGTTGTATTGCAATCCACTCCTAGACTATGATGATTTTGTGCGTGATATAAAAACGATCGAAAGATGGACAAAGAATTATAGACTTAAACTTAACACAAGTAAATGCGTGGTTCTTCACATTGGGAAAAAGAATCCGCAACGTAGCTATTACATAGGCTCCGATCCCATACCTGTATCATTGACGCAGAGGGACCTGGGTGTAGTCATCAGTGGCGATCTAAAATGGAAAGGACATATAAATTACATTACTAAAAAAGCTAATAAGTTGAGTTACTTGGTAAAATCCACATTTTCAAACAAAACTCCTGAGATGATCAATTCCATTTATAAGGGATTTGTACGCCCAATTCTGGAGTATGCGCAAACCGTATGGAACCCCTAATATATTACAGACATCGAACTGCTGGAAAGAGTCCAAAGAAGAATAACAAAGATGCCACCAGCACTGAAGCTACTACCTTATGGGGCGCGCTTGGCAGCACTGCATCTGACAACCTTGAAGAATCGAAGAGACAGAGGGGATCTAATTGAAACCTATAAAATTATTACTTGGTGTTAAACGAGAAATATTTGCAACAAAATTACGAAATCAATATCGAAATTCAACGTTTCATTGGATATTATCGCAAGTTTTTCAGCAGTAAATGAACTAAAGGACCTTATAAAACAAAAATACCAGTTACCAAGAGTTAAATGTCTTCAATCAACAGTTAGAGAATCACATAAACAAGGAAAACAAACAGATGCACCTCTCACGTTTCACGTTCAAAATAAGACCAATTGATAGATTCTGTTAGTACAACAAAGAGTCATGCACTTGTGAAACGATGAAAGGGATGTAATTGAACGATACCTATATTGCAGGTTTCTGTTTGTAAAACAAAAATTCCATTTTATACGTATATATGTACCTTCTATGTAATCTCGCTTCAATGAGAGCTCATTAAGAAAGTCGCCCATTACGGCGTGGAGTATCACTGATTTTGTTCAAGTTCTTTGTTGTAGTTTTTATTGGTTTTGTTGAGTATCATTATTATTATTCTAAAATTATTTATTCATTTTCCAGGTTGGCTTCTCGCCAAAAAAGTTGCACATCATACTCACCTGTGCGACACTTTTTTTGTCAATTTTTGTTTCCAGTATTACATCTACTGCCCTGATGATACCTATCGTGCGAGTAACGTTGACAGAACTCCAGGAACTTGGTATTTGTAAGATTTACAAGTCAGGATCTTTCGAAGAAGACGAAGAAGGCGAGTTTCTTATTGTATACACAGTGTCATATTGCACAGGGCCACACTATCTACAGATTATATATTCAGGAATCTAAGTTGATATTTTTGTTATTCAGTATTTATCTCTTCAGTAGCTATTAGATTCAAATGTTTTTCAAATTCTCAAATTAATTTCAGATATCTATGAAGATAAGAGACGTCCTACTAAGTTTGCTATGGGTTTCCTTGTAAGTATTGCCTACGCTTCCATCATAGGAAACACGGGATATTTCACTGGAGATACAAGTAATGTGGATTTTATAAAAACATACGAATCAACGACTCCCGAAAAAATGAACAGCGGCGTGTGGTTGGTCTTTAGTGTTCCCTATATTATACTTACCATTATTCTAACCATTCTTTGGATGCAAATTTTCTATATGGGCTTATTCAGACCAAATTCTTCGGAATCTCAAGAAATAAGAATAATTCCAGACGACGAAATAGAGCAGGCGAACACAAATATCGTTGGAAAATTACAAGCTATGGGACGTATGAGTTTTCATGAGGTATCTGTCGCAGTTTGCGTTGTTCTAGCTATTCTTCTATGGTTCTTCAGAGAACCTGTTTTTATGCCGGGTTGGATTTTTCATCTACCGGTAAGGAGACAAATAGTGTTCGTTGAATGTAATTTATATAAACAAGCGTAGCGAAAACATGCCAAAGCTGACGTGTAGATTTCCAAAATATAATCACCATCGAAATATCCAACTTTGTACTTGACTAGGAATATTTGTTGTTCGGTGTATTAGTTAATACTAATTGTTTTGATGGTATAACCATCAATACTAATAATAATACAGTTCAGCCATTTTTAAATCGAGTTAGATTGCACCCAGGAAGAATCTTTAGGATACAACGTAAACGAAGCGTCATTTTGCGTGCTTTGGCAGGAGTACAAATTGTCATAATAAAGTGTTAAGTCTATAGTTTATTAATTGACAAACCTAGTACACCATGAATCATTCGATATGACATCTTTCGATTTGAGATAAACTTGTCTCATATCGAAAGATGTCAACATCTATTGCTGAAATCAACTGAATTGAAATTTTTAGACGCAAAAAAAATTAAATTGTTAGAAATTGAATTTGAATTGAGATTTCCAATAGCAAGAGATGTGAATTATAGTTCAATGTTTTCATTTAACTTATTTCTACTGAAACCGAATTTTTTGTTGGAAACTTACGATTGTAATTGATTGAGTTACAATATGATTAACACCAATTGAAAAGTCTTCGGTCCAACATAGTATAACACATTTTTTGGCAAAAATAGTTATTTTTATTCAACGAAATTCCCTTCAAGGGTGATACATTGATTATAGGGACCCACTAACTTTTCGATACCATTTTTGTAGTACGATTTGTCGTTTGCTTTAAAGTAGGCCTCACTTTCGGCGATAACCTCTTCATTCGACGAAAAAAGTCGTTGGGGACCAGATTTGGAGAATAAGGATGCAATTAGAAGCCCAATTCATTTTCACTGACTTGTGACACGGTGCATTGTCTTGGTGAAGCAGCACTTTCTTTTTCTTCAAATGCGGTCGTTTTTCATCGATTTCGTTCTTAACAGTCCAATAGCGCTATGTAGTAGTCACTGTTGATGGTCCTTCCTTTTCAAGGTAGTCAATGAAAATTATCCATGCGCATCCCAAAATACAGACGCCATAACGTTGCCAGCCGACTGTTGCGTTTTCTCACGCTTTGGAGCGGGTTCATCGTGTGCAGTCCACTCGGATGACTGTCAATTGGACTTCGGAATGATTGAGCCATGTTTCATCCATTGTCACATATCGCCGCAAAAACTCAGGTTTATTAATCTTGATCATCTTCAAACACTGCTCCGAATCATCAACTCGTCGTTGTTTTTGGTCAAAAGTGAGCTCGCGTGGCACCCACTTTGCACAGAGCCTTCTCATTCCTAAATATTCATGAATGATATGATGTACACGTTCAGTTGATATCCTTAGAGTGCCTGCTATTTCATTCAATTTCAATTTACGGTCATTCAAAATCATTTCGTGGATTTTTTTAATGTTTTCGTCGGTAACAACCTCTTCTGGGCGTCCATTGCGTTCATCGTCTTCGGTGCTTATTTCACGGCGTCTAAACGTAGCATACCAATCCTTGATGGTTGATTTTCTTCAGGAAGTGTTAAGTAAATGTGCATCAAGCCAAGTTTTTGCTTCAACTGTATTTTTTCCCTTCAAAAGCAATATTTCACCAACACGCGAAATTCCTTTTCATCCTTTTTTTTCACAATAAGAAAAATTTCTTCACTCATATATAAGTAATAAGATATTGGAGTCATAAGATGCTTGGGGATTGAAATCGTTGCCTCAGTTCGATGGACGTAGTGCGACTGACGAGTTCCTTGCAGAATGAAACAAATATCTCGCACTTCCATCAGGTATAGCATCGATTTCAATTGTTCTCTAACATTTATCCCTTGAAGGACAATGGAGACACCAGATCGTACACGTTCACATATCTAGCTCTACTATAACATTCTTTGGATTAATTTAAATTTTTCGAATGAATGTTCTAGTGTTCATTTTCTCAAATATTTCATTTTGCCATCAATGCCATATATATATAAAAATTTATATTATATATATATATATATATATATATATATATATATATATATATATATATATATATATATATATATATATATATATATATATATATATATATATATATATATAATTCAGGTAATATGGAATCATTGGTCTGGTCTGGTGATGTCTTTAAAAACTGATTTATTCATAACAATTCTCGATATTTCGAAACGTTTTTTATGGCTTCTTCAGGAGAAGAACAAGCTGCAAGTAAGTTGATCATTGTATTCATTACATTGCAGCTTTTTTTTCCCTGAAGGATGTAAAAAAGTGTCGAAATATCGAGAATTGTTATGAATAAATGAGTTTTTTAACTCTTCACCGTTATTATTGCCGTTATTTAAATTCTTACATAAGTATCGCACGGTCGAGAAATTACCTATTTACTCGTATCTATATATAAATATAATATATATATATATATATATATATTATTTTTTTTTATTTCGAAAGTTTTTAGCAATAACAGGCTTTTTTTGATATGAAAAACTTTATTTTTGTTGACGTTTCGTTGTTATATTACAACTTTGTCAAAACTAATGAATAATTGAATTTGTGAGTTACTATAGATATCAAATGTCAAACTCATTTTCTAGAAAAAATCAAATTAGTTTTTTTGTATCTTCACTTATTGATTTTCATTATCAGAGGAAAATTTCTGGCTTAGCATTCGCTTCGGAAGTTTTAGTCTTCTTCACCATGAGGAAACCTCTGAAAAACTCATGGTAAGCCAGGTGATTTTAATAAGATTCATATTTACATTTTATAATTACATATAGTATTTCATATACTTATCCAGAATATGTATATTGTTGGTTTATGTGTGTGAAACTGAAGGTAGATCTGGAAAAAATGAGTGTTGAGATGTGATGTTTGGTGATTGTTGTGTGTTTACTTTACGAGTGCTATTTGTGAGGTTTATTGAGTTATTGTAAATCGAATTGAGATGTTTAATGTCTGTTCTTTCATTTACTGTGTTTTCTAAATTTTTACGAATGTGTAGCATTTCTAAAATTTCTCTACTTTTTTTGTCTCTTTCAGTTGCCAAAATTTTCGTATTTTTGTAATCAAAATCATGTTTTTCTGTTATTTTATGTTTATGTAAGGCTGTGATTTGAGTTTTCGCGTATTTATGCGCTTTGATTCTTTCTTCGAGGTTTTGTTCTGTTTGTCCGATATAGCTTTTATTGCAATTGTTACACGGAATACTATAAACTGTATGAGTTTTTCTTTGAGTTACAGTTTTACTTTTTAATTTTGTATATATTTCTTCGATTTGATTTTTGGCAGTATGTGCTATCCTTAAATTATAAGGTTTTAATATTTTTGCAATATTTGTACTTAATTTTGGAATATAAGGTAAGGGAATGTAATTATTTTCGTTAGATTCACTTCTTTTTGAATGTAAAGTATTATATAATTTATGAATTCTATTTTTCATGATTTTGTTAATTAAATTTAATGGGTAATTATTTTTCATGAGAAGAGTACGTACTTCTTCAAGTGTTTCATGTCGTAAACGTGATGATGTTAATTTTAGTGATCTATCTATAAAATTAATTATTATACCTTTTTTCTAATATACCTAAAGCAATCGTTCCAAACATAATAAATCTAAAATGGAATATTTTAAAAAATTTCACTTGTATTCCAAAAAATGAATTCATTGAAGCAGTAAAATTCACTTTAGGATCAAATTTTTTTCAATATAAAAATGAATTTTATCAACAACTAGATGTCCAATCTAGTCCAATATCAAGTGTTATTGCTCAATTAGTAATGGAGTTTTTAGAAGAAAATGTACTAAAAGATTTAGAAGAAAATATCTTATTATATAAAAGATATGTTGATGATTGTTTAATAATAGCAGATAAAGATCAAATTAATAATATATTAGAACGTTTCAATAGTTTTCATAATAAATTACAATTCACACTTGAAGAAGAAAAAGATGAAGAATTAAATTTTCTTGATATAAAAATTATAAGGAAAGATAACAACATTTTTACAAGATGGTACAGAAAAGAAATAAATTCGCAACGAACCATAAATTATATGAGTAATCATCACTATTCCCAGAAAAAAGGTATAATAATTAATTTTATAGATAGATCACTAAAATCAACATCATCATGTTTACGACATGAAACACTTGAAGAAGTTCGTACTCTTCTCATGAAAAATAATTATCCATTAAATTTAATTGACAAAATCATGAAAAATAGAATTCATAAATTATATAATACTCTACATTCAAAAAGAAGTGAATCTAACGAAAATAATTACATTCCCTTACCTTATATTCCAAAATTAAGTACAAATATTGCAAAAATATTAAAACCTTATAATTTAAGGATAGCACATACTGCCAAAAATCAAATCGAAGAAATATATACAAAATTAAAAAGTAAAACTGTAACTCAAAGAAAAACTCATACAGTTTATAGTATTCCGTGTAACAATTGCAATAAAAGCTATATCGGACAAACAGAACAAAACCTCGAAGAAAGAATCAAAGCGCATAAATACGCGAAAACTCAAATCACAGCCATCAAAGAACAGACATTAAACATCTCAATTCGATTTACAATAACTCAATAAACCTCACAAATAGCACTCGTAAAGTAAACACACAACAATCACCAAACATCACATCTCAACACTCATTTTTTCCAGATCTAGGTACCTTCAGTTTCACACACATAAACCAACAATATACATATTCTGGATAGGTATATAAAAAACTATATGTAATTATAAAATGTAAATATGAATCTTATTAAAATCACCTGGCTTACCATGAGTTTTTCAGAGGTTTCCTCATGGTGAAGAAGACTAAAACTTCCGAAACGAATGCTAAGCCAGAAAGATAATATATATATATATATATATATATATATATATATATATATATATATATATATATATATATATATATATATATATGTTTTTGCCTGTTGACTATCATTATAGTACAGGATCCGTGGCCTATTTTTTCACCTGATTACTATCAAGCTAATTTTCCGTGAGTAGCTTCATTTTGATAGGACGCCCAACAATTTCCTGTGCGAAAATTTTTGATTGTGGTAGCTAACAGAGGTAGCAATGATAAAATATGTCGATTTGATGATTCTTCAATATTTATTACTAACTGAATTGTTTTTATCTAATCTTATGATAATTATCTAAATTATTTGAAAAAATATTTGTCCTACAAAATCTATGGTTTCATCAAAGAGTCCTCCCCCTCCAACATGTATTGATAACGAGATCACCAAAAATGATTACTAACCAGCTGATTTTTTTTTATTACTTAGTTAATATTTATATAATGTAACGGTCATATTGTCCTACAAATTCCGTGGTATGTTATCCCGGTCCTACGCTCAGAAATTGTTAATACCATATGACCATTTTTCTCATTACTAACTGTAGGACAAAAATATTACATAATAGGAAAGTGTGTTCAGTGCCCAAATAAAACAATGTCCTACAAAAAAACAGGTATGTATCACTAGTCCGACAAGAATTGTCATTTTTTCGTTTTCCTATTTCTAACATAAGATACAGTGAAAAAATCTTTTTTAAAATTTGAATAAGTTTATTTTTTTGGAAAATTAGGTACAAAAATTGGTGTATTGGTGTATTTATAGATAAAAAAAATTAATCTTCATCATATTCATCTGATGAATCTTCATAATCTTCGCTACTAACATCGCTGTCATCTTCATTTATTTCACTTTGCTCACTCGTGATATCTGACTCTGTAATAACATGAAAAAATTAAGTAAATTATATAATAATGAATAATCAATCAATAAATAACAATAGTATAAATAGGTTACCTTGTATTTCAGAAGATAATTCTTCAAAAGATGGACTTTGGGGACCATCAAACCAATAATATTCATATTTGCCATCTATTATTGTCCATCCAAAATTTTCCGGCAATTTTTCCGTGGGGCACCGCATATGTGCGTTACACCATACATTGCAGATAAATGCAGTTCTTTTAATTTGTTGTAACAATTCTTCTTTTGTTGGTGGCAAACTGGAAGGATCATATCCTACGATTTTTTGTTTTAAAATTTCTTCATTTTCATTTTTTGATTTATATCCTTTTTCAAATAACTCGTACAGTCCTTTGTTGATATCATTTTTTGTTTTTAATGAATACACTCTGCATACATACTCTTCAATAATTTGAAATACCTCATTCGATGTTGTTAATGCTGTATTTTCAATCCGTAGAAGTCATACTTTTTCGTGCGTGCTGCTGGCGTTCATCGATTTATAAGACGTTATATTATCACGTCAAAATATATCCAAATAATTTCTCGAAAGACAAAAAAAATAAAACGTAGTTAACTGAAAAATGCTTACTAACACTCTTATACTCGACACAAACGTGGGATACCTACTACGACGGAGTAAAAATGCTCTGCGCACGCGTAACGGCAAAAATGGTCATATGGTATTAACAATTTCTGAGCGTAGGACCGGGATAACATACCACGGAATTTGTAGGACAATATGACCGTTACATTATATAAATATTAACTAAGTAATAAAAAAAAATCAGCTGGTTAGTAATCATTTTTGGTGATCTCGTTATCAATACATGTTGGAGGGGGAGGACTCTTTGATGAAACCATAGATTTTGTAGGACAAATATTTTTTCAAATAATTTAGATAATTATCTTAAGATTTAATGAAAAACAATCCAGTTAGTAATTAATATTTGAGAATCATCAAATCGACATATTTTATTATTGCTACCTCTGTTAGCTACCAATATCGAGAATTTTCGCACAGGAAATTGTTGGGCGTCTCATCAAAACGATGCTATTCACGAAGATTCAGCTTGATAGTAATTATTTTTACATCAATGATCTGTACTACTACTTTTAAGCGTAGGAACCGGGATAACATACCACGAAATTTGTAGGACAATATGGCTGTTAAATTATATATATATTAACTGAGTAATAAAAAAAATCAGCTGGTTAGTAATCATTTTTGGTGATCTCGTTATCAATACATGTTGGAGGGGGAGGACTCTTTGATGAAACCATAGATTTTGTAGGACAAATATTTTTTCAAATAATTTAGATAATTATCATAAGATTTAATAAAAACAATTCAGTTAGTAATAAATATTGAAGAATCATCAAATCGACATATTTTATCATTGCTACCTCTGTTAGCTACCACAATCAAAAATTTTCGCACAGGAAATTGTTGGGCGTCTTATCAAAATGAAGCTACTCACGGAAAATTAGCTTGATAGTAATCAAGTGAAAAAATAGGCCACGGATCCTGTACTATTATAAATATATCACATTTCTCTGTAAGATTCTCTATTGATGCATGCCTATTTACTTTCATTATTTTCCTATTCATGACCTTCATCATGATTTTGAACATTTTTCCGAAATTACACCAAACCTGATTACAATTACACTAATCACTAATTTTCCAAATGAATGTCATCTTCTTCATTTCATCTTCTCGTATGTTTTGTTTCCAACGTTTGTTTCACATTTTCTTGTTATTTCTTCATTATTTATATTACCTCCCCCTTCCGTTGACATTTCCGTGACGGAAATCAACTATACGACGCGAAAGCACCCACCGTATACACTTCTACAATATTTTGGTGATTTAATTTCCACTGCAACTCTTGAAAATTGATATTCATTACCTAATTTTTGTTCTGTAATAAATCTCAACATTTTAACATTCAAAACTGATTATTTGTTAAATTTTCAGGTATATATAACAAACAGTGCATATTTTTGTTAATTATTCCATTATAAATATATTTTATATTTATTCGACATCATCAATTTCAGCATATCATTTAAAATTCAATGAATAACTGTAAATTTACATCGTTTATAGATACAACCAGCAACAGTTGCCATAGGGATCATTATAATTCTGTTCTACGTGCCACGTTTGCCAGTTTGTTGCAACGTGTTCAGTTCAAATGAAGAAAAGATACCAATTGAAAATTCACCCGGACTGCTCCTGTGGAAATTCGTGGTTAGGAAGGTACCGTGGGTGTTGGTATTTTTGATTGGCGGTGCAGACGCTGTTGCTGAAGGTGCCAAGAAGAGCAAACTAAGCGACGATATTACTAACGGTTTGAAGATATTCAAGTCATATTCCACAATGGGTGCTTGTTCTCTTGTGTTCCTGATATCCATTGCGATGACCCAATTCACTTATAACGCTGCCGTTAGTCGAACTGTAATGCCTGCATTGGCAGAAATATCAGAGGTGAGCAAACAGTAGATACACATATTTTTGTATTCTTCCAATCTAAGAATCAAAATCCATAGTAATAATGTTTTTCAACACCTTAATGGAAAACAGTCATTTAAAAAGGAAATATTTCATTCTCAAATTTGCGGAACTTCATCAGTAATTATTACTATTATACTATCAATTAAAAGTAAGTACTTTTAGGAAGGAAAATTTATTCAGTATTTACTTTTACACAGAAATTGAAAATTTAAAATAAAGAAATTGAAAATAGATATAGATGAGTGATGCTGAGAATCATTCTTCGAAAATTTTTGTTGGTTGTTGGGATTAAAATTCTTTTTAGATGTTAATTTTTTCCTCTATATTCAGTGGATGATGTTGAAACCCCCTCCAAATTTCTCGAAATAAGAGAGATATTTCCCAATATGAAATGACATGACAACCGGGTTTTTTTGCATACAATGCAAACTCTGTACCTACTGGAAGGAAGTTTCAAATATCAAGCAATTTTTCGCGGCATACTATAAATGTGTTGAAAGGTTGCACAGTTCGACAAAATGAAATGACTATAATGTTTGGTGGCCTTAACCTACGATTTATACGACACAACTTAGATTCATAGGTCAACATAGGTTGGGTGGACCAGGTAAAAAATTTTGTAGTCTTATTTAATGAAAATTTGAAATTTGATGGTCATGTGAATAGAACAGTCTATGTTTCATATGGCTCAAAATGTTAAATAGCTTAAAAAATCTCTAAATGAAGCTACGAAATTGAAACTAGTACAGAGTTTGGTATATCCGACTTTAGAATACTGCTGTGCTGTGTATGGTAATTTTTTGACAAAGGCCGACATTCAAAAGCTCCAAGGAATTCAGAATGATGCTGTCAGATTTATATGTTGTTCATCTTACAGAGATCATGTCACTCTATACTTGCAGCGACTTGGGGAACTCAAGTGGAATGAAAGGTTTATGTATATGTTTGCTGTGTTGTTGTGCAAATTAGTGAAATGTAAAAAACCAAAGTATTTGCACGGAATATTTACCTTAAGGTCTGATGTTCATGGTGCTAACATGAATTGCTAAATGGCTCTGCAATACCTCAACATCACAAAAGTAAATTCAAGGGTAGCTTTGCCTACGTTGCACCGAATATTTTGGTAAAGTGGTGCCGAGGGCTCAAGGGGAGTATGGAAAGGAGTTGCATTTATTGCAATAGTGCGAAGAATCGAACAAGAAGATTCAAACAGTTCACATCAACAAAAATCCGCGCAGAGACAAAGAAGCAAAAAAGTGGATCTTGCCCACTTGCTGAAAAAATATCGAATGTTGGGAACACCTGCACCTGCATTGATGTGATACCCTCCAATATTTAACACAAGAAGACACAAATCTGGCCATTCTCAACACATAAACACATACCCAACAATAGAAACATTCTGTTGTGTGAAATAAAATACAAGCTCCCCTAGTTCCGCACCAATGGAATGATTTTATTATTTGCATATGGTTGTTGATGTGTCCACACAAACGCAACATGTCTGACACTTTTTTTGAAGAGCCCATAATGTTAAAATCTTAAATGAATAATCAAATACGAAAAGTATTCCGTATTTTGCATTTGAAATATCAATTAAGAAAAGTAATTGTATCTGTATTTCAATACACTTTCGAAATTATTTTGTACGCCTCTGGTTGTTGCTTCTCAGTGACTCGTTGGAGTACCTACGCGTAGTGGTAATCTATATGTCTACTACCTGTTACAGATCTACGTTACAGATCCCTAAGATTAATGTCGGTACTATCCTCTGAATATGAATACGTAGACGAAACGTCAAGTGCTACGTCATTACAACATTATTGTGAACAAATATATCATACTGAAAAAATATGCACGAAACGTAAATCTGAAAACTTGAAGTGATACAGGAAAATTGGTATTTTTCCAGGAAACTAATGTCCACCCGATCTACACAATGCTACCGACGTTTTTCAGCATTTCCTTTGGATATCTATTCCCGGTATCCTCACCTCCCATTGCCATGATTGCAGACCTGATCCATATGACTACGCTTGAAATAGTTAAAATTGGAATAGTTGTGTTAATTATTTCTTATTTAGTGTTAATGTTTGTATCATTCATTGTATTATCTACAATTAATTTCTAGAAATTAAATTTTCTCTGACCGGAATGAATTATTCGACATATATATTCACCTACCGAATAATATTAAAGCACTATTGTTTATGATAGAAACAATTGATAACTTGATGAAGGATATGGGAAATTGAAAAAACCTGATACGAAATGCTAGTGAGTATGTTTAACGATAAGCTACAACTTACACTTTGTAGGAAATATGCTCGGAATTACAGTAACTTTCATGAAAAACAAATTCTTGATTGATTTTTTCATCTTTGGTCCGAATAATTTCTGAAGAAAATGTCCAAAATTTTTTTATTTTATCAATTAAAAATTCATATTTGAATATTTCTGAAGAATATTCGAAAAAAATGACGACCTTTGTCACTTTACACCTAAACTGATAACCACTTGCGTTGGTGGAACTATTTTAAAACTGTATTTTAGTATTCTATCATCCGGTTTTGAAATCTCTGAAAATCATGTTCGACTAATACCTTAACAGATTGAAATGAATTATGAATACAAGTTGTTGTCAGTCTTTGTTTTATTATTGAAGTTAAAACTCAATTTAACTACATGTATTTATTACAACTAATATAAAACCTGATGTATATCACATTTTAATGGCTTCAATTGTAACGAAAACATTTAATGAAATAGAAACATATGTAAATTTTATACAAAATTCTATGAATCAAAGAATATTACTAGATACATCTTAATTTTCGTTTTAATACCAATGTTTAGTATTTTAGTTTAAAGAATAAGTTCAAATAGAATGCAGCACCTTAGTAGCCACTGCTGAGAATCAGTGAATAACGTTGGGTTGTTATATTAATAATATATTAAGTAGAATTAGTAGAGGTAAATACGCCCCTAAAAGCGTAAAGTCTGTATACGGAGATTGATTTTTCTGATTGCTCTCTCCTTCTCGAATTTGTGGTTTTGGAGAAATGACGCAAGCCGATTCGCAGTCCACATCTGTACATATATCGCAGACTGTTGTTGTAGGCGGTTTATAAAACACCCTAGCTCTTCTTGCTGGAAAATATATTTAAGAATAATTAGGGTAACGTCAAAGTTAAGGGAAGTTCAGTGAAATCAATACAGTTTCGATTATACAACTTATTTTGATTGACCGCTGCTGCAAATGATGATGCAAATGATTGTAAATGGTTTCGATGAACTAACGAAAGCATGTGGGAGATCACTCTATTAGTTAATTTCAAGGCGACTCTAAGAACGACGAATTATCGAAGATTTTTCCTTGCAATAAGTTTCAGTTTCTTCAGAATGGGAGTTTCGAAATACCAGTGACGTTGTTGTTATCAGCTGCGGAAATAGTGTTTTGAACTGTTCTGTTTCCCCACTTTATCCAGTCGGAAGGGTTGAAATGTAAACCTGAACAATTGGTATCACATAAAATACAATACAAAACGATTTGGTTACAGAGAAGCATAGTAATGAGTGATTTTTTAAGCGTAGGTTTTTTTTAAACGCATAAAACACTCAATTTGTATCATATATTCTAAATTTTCATTGGAATTGATAACTTGGCCTTTGCCATTCACGTTTCAAAAATAACTCCATGTAAATGTTGTTCGCGCCTCCGTATCAAATGGTCCATTCGGAAGGTCCAATTTTGCGTCACTTTTTCGAGCATTTCGGCCTGTACCCCACGAATTATGCATGTTATGTTATCCTGTGAGGCTTCAATCGTGTTCGGCTTGTCCATATACACTAACGACTTAACATAACCCCACAAGAAATAATCCAGAGGCGTCAAATCCCATGATTTTGGCGGTCAATTCACAGGGCCATTTCGAGAGAAAAGCTGCCCACCAAATTCATCTTTCAACATATCCATTGTTTCACGAGCTGTGTGGCATGTGGCACCGTCTTGATGAAACCACATGTCAACTAAGTTCAACTCGGCCAAGTGGGGCAAAAAAAAGTTGCGTATCATGGCTCGATATCGTTCGCCGTTGACGGTAACGTTTCTTCCACGGTCGTCTTGAAAAAAAAATGAACCCATGATGCCCATAAACAACACCAAACTGTCGTTTTTTCGGGATGCATCGGTAATTCTTGTATGGCATGTGGCTGTTCTTCACTCCAGATGCGACAGTTTTGTTTATTTACATATCAATTAAGTCAGAAATGAGCCTCATCGCTGAACACAATTTTTTGATAAAACAGCGAATTTTCATTAAGATGTTCTAAGGTCTATTTACCAAAAATTAGACGTTGTGGTAGGTCATTCGGCTTCAATTCTTTCAGAAGTTACGGTTGCAATATTCTCTTCAGTATGCACTGTACGCATCAGAGACAATGGTTTTATGTCCAACAAAGTAAACTTGGTGCGAAATTTGGTGATAATAGCACGAATTGTTGATTCCCCAGGTCGATTATGACGATCATAATATGGTCGTACCAAACGATACACATTTTTCACAGAGCACGAAATTTGATAGTGAATCGATTGCAAAATTTGCAATTGTTGCTCGTTTGTAAGTCTTTCAATGATGAAATGGCAGAGTATACTGAAAACTTTTCACTTTGACAGATGACGTTTGGATGCCATTACCAACCAGTGCTGCCAACCTGGAAAACATAACTCTCAAAAAATTACCCGTTAATAATCGCAAAATTTAACGAGAGTAGTTTTCTGAAAGCGAAAGGGTTTCCATATAATACTGTTTTTGTTCAGAAAGAGGTTTAGCTATTTCAGTTGGAACTTTTTAACTGTATGAAACAACTGTGAGCTTTATTGAAGAAATGGAATTTTATCATCTCAACAGCCATAGATGCGAGGAATCTGAAAATTTCGGTTGGTTTTACTGGCTCATATGAATTTGTTCAGTTTCCTTTCCCGGAATGCTATGAGGTTTTGAAATACAATTAAAATTCCAGGAATTTGAGCATTCATTGCCTCTTTCAGCTGGCAGGATGATATTTACGAGAAACAATCTCCAAGGCATGCCAATTAAAACTTCATATAGAAAGAGCATATCATATATGTTCGAGAAAAGAACACGACAAATATAGAAAAAAATCTTCCATAGAAATATATATTGAAATACTCACACGTATCATAATAATCGTAAAGTATCACGGGTACGGATTTTTGGCCAGCTACTTTGTGTGTTCTAAACGCCGATACTGTTGGACAATACTCTATCGCACTGGATATGTTGTTGAAGTAAAGTATAACTTTAGTCAGTCGATGTTTTGCTTCAACTTTCTGCACATGTTGACTGACTTCTAGACTAGGAAGGGAGTGAACATCTACGATGTAACCGGATGGTAAATTCACCTCCATTACTGCCATATTGCTGATGGAATCGACTGTTGAAAGTTTGTTGTCCTTGACAAACCTAAGAATGCCAATGAAATATGAGAAGATGTTTCAACTATTTCTCTTCAATGAGAAAACGAAGCAGAAATAATTTTTCTCTTTGAATTATTATAATAAGAACGGCGTAGAATTATAATATCACGGTTATAATATATTTTCTCAAACATTATAAATTCAAATTAAAAAATCGTCAAAAAAAAACAAATATTATAATGATATAGGTAATACGATTGTTAATAACTCATTTAATTTTTTCCGTGTGTTTTTTTGTCATTCTGTACATTATTTGTGAAAATATAGTTGATGTAATCTCTTCTGCATTATCTCTTATAGCGTTTAATACGTACCGAGTACAAATAGATAACTGTAGATGATCGCGATTCGAGTTCTTGTCAACTTGAGGATCTAAAATGAACTGTGGCCAAGGTCCGGTGACATCTTTATTGAAGCGATAGTAAACCCTGAAGAAAGCGAAACCTTTTCCTTTTGCAGTAACGTTCACTTGTCTGGAAGAATTGTTTATCTGAAATGAATCATCTAACTGGAATTTTCATTCGATAAAATAATGAATGGTTGGTTCAATGATTCTAATTGAGCTGTTGTTTGTAGGGTATTTCTGTTCAGGCTACTCAAAATATAAAATTTGTTATTAGTAGTACCTAGGGTATTAATTTTTTTTGTTGTGGTGGTTTTCATCACCTCATATTGCAGTTCTGATGAATGAGTTCATCGGAGTCTATCTAACATTCCAATTAATTTGAGGGAGGCGTTTGGTTAAATTTTCCCAAATCAGAAGTAAATCATCGGAATTCAAATTAAAGTCATTACTACATGCTCTTTTTTGCATATGTTGTATATATCGAATTCCGCACATCGTCTTGATGAGAAACAATTGTTTTTTTTTCACGAATATCTATATTAGGGAGTACTATACAAGGAAGTGAAAGTGGACGAGTAGATAAATAAATAACATTCCCGGCTTAAAATACACGCATGTCCATGCAATCAAGGCTCGATGTACAAATGCGTGAAATCAAGCTGCATGCACGCTGCGTGTTGGTTTACGCGGCATAGAAGTGCATATGTAGTATACCAGCAGTGCACACTTGCGTGCCGCGGCAGCGTCAAGGGCGCGGTTGTCAGGCGTGCACACTGCGTGCACGCAGTCCCTCGCCGCCCACTACTAAACCGCTGCGTGCACGCCTGTCCTGTGACAGTGTGTTTTTGACTTTTTGCGTTTTATTATGGCATTCCTACTATACTATTCTGTGATATGTTTTCTTCCATCGAATGACAATGACAATTCCCTACAGAACTCCCCCTAGTGGCGGAGCAATGAAGGAAATGAATAAACAAGCAGTGAATGTCATGAAATATTATGTACAATTAATTGAAGGAATGTTGAAATGATTACATATTAAAATTGATACATAACATTTATGAAAATGAAGTTAACTGTTTTGCTGCGAACTGAAAAAAACTTTTGTCGATGATTTTGAATGTCCCAGCGTTGGGTTGTTGAAACGGTTGCTGAGTGAAGCAGTCCAATTCTTGAGACACAAAACACTTTAGGTTGACGATCTCTGGAAGTTACTGGACTTTGATGACATCTTCTAACTGAGTTTGTCGACAAAAATGTTTCGGTCAGTGAAATGATTGAAGATAAACTTTCGAAGGCTGTTGACGACCATATGTCTGATTTTCTCGTTGCCACAATAAGTTTGGACAGATGTGTCAGGGAATGTACATGTTCTTGAGCCTTAGTGATGAAGAGACAGGGTTTTCAATGAGTTTCTGTAATTCTTCATCTACTGACTGATGTTCGAATGCTTATAATTTAGGAGTTGGACAATCAATGGCAGAAATTCTACTGAGTGCATCTGTTACCACGTGTGACTTGCCTTTGATGCGGCAAATGTTGGTAGAGAAGGTGTCAGGCTAATGTCTAGCCTGATGAGGGGAAGCTTTATCTACATTCTGACTGGATGCGAAAGTGGATAGTCAGTGAATATAGTAAAGTGCTTACCTTGAATTAGATATCTTATGTGTTTGATTGCACTCTAAATGTCTATAAGTTCCTGATCATAGGTGTATATTTGACTTGAGCTTGTGACAACTTTCATGAAAAAAAATCAAAGGTTTCCATTGGTTACCTTGGAATTGTTGAATGGCTTGTTGAAGAGGTGGACCAAAATTGTGTTGTTGGCTGAATCTTCTTTGCATTAAATGGTGTTGGCTGAATCTTCTGTTGACCAAGACTGACTTATAAATAATGCTAAAAGCACACGGCGACAAAGCACGCAAGGTTGCACTGAAAATAAAAAGTCGCGTGCACGCCGCGAGCACGCAGCTTATTATCGGCGGCACTGCATGCATGTGTGCATCGAGCCTAAAGGTACGCTGAAATGTAATGTGGAATAGTCTAAATTTGAATCTCATTAATCACTAGTGATGTTTAACGAAGGCCTTTATTGAAATGCAAAATACTGATGAGAGGACACTGAAGTCCTGTGTTAATCTACACCAATTCATTCACCTTCAGCGAAGTACATTACCTTGAAGAATTTCAGACAATTTTTTTCAATATCATGATGGAAATGAAGATTAATACTGGAACCATTAGAAACATATCTAGAAAATTTTTCGCTTCTTTAGGAAGCGTTTCCGAATTAGTCATTGATAGTACCTATTCTATTTTTTCAAGGACAAAATAAATTTGTGAAATCTTATAACTGCACAATAGGAGAATCTAAGCTAGCTATGAAATATTGTACCTCCCCAAAAATTGTACAATGAAGGAATTTTTGAGCGTTCATTCATAATTTCAAGTGAAGATTTGTCATCAAATTGATGAACTTCCTACTAGAACTTGAAAACCAATATAAAAAATTAGTATATAAAATAAGTAAATAAAATAGTATAATATAAAATATATGAAACTATTATATTATATTTTTCAATGATAATAAAGACTGATCGGTGATCCACTCACTAGCAAGCAAATATTCTTTTTTGAATACCTTCATACCTTCGATTCTCTGGTTTCAAATATCTTGAGACAACGAGATAATGACTAGTTTTTGATGGATTTCTGAATTATTAACGTGATTGCTGAGTACCATCTTCTATAATTACTAAATTCACTAAGTAATTAGATCGAATTGGTAAAGAAATCCCTGTTTCATTCACCATTTCAATTTCGAATCGTCGTTATATATTGCGAACAAACTCGCATATCTGCGTCTACCAAGGCGGAGTAAATGCTGACTGTAGACGCAAAAATGACAATTAAAAAAGGAAACTAGAAACTATGAGCTGTCAAGTCTCCAAAATTTCACATTTCACTTGAAACCTCTAGAAAAAGTTTTCCAAGAAAATAATTATTGATAATGCTAACCTCGAATCTTTGTTCGGACAGTGCATCATTTTGACTGATGTGGAACCTTCCACTCTCTCGTTCGTTATAAGTAAATTCGATCTGTATATTCGCTGGAGTCGACAGCTTCATCACGAGCTTGAACAGAGCCTGCAACCCCATTACTGTGTCTTGTGTTGAAGCGAAACCCCCGTTACTATTCTGTTGTTTTAGTAGCCAGTTGATGATTGGTATTGAATCTTCCACAAGATTATTTTCAAGGAAAGTAAGCAGAGCATAAGATGTCATCTCTATATCCACGGATCTGGGCTGATCATTCCAGGGATTGTTCTTATTAGTCTTCGGCTTCGCCCACCATTTCATATTGTCCTTGTACTCGGCTCTATTGTCTAAAAGATTGAAGGCGCTCTGTTTCGATGGATGTCTGGATATTTGAAGTATGTAACTGCACAAAGCTATAGAGTACGTTTCTTCGCTTTCGTCTATATATCGGGCAATGTAGTCCAGACCCTTATTTATGGTGTTCTTGTATTTCGATGTGAATTTCTGAAACATCATTGAGGTTGACTGATTTCGTAGTTCGAATCGAAAGACATAAAACGTTTTTTATCGTAGGAAAAGAGCGAAAAGGTTTTCAACGTAATCGATATACCAATTATGGAAAGAAATACTCGCACACACACATATATAATTATGTATTATTTAATAGTGAAAATTGAGAATTGATGTCACCTCTAAAAGTTTTTGAACTCGACTGTGATTCGAACCCAGGTCTTTAGGTTTACGCCCCACTGCTTTTGACAGCTAAGCTACCGGGGTCTCCACTTTGAGATGCAACTTCAATTCATATCTAACACTTTTGTATCCGTCAAGCTAGTTATTCGACGCTCGGATTGCCGTCTTTGAAACTGCAGGCGAACGTGAGTGAACCTACACCTACCCATCCTCCCAGGTTCGAATCCCCAGGTCCCTGGGTTCGAATCCTAGTCTAGTCCAAAAACTTTTCGAGGTGACTTCAATTCTCAATTTTCACTATAAAATAATACATTTCTCAATATACGCACGAAGGTGGGTTAACAAGAAAAATCTTCTGAACTATATATATATATATATATATATATATATATATATATATATATATATATATATATATATATATATATATATATATGAAATTAATCAATTTCAATATATATATATATATATATATATATATATATATATATATATATATATATATATATATATATATATATATATATGAAATTATATATATAGATATATATATATATATATATATATATATTCTGCAAGGAACTCGTATATATATATATATATATATATATATATATATATATATATTATATATATATATATATATATATATATATATATATATTATATATCATCGAACGATGATATACTCGTACCATTGTTCCAACTTTCTCACTATTTACCGCAACCCTTGATATAGCTTTACAAGCTCTACATACTCACTTGATTCTCCAAGAATGATATCAGAACAAACGATGTTAGTGGGAGACTGTTTCCATTCTTGTCTTGCATCTCGAAATATATTTCATTTCCGGTTTCGTAAAAACTTCCATTGCGAGATTGTTTTTCCGCCAACCAATCATAACCTTTCTCCACCACACTTTCGTCAATGAATATAAATTCTGAGGATTGCCTGAATGTCATTAAAGTATATGCTGTCAGCCTGAAAATTCATTGAATCACAACTCACCACATTGAAATACTTAAAAACAAAAAATAACTAAACTGTTACATCAACAGTAGACCGAGATATTAAAAAGAGATAAAAAATATGAAAATATAAATAAATAATAATTTTGTTAATACGTAATTTTTGTAAAAAAATGTCATTTGTGTGAATGAATATGATTAGCAGAAAAGTTTAATCCTAGGTTATGTTACGTGACTCATATCTTCCCTTTTTCTCTCATCACAAGAGATCAGGGAACAAAGACTGAAATTTAAGTAGGTGTTACAAACTAAAAAGCCTTCACGTTAGCATGTCAGCAATTTGTTCAATAAAAGTCTAATCAGGAAATCATTTGAGCAAAAGGAAACTATTAATCCATAACAACTCATGGTTCTACAGAAATACTCAATCAAGACTTAGTGAATCTGGCTATTTGGAGAGTGTGTTGTATGAATTGGCATATATTGTGTTCAAAACAAATGATCTACATTTACCACGCAATCGCACATCAATATTCTCATAATTGAACAATACAAGTTTGAAAATCTAATCTTGTTCGGAATTGTCGGTTCGAATCTCGGTTTTATCGATTGTCAATATATTTAAACCCAGCGTTGTTCATCATCACAAGCATTCTTTTTGTTAACTTAAATCCCATTCAGGTAAATAGATGATTATTTATTTGCCCCAGAGCCACCGGGGCAAAGTACACCCGATTATAAGTAGATTAAATTTTCTAAGATTTATTTGAAGATTTTATCCATCAGTTTTTCTGGCCTACCTCATTATTTTCAATATAGAAAGATATGTAAACGGTACAACGTTTATCTTCACTGGATTATTGAAATTAGGCCAAAAACATCTTCATCTGCATATTTCCTATGAAAATTCTCAATTCAAAAAGATCGAATATGCGAACTAAGCGTTAGAGTATAAATTGTCAACGATCATACAATTCTCATCAGACTACTACTTTTCGAGGTCATATGCTGATGAATCTACATTAATAACCAAAAGCCCCGGTCGGCGATCTTGACTCTGCTGTGTTCCCTGAGAAAACGTCTATTACATCTAGCTTTGTGTTTTCGGCTTTTTTCTCTACACTGATTCACAACGCAGTATAGTACATCCGTAAATAGTCGGATCATCGAGGTCAATATATTGTTGTTGAAAAAATTCAAGCGAGTTGAAATCTAGTGTATACGGCAGAGCGCTAAGTAATATAGGTATTAAAAAAATGAGAAACTTCTTATCCACTTTGGACTGGAACGTTTTCGATAGTAACTCTGATGTTAATTATTTGGTTGAGTTTTTAACCGACAAATATAGTTATGCGGTAGCCGAATACTTTCCATTGACGGAGTTTGTTGTCAAAAACAAAAAAAGTCCGGTAAATTGGTTCAATAATAAATTGAAAAATATGAGAAATCTCTTCAACAAATATAAAAAACGTGCAGATTTGAGTAAGAATTCGGAGTATATCAACATTTATAAAAATTATAAACAGTGGTACAATTCTGAGTTGAGAAATGCAAAGAGGTTAGCTTATGATAATTTAATATTGACTTCAGAAAATAGGTTCAAAACCTGTTGGAGGATAATAAATTATGAGCGCAATAGAAGTGATGATTGTTCCCATGTAACTAGCAATATATCCACGGAAAATTTCAATCATTTTTTTGTTGAAATTGCTGAGAATATCGTGAGAACACTTCCGAATACATAAAACGACGCACTTTCAAATTTCAAGAAATTCCCAGCTCCCTCAAGTTTTTTTTTTTTGTTACCAACTACTCAGCAAGAAGTGCATCAGGTTATAAATTCATTAAAAAATTCAAAATGTTTGGATACAAGTGAACTTAACTCCTATTTCATAAGATAAACTTGTGAAATAATCATTGAACCTTTGACACAACTCATTAATAGTATATTCTCAACTGGAATATTTCCAAGTTCATTTAAATATTCAAAAATTATTCCAATTTTCAAAAAGGGAGATCCTGACATTGTGGATAATTATCGGCCGATTTCAATCATATCAATATTCAGTAAAATAATCGAAAAAATCATCAAGAAACGTATAAAATCATACTTCGAGACCAATAATTTTTTCAACAATTCACAATATGGCTTCAGAAAAGATCGCTCTACAAAGCTTGCACTTTTGGATGTCGTGGGTGGCATAGTTGATGGCCTAGAGAAGCACAAAAAAAACTTCTATAACGATGTGTGATCTTTCAAAGGCCTTCCACTGTGTCTCTCATGATATTTTAATAGAAAAACTTCATTTCTACGGCGTCAGAGGTACTCCTCTGAAGCTAATCGAGTCTTATCTAACTGATAGGCACCAGGCTGTCTGGTATGGAAATTGTCTGTCTGAATTTAAGCTATTAAGACATGGAGTCCCGCAAGGATCAGTTCTGGGCCATTGTTATTCATTATATATGTAAACGACCTACCCAACTTTATGGATCCTCTGAAAACGGTATTATTCGCGGATGACACCACTTTTGTTTACTATGATAGAAATCGTTCAGGCTTGGAGGAAAAAACCACGTACGTAAATACCAAATCTCAATTATGGTTCACGGCAAACAAACTCAAATTGAACGATGACAAAACTCAAAATTTAGTATTTTCATCTAATCACTTCGACAATCCTGCGGTAAAAAATACTGCAAAGCTGCTTGGCGTAACACTAGATAACAAACTTACTTGGAAAGACCATATTGAACAACTGAAAGGAAAACTTTCCGGTACTCTATTTTTGCTTAGACGAATGAGAACTATAACGAGCAATACCACATTGAGAATTACATACTTCTCTCTATTCCACTCATTTTTGAGTTATGGCGTTGTTCTGTGGGGAAATTGTTCCAACGCCTTAGTAGTTTTCAGGTTACAGAAAAAGGCAATTCGAATAATGGCAGGCGTTGGTTACTTGGATTCATGCAGACCATTATTTATAAAATATGGAATTATGCCTTTGCCTACATTGTGGATATATAACGTTCTTCTAGAAATACATAAGGATGCAGATACACTGATAAAACAGTCTGATCTACATAATTATAATACAAGAGGCGCAAATAATATCCGAACAAATTAGTATCGTCTAAAAAAGTCAAAAAAAAACTCGATATACAAAAAGTTGCATTATAAAACCTTATAATTTGATCTCTCTCAAAGTTTTCAAGTGTGGAACCAAGCACATTCAACACAACTTAGGTACTTATTGTTTTTGATTCTTATTATTCAATGTAATGAAAATTAGATAAACACATATAATGGGGTCCTGTTCTTGCAGTCAGAATGAAAGTATTTTCTACTCATTAACTCTAATGTTAATTAAAAAAGGACTTACCACATACTACCTTCATCGTCTTTTTTTCCAAACACACTAAACGATCCATCGTTCCTTTTGAAAGAAAGTTGAGTTTGATAATTTTCTTGCAAATAGTCGATCGCTTTCTGTCGAATTTGTGGTAAGTTATGTTGCGAGGACTTCATATACTTAAGTACTATTAAACTTGTCATCATATATAGCAAGTTTTGTTCGCCACATCCCGTCGGTTTGCGAATAACGCTGTCTAAATTTTTCAGAGTTGGTCCAAATATATTTCCGACGCTAGCCACTTCAACTTTGACTGATCCTGGTATAGCATTTTTTGGTATGGTGAAATTAATTGTTTTTTTGACGTACTCAGTTTTCCTGAGGTCCAATAGCTCAGATTTAGTATAGTATTCGGTTTCACCTTCAGCCTAAATGAGAAAGAAGTCACGAAACTCTTTAGTATCACAGTGTATTTATATGAATAAATATTTTATTGAGAACAGTTGACTTAGTTCAGAAAAGGGTTACTGGTGAAAGATGCAAGTGCAGACTGAAGTGTTTTTCTTTGTTCGATGAAGATGACCAGGTAAATATTCTTAGCCAGTTTAATAATTTGAGCTCCAAAGACGAACAAGATATTTTCTTACAAAGCTTGATAGAGAAACATGACAAGAAAGCTCACAGACCTCAACAAGATAACCCTAAATCAAGGCAATGCAGTTTTAAGTATTTTGTTTTGAAACAAGGCACCAAAATAAATGTGTGTAAACAAGCCTACATTTCATTGCATGGCATTTCTGCAGGTCGAGTTCGTAGACTGTGTGACCTATTATTTCAAGGAAGTCTTCCTAAAGATAAAAGGGGAATGAATGAAAAAGCCAATGCTATAAAACCTGAGATCTGTAAGGCAATCCATGATCATATACTCTCTTTTCCTGTAAAAAATACACATTATGGAGGAAAACAAATTAAATACTTGGACAGTAGGCTAAATGTAAAAACCAGTACCTTTCAGAACCAGCCAAAAAATATGAAAATTGAGAAACTGAAGTACAAAGATGATCTAATGAAAATCATTTCCTAATAAACTATTGAAACTTTTAGTAACCTATGAAGAAAATATAATGATTCAAAGAAACCACACTTTCTATAGATAGTACAATAAATTCGTACCTCCAAGAAAGGTTAATAAGAAAGCTGATTAGAACAAACAATGTTAGGACATGTTTGAATTATGAACCAATCATTCACTTCGTAACTTTGTAATTCGGTTGAAAGCTCCAAGAAAATATTTCTTGAATATGGGCCACTATTAATTCCTTTCGTAAGCGACGAAATTCTAAAATTCCAAATTCTGAAAAAAACATAGTAACCAGAAAAAATGAGAGCTTGACGTATGGGTTCAAACCACATAGAAATTCGAAGAAAAAGATCAAAACATGAAAAGCTCTGTAAAAAAAGTAACTGAAAAAAGACTGAAGCTCCGTGAAGAAACCTCTGAGAAAGAACGAATGAGAGAGCTAGATAAAAAACTATACCGCAAAAAAATTTGGATTGAAGAAAAAAATTGTGAAGAACATACATATTGGCAAAGCGCAATAAACTTTCTTGTGTGTCTCATAATATTGATATGTTTGGGCCACTAAAAAGCTTCTTGGCGACAACATGGCATGCAATAACATTTAATTATGTATTGCCGCTGATCTATCATTTGAAGTATTCAGGAAAGGCCTCATCAGAAAACAATAATCAGTTGGGGTTTCAAATAATGGAGACATTTATTCTATTAACTATTAATTCTATTAACAATATGAAAAAGAGAAATATACAATTCAACATTTCCTGCCAGATTATAGAGCATTCTACCGAAAATGTCATGAAAATTTATTGACTTTGAAATTGAGATAGAAATTCATAGCACTCATCCTGTGAAAAACATGAATCGACCTACACAGAAACAATAACCACGAATGAGTGTAAAATGAAACTTAAAAACAAAAAGTGCAAGACTTCCGTAAGATGGATCAGCAGCAGGTCATTAAAAATATACCTAGAAGATAAAATACGTCTAAAGGTTTTCGTACTTACTTCCACCATCAAGTACTCGGTAATGGCATCTTGTGTGCTGGGGTTGTTTGCTGTTATTTTTATTTCCAGCAGTCCCAATTTCTTTGGTGTAATCAGGAACCACACTGTACCATTGGTATCTTTCTTGACAGAAATTCGTTTTCTTCGGAAAAATTCTGGACCTGTTCAAAATTTTAGGCAGTTGAAAATAGAGAATTTCTCAATTCAGGACATTATAATCATTTGATAATGCATGGTAAAAGATTTCGGCGTTCTGAAAGTAATTGGTTTCAAGATAATGTAATTTTCTAGTTTACCTATCGCAATAATTAGTTTTTGAACATTCGTTGAATAGCTGCACAAAAGCAGCTTTTGATTGATAATCATCTATTTCGATTGTAGTTTCCTTCTACAAAATGTCAGTGTTCTTTCTTGTTCAGCAAAGCCATTTGGCCTGTCACGACGCAGGGTGAACTTGAGTGTTAGTTCAGTTAGAATAATGAACCAGTAAGAATAGTGAGTTTAATATGAATAACTGTCTCAATGAAGTCATGATTGAGGAACACACTACCAATACTTAGTACCTACATACTTCTAGTAAACTTTACTATGATTTGCTAATACAATTATTCACTATGCGAATAATTCAGGCCCTTTTCACTGTCCATAACAAGCAAATACGATTTAAAATATTTTTGTGCTGGTCGGTAATGTAAAACGATTTTAGGTATCAACAATACAATCTGTGAAATCAGTTCGAAACCTACCAACGAAATTCATTAAGTCGAACAAACTAACAACTACTTGAATTATGACTTTTGGAGCATTAGTCTTTATTCGGGCTCTGAGAATGAACAGATGATTCTGATGAATTTTTAAGTCGATAAGCGTCTAAGATGCGAAAGAGTAAGACAAATCCTTTGAAAAATCGTAAAAATGATCACCTCATCAGAGTGTTAGTTCCAAAATCCGTTTAGTTTGTTGGTTAGGAAGCCGGTAAGCTCTGGAATTAGTTCAAAGTTGTCGATTAAACTTGATACAAACTTTTCGGTGCCGCTATCTCGTTCGATACCGCGGTAAATTCGAAATTCTGATCAGCATTGTGCATGGTAACCTCAACGTCGGCGTCTTCGTCCATGCGATTGTAAACGAATACGGGAACATTGATAGACTCGCCCCTGTGCATCCTATAAGGGAGATCAACCTTCACGAAGAACGGGCTGGTGGTCCGGTAACGTTTGGACGTCATGATACCCAAACCGAATACCGGATCGAGCGAAAATCCGGTCATAATCCAGTTTGATAGGGAATTGGGCAATTTTTTTCTTGTGGAAACGATTCCGTCATATCTGAAATATAATGACATTAATAAATGTGAGAATATTGCAAATTTATATTTTTTTCAGTTCAAAAATTGTGAAACTGTATGGAAAAAATTGAGGAATTCAGAAAAGGTTACTTGGATTTTTCAGAATTTTCATAACTTCATACGATTTCCTGTTGGGACTTTATGAAAAATATACTTAATGGTACCTTAACGAATAAAACCTGCAAATCGATTTTCTAAAGTTCGACTATATAAGTTTCCTTTGCTTTTTCTAAATTTGATTGATTGTTATTCTTTCTCAATTAATCTAAATTGTTCGAACCATTTTCCACTTTCTTTTCTTTCTCTAATCAATCTGCTTTCTTGAGTGGCTGAATTATCTCAAATTTCATGAATTTCATTCAAATCGACTCTTTTATTTTTCACTTTTTTGAGTTGAAGAAATTTCAATACAATATTGATTAACGAAATTTCTCAAATTTTTTGAGATGATTCGATATGAAATTGGCCATGTTAAACAAACCCAGAAATTCCAAAATAATTCCAAATATTTTGTAACCTAAACAAATTTTCAACGGCCCGATTTTTTCAGCTATCTGGACTTTTTAAATTTTATTTCATTCAAAATTTTTCCTCGTAACTTGTAGAATTCTAGTAAAAATACAAGAAATGTTCCTATGTTCCTAGAATTGAATTGACCTTAGGAAATGGAAGCTGATAATCGGCTTTGACAAATTGATCTCGATTTTCTCGTCGATTTCCAATTTATCAACTCTTTACAACTATTTAAAATTCTCGAAACACAATCTCGGTACACTCCTCTGTAACATCCCAAATTTCTTAAAGTGCAAAACTTTTCACTTTCTATTCTTTCGTTCTGAGTATTATGAAAGATTTCAAATTCTGAAATCTGAAACAGCTTCTCTTTCTCTCAATATGATTTATTATAAGTGATTATTTTTCTGACGGATGTTAGAACAAGGGTTATGTCATACGTCAATTGATTAAATTTTTATATTTAATTTTTTTTTCAATCTTATCTACCTTGCCGAATAATTGGCATATATCCAAGTATCTGCTATCTCGTCTTTCAGGTAAACCTTCGGTATATTCCACACAGGCACAGGTATTCGGCTGAAAGCGTAAGGTCCTGCCAAAGGTGGCCTTGTCGCGGTCTGAAAGTGCAGTCCGAAACCCCTATCTGGCTTCACTGTACTGCTATCATAAACGGTCGGCCTCAAGTAGATATCGTCCACTGAAAAATATACACCAAATAAGAAGAAAATCTGTGAACTCATTTACAGTCTTACGTGTTGGCTTCTTCCTGAGAATATGAGCGTTGGTGATAAGGTCGGCTCCTGAATCCTAAAAAAAACAATCTAACTTAATATGAATATAGTTTTCAGGTTTTCTGGCCGTGGTATAATAGGATTTTTAAAAAAGTTGACTGAATATTCGCTGATCTCTTGGTGGAAGATTTGGATTTTGAAAAACACTTGGCTAAGTTCAACAAAATTATACTGATTGCTTGACACTTATTTTGGGCATGTCACCCCATTCTCAAAATCTATTTGAGGAATTTTGTATAGGGGTAACACGCAGAAATTGATAAGTGTCAGCAATTAACATAAATTTGGGTAACTAAGTCAAGTGTTTTTTATTTAATGTAGTATTTTCAGATCGTAACGTTTTGCGTACTACTGCGGTAGACCTTTACCACATGCGTACATGGCCCGAGCCACGGCCGACTTCCAACAGGCCATTAAATGAGTATCTGGACCACCAGCAACCGTGGCGCTGGTGGTCTATGGAATATTAAAACCCCACCGTTAGTTGAGCTTGTATACTAATGCAAATAGGACGCTTTTCATAACTTTCGCAGTTTTAAGGTAAATAATTTGAACTTTTGGTATAAGTTCTGTATTTTTTAGTTGTGTATAGAGTAATACATGTGTTCTTGATAATTTTTTGAAATTTCAACATCAAGATATAGCAACAAAGTGTTGTTGAAACGAAATCAATTTTAATAAATGGCACGGAGGTTTCACTCATCTCTTGGTGAAACATAATGTTGAAAACAATAAATTGAAATTAACATATTTGGCTTAAATTTCACTAAATATATTAAAAACCTTACAAATGTGTTAATTTCAATTTATTACAATATTCATTCTCTATTCATCAAATTTTTTATAGAGTAATATAGGTTCTACTGTTGATAGTTTGTGGATAACAGAACATCAAATTATAAATACGAAGTGTTTGTGTAGATTTAATCCGATTTGATGGAATCGAAATCGAATTTGTGTTGTTTTGAGCACCGATTACTCACAAATAATTCTTTGTGAAATATAGTGTATAGTGTAGAGGTATTATGTAGGTGATTCAGTAAGTTTCAAGATTGGAATAGTTAAGTTTCTAATAAGTATATTCTGTTAAAATGACGAAAACGTGTTGCATTTCTGGTTTTAAATCATATTATAACAGCACTATGAAGGCGAGTGAGCAACTAGTATCGACCTTTAGTTTCCCTTAAAATGAATTTTTAAAGTGTAAATGGATGAAATCTATACCACGAGATAATTGGGCTTCAACAAAGTATTCAGTTTTTTGTGCCTTGCATTTTCCTGAAACTGATATTATCAGTAAAGAGAAATTTGTTTCAACTGGTGGGATTGTAGGCAAACTTGAAAGAACAAGATTCCCATTGATAGAACTCACGGGGTTCCTTCTATCTTCCCAAATTTACCGCATTATTTATCAAAAAATGTGCCCTTTCCTAGGAAAAGCTAGAGGAAAGGCAGATAAACTATTTAGTAAATGATTTATTGTCAATTTTCAAAATTTAATTAATTACTCCAGTAAAATAAATATTCCTGATTGTTGCAATGTTAAAATGGATTCAGTTAACAACAAAATTCATCTATACCTTCAGAATTTAAGTTGAGAAATTACGAGTAAGTAACCAGATTACAGTGAATGAAGACATGCTAGTAACAGTATTTTTGAATGGAAAAAAGTTGTACACTGATTTAAGTTGGATTTTACCTATTGACTTCAAATTGGATAGGTGGCCTCAAATAGAAATTTTGTTGATAAGATACAAAGATGTTTCAGACAGCGTGGATCAATCTTTCACATATTTAATAGTGAAAAGTTTATGTTATTTAAATGAGGGATCGAATAAAAGTTGTGACATTCTTGAAGATTTTTCAAAATAGGGATACTTATTTCTATACTTGGATACTTGGATTCCCATTATGCCAACCACTTATTAGAGGAGAGTAACATATTTATTTCAGAGTTCGAAATATTAAATAGAGAGAATAGAGGTTTCAAACTAAAACTTCTAGAATCTTTACATATCAATAAATTAAAAAATTCGGGACTTTTACTCAATGGCCAATTAGAGGTTAATACTATCCCTCTACTTAATATGTTCAATAACAATATTCAGGTAGCAGATCAGGTTGATTATCTATTTTTAGTTAACTTATTTTCAATTTTATGCCTTTCGATGTTCAAAAAAAAATTTTATTTTCCTTTATTGTTCTTAGAAATCTTATTTGTATAATTATTTTGTATCTTTTTCAACATTCTTAGTTGGTACCTGACTTAAGAAACTGATTTTCGGTGTTCAATTTCAGGTATACGATTCTTTCTTTCTTGTTAAACTTCACTCCGTATTCTAAGTATGTTCCTCACTCCAGGTTAGTCATAGAAAATACTTGATATGTTCCGTGAGAGTAGCTATGAGTATTGAGTTTGTAAAATTACATCTATTGTTAATCCAGCATTTGATGAAGAAGTAGTAATTCGAAACGCGACATGCATATTTTTATTAAATTATGAGAAAATTCAAAATATTGTTCCATTATATGGATACTTGTTTAAATGACTCACGAATTTTAATTGATCAAATAAAATTATTACTTCCAAAGAAGAAACAATACTCGACCTATACAATAATTATGTCTTTCATGTTATACACTCTTTGTCCCTGTGCTTAGGATTTAATGCGGAATTACTTCAATTATCCAACAAAAAGATATCTTCAAGCATCTGAACTCACATTATGCTAGTCATCAGCAGCTACTCTTTCTGGTCATTTTACGTGTCATTTTTAACAGGTGACTGACCATGTGAGGAAGGAAAATGGTTTTATCTCCCATTGACAGGTTTTCTCGAAGACGATTAATTTTTTTGCTACTCAATGGTCCACCGATTCTGCCCTTCGATTTTCAACACAGCTTCATGAAAGGCCCCTTCTAGTGTGTGCCGGCAATGCAATTATTGTGTTAACATGTAATAACACAATCAAGTCCACTTTTTATGGTGTTATGAATCACGTGTCTCGACATCCAATTCCAATAAGCTCTATGTCGAGTAATTCGTTCAGTTTTGAATGAAATTGAATTTGGGAATGATAAATATCAAATTGTTTGTCTGTTTGCAAAAGCGGGACATTATCGAACTCGATGGGTACACCAAGACTGTCCCATCGATGACTGTCCCGCCTAAAGCGGGACGCAATGTCACGTTATCCATATATCTCTCCCGTGTAATTATTAAGGTGGTAGTTCATTATTGCGACAAAAAATTCATAGTAATTTACTTCAGCATAATTATGGCGAAACTAAAATGGTGTGAAAGGACTGTTTTCTAATTAAATTTTGTTAAAATGATTTCTAAGTAGTTTAATTAATACAATGAATGAAACCTACCCTTCCATTTGATGAACCGAAATTATTCAGAGATGTGTAAATTTAAAGAATAGTCTACTATTAACTATGTTAATTTCGAAATATATTTACATGAAGTAACAGCCGTAAACATTCAAAGTAGTAATATTAAACCAAAATTTTCTTTGTTTACTCTACTTTCTTTCTTTTCATATTATGTGTTGTAATTTTATGATCCATCGGTTTTTTATAATAAATTCGATGTTTGGATTGTAATGAATAACTGTTTTTTTAGAATTATAGCTATTCACGTAGCATTTGAAGAAGAAATAGTAGGTTAATACAGGCCTTATATTCAATTTATATATGTGAAATAGTTGTTACTGATATAAATTTATAGTTTAAAATTATGATAATAAATTAATTATATTGAGACACGACGAACAGCTATTTGAACTGAATAATTTTCAGAACTCACCTCAATTCCACTATAAATATTGCTGCCCCCAGGTTTCCAAGGAAAATGAGACTTTCCATCTGTCATTATCTTCAGATATTCGGACTTTAATGCACTGTCGTAGCTGAATAACTCGTCCTCGATCATGGAGTTTGAAATCTCATTTCCTTCGCCGAAAATTTCGTTTCTTTGATCCACCGCCATCAAACCCACATATGAAAATGGTTGGGTCTTCATTTGAATGTCCACGTCTAATCCTGGTTCGGTCTCGACTGTGCTTGATTTGACGTCCAGCTGAAAATATCAAGAGTGGCAATGAAATTGAAGAGCGAGATGAAAATAGAATTGAACTCACAAAATTTTGCAGGACGCCATCGACTTCAATATCCAAGGTATCTCCTATCATTTCGCCGTTATCTCTGATGTATGATACTATCAGATGGGCTAAGGGTACCATCGAATGTAACGCCCTGAATCGAAATTGGTGATCCTACAAGATGAAAAATCCCATAGAAAATTCTTACAATTAAATCAAAACAATCAAATTGATGTTCATTGTACTGATTTGACCTGAGATTTCTCAAGAGCATTCATAAGTGCCTTCACTAGGAGAAACTAAGTAAGTGCGAAATGAATGCCGATGAGAAACGGAACCGATTACAATACATATAACACTGAATAAGATTAAATAGAAGATGAACGGGGTTGTTTTTGAAACAGTTCTATCTTGTAAATACATTTTTATCTGTTAAAAAAAATGTTTTTTATTTTCAATTCATTATTGTCACTTATTTTAAACATAAAATTAAGTTTGCTTTCAAGAGTAAAAGTTTCATCAAGGTTATTCGCAATTTCGCAACGAAATTAAGGTATTCTCGGCAGACCAACTTACTCCTGCATCATTTAGTTCACGTACTGAACTATTGTATCTATAAATAGCAATGTGTTCATCCAAAACCACGTTCACAGGAAGAGACATCTGCACATCTTCACTACAAAACGAACATTGCTTCTAGATGAACTCTGGTTTACTTTAAAAAGCCATTTGAATTTCTTCCAGGAAACAAATAAGTAGGACTGGATATCATATGTAGAGAAAATCATTAAATAGCATTTGATTATCCTTTAAAACTCCTTGGGACAGTAACTATTTTCCGGGAAAATAGTCGAAATCGATTCAGTACAAAATCCATTGAGTAATATTAAAAAACCATTAATGAATATTATTAATGGACAATGAGTTATTGAACGAACCATTAACTTATGTGTCAAAGCACGAGATTTCGATCGACAATGAATCTCTATCTGTCTTTAGTGAAAATTTGAATCAGGCAACTCTAAAGTGAAAAAATTTTAGGTTGATCTCAGAAATGAATATCTTTCTGTCCTTGAGAAGGCTGGGTTCTGCTTTCTCTCGGGAAGGTTTTTCATGATACATTTACAATAAAAACAATCCTAACTTCAGTGCTGGTATGACAAAATATGAAAAAACGTTCCCTTTTCAAGTCATTGAAACAGTACAATCTACTGCTTTACTCAATTGAAGATGTTCTAACACTAGATAATAATATTTTATTCATTAATTTGTTCATTTTCCCAGTAGAACAAATATAAGCAAAGTATCCAAGGTGTCAAGCCAAGTAGGGTGCTGCCACGACAAATAAGAGCAGTTGAGGTTCCGTAGCAAAAAATATTGAGGCTCAATTATCTATCCAATATTTTCTGTTCAATCTTCATTAAATAGCCTAAGTGATGAAATCAGGGTAAAGTAGAGAAATACTTACCTTTTTATTGTTAACTGGAATTGTTTTAGATAATAGCACGTCTCCTCTTCCTAATACAACATAACTGATAAATTTCATGGGTTCAGTACAGAGAACCGAAACTTCGACTTCTAAATTTACCAATACTCTATCAGTTTCCAAACTGACTTGAAGAAAATTGTGACTGTACGACTGTGCGGCTAACACTGGTGATATTCTTTCTTTCAAATCTTCAAATTGAGCCTGAAAATGAATAATAAATTAGTGGAAAACTAATTAATCTAAAAAATTCTTATTATGGTGTTTATCAAACGAGAGTGGAAAATAAAACTTGGTGAGTAGTTGAACTATCTCAGGAAAATATTTTTTTAATGATTTTTAAAAATACAGAAGACATATAGTTTTTTTAGAAAATGCGCTTATCAGTTCCTGTGGTCTGCACTATTCGTTATTGAAAACGCAGTATGGTTTGAAAGGGCGTATATAAAGGGCATCCGCCACCCCGGAAGCAGACCGTGTAATAAAAAAATAACCTTTGTGAAACGATAATGAGGAATTTTGATAAATAAATAAATGTGAATGATTGGTAAAGAATCTTAATTTTTCATTCATAACTTATGTGAGTTGTTGAAATATATACTTTGAACGATCTAATAATCTTCCTTTTTCCTACGGCAAGAAGGAAGATTCCTTAGAGCTATTGGATCTCCCGCAATAAGAGCTTATTGTGATAGAGCTTCCTTTCCTAACATTTATATCCTCACGAAACTTGAAGAGATCTTTATCCAGCCTGAGAAAACTGAAGATCTACATAATAAACAGTACATCCGAAAATAGGCTCAACGGACAAGCTTTATTTTCCTTCCACAAGGATAATATTGCAGTTGACTAGGAAGTTATTGATAAATTCTCAAGTACACCATGAAACTTGGACTTTGTTCTGTAATCTCTTTAAATATTGTTAACCTCAATAATTCTTTATAATATATAATTGTTTTGACTTTTTTCTTCCTACACTTGTATTCACTTCGTTTCGCTGTTTTGAAACATAGGTATTGAAATAACCTAGTTGTAACTTGCCCACTGAAATCGGCCTTAAAAACTAACGTGCAACATTGAATTGATTCATTGCCCAAATTAGTAAACATTTCTTTGGTCTAGAAGCCCCCTAAAAATATTATGTATATCCACTACTGATGCTTTGTGTAAAATTTTATGATGTAATGTTAATGTTATTTCGTATAATCTCTTGATCTTACACGAAGACCCCACTTCGGTCTGCTTGACCTCCAGACTTGAATTAGCGAGTTTTTCGAATGAGAATTAATTTCGCTTTGTATCTCGTAAAAGAAAATCAGTATAAACCCTACAAAAACTTCTCGAATTCGGATTTTATATACTAATAATAATAATAATAATAATAATGATAATAATAATAATAATAATAATAATAATAATAATAATAATAATAATAATAATAATAATAATAATAATAATAATAATAATAATAATAATAATAATAATAATAATAATAATAATAATAATTTTTATTTCCTTCAGACTTAAACAAAAGTATAGGATATTGTCATAAACATAAATTTCAAATTAATATCGAGACATCAAGATTCAAAAAATAAAATAATCAAAAAATGACAGTATGTCCAAGACCACTTCACCTAAGGTATTCATCTATCGAATAAAACGCTCCCTGCAACAGTAAATCATAAATTTTATCCCTGAAAATATGAACATTGGAAATGTCACGCACATCTGCAGGTAGACAATTGTAAAGCCTCAAGGCGAGAAAACGCGGAGTTCCCTGAGACTGGCTCAGCCTGAAAAACGGAACGTGTAGCCTACTGGAAAAACGAGTAGTATAGGAAGACATTTGACCACGTTCGGGTAATCGAGAGATGTGTCTCTTAACAAACAATAAATTCTGGAGTATAAATATAGATGGAAGGGTCAGAAAGTTGTTCTTGAAATAAGGTTTGCAAGATTCTCTACCAGGAATACCATACAGGGATCGAATGATCCGTTTCTGCATTCTGAATACTCTGATGCTATTTGTACTGTTACCCCAACATAAAACACCGTAGTATAATGCCGACTGAACGTATGCGCTGTAATAAAGTCTCAACGCACCGCAATCCACACGATCCGCAAGACATCTAATGGCATAGCATCTGGAGGCAAGGAGGAGCACAAAGAATGAATATGATGCTCCCAAGACAAATTAGCATCCACAATGACACCCAGAAATTTGGCTGCAGGTGACGTCCGTATAAAACCAGATTGTCCACGAATTAGTGGACAAGAGTTCGAAACTACTCTCTTTGGAGTAAATTGAATGATTTCTGTCTTAGCATCGTTGAGGACCAGTCCATTCGCTCTCGACCAAAACAACATTCTTTCGAAAGTAGCGGTTCCATTCCGCGCCAGCTCACACACAGTGTCTGCCGAAACCCGAACCGAACAGTCATCCGCAAAAAGCGTGACACTCCGACCCGGTTGTTCAACGTAGTTCACCAAGTCGTTAATGAATATTAAAAATAGCACCGGTCCCAAGGTACTGCCCTGTGGAACACCAGATGTTACATTTCTGGAATCGGATATGATTTTTTCTCCATTTGAACAAAGACATACTCTTTGTGATCTGCCAGCAAGGTAGGATTTAATCCAGTTCAGTCGGTTCTCCCGAACTCCATAATTCTCCAACTTATAAAATAGAGCATCATAATTAACTGTGTCGAATGCACGACTTAAGTCGAAAAAAATTGCCATACACTTATCTCTTCTCTCAAATGAGTCAACAACGCTGTCACAAAAGGAAAGAATTGCATCCTGTGTACTCCTACCCCTGCGGAAACCATATTGTCTCTCCGATAACATACCAGAGACATCCAGAAAAGATAAAAGACGTGAAAGAAACGCTTTTTCAAAAACTTTAGAAAACACCGACAGAACTGTGACCGGACGATAATTTGAGAGCTTATGTTTACTTCCTCTCTTAAAGATTGATGCAACGAGACCTAACTTCAATTCAGATGGAAAGTAGCCATGAACAAAAGAAAGATTTATCAGATAGGTAAGGGGAGCCACTATAAACTCATATATCTCTTTAATCAAGGTGCACGGAATCTCGTCTTTTTATTAGACTTAGATAACAAAATCCTATTCACCTCTTCATGATCAACCTCGAAGAGATACATTGAGTGATAATCCCTAACATGTGATATGGTTGGATTTATCTTTTCACATTTTTCAGTGAGATTTTTAATTGAATCAATGAAATAATTATTGAAGGCATTTGCCTTATCAAACATATTTTGGAATTTGTTATCATCATCGTCTGTTAAAACATCTGGTATTTTCTTTCTTGTTCCGGTGCCACAACTTGATTTAATGATATTCAAAACCGCCTTTGATTTGTTATCGCATTCGAAATCACATTAGAATGATAACGTTTCTTTGCCGTTATCACATTTAACTGATGGCGTTTCTTAATAACATTATACATCGGCTTCACATTGTTGTCAGATTTACATAATATGTGCAGTTCACGCAGAAAATATGCGTCATCCATAATTTCCTTGGTTAACCAGGGATTTTTAATTCTACTATTCAGACGTTTGAACGATTTCAGAGGAAAGGCCATTTCGGAATAACTTTTGAATGCTGCAACTGAATACCTATCATGTAAACAAGAGTATTAATTGTACAATAGTATGAAAATTATATGCTTTTTTCAGTAGATTGTTCTGCTGATTATGAATTTAAATCCAAATATATTTGAAAACCCACTTAAAATTTCCTAAATAATTTACATTTTCCAGAAATGTAACAAACAGTAAAAAGTATCATTTAGTTCATTACTCATTCACTAAATCATCTGATTCGCATTATTTCATTTGGTGGTACATTCTTAACAGCTATGTTGGTTTTTGAATTGTCTTGTTATTTGATAATATTTCATATTTTGTTCTTAACTTCAATTACTCAAACACTGCGTCAATATTTAGTTCATTTCAGATTCACTATTTAAGTTCTACTCCTTACGTATTCAACCCTTTCATTCTTTTAATTTTCATTTAAGATTGGAATAATAGAATGAAAAAATACAATAGAACTAAAATTAATATTACTATATCGTCATCTAACCTCAATTTCGGCTTTCCAGATTAACTATTCGAGCTTCCATTTGCAAGTTTTCTCTATCAATTTCAAATATAATTTCATAGGGTGCGTCTAATCTTAATTCATTTTGTTTCAGATTGTTTTTTCGACTTCAGATTACTGATCTTCTTACTTTGAAATAACAATTTGATTCAACTTTGAATTCAATGCGTTCACTCTTACAGTTAGAATTTAAGAGCGTTAACTAAATCTACTCACCTCGATTCTCAGAGCTGTAGTATTTGTCACGTTAACTGGTGACAAAAATTCCAATTTGGTAACACCATTTTTATCAAGTCTGTGTTTTCTTTCGATAGGAACTTCGTCAGCTTGTGAAAATCCATGTTTAACTGTAATTTCTTCGTTAGAGCGTAGAACTTGATTATCATGCCTTGATAACTTGACCTGAAATTGTAAACACAGATTTTACATTCAGCTCTAGTTTATCTAAAGACCATAACTATTTTTGAAGAGATTGATCTACTACGAAATATCATTCTTGAAACAATATATAAGGACTATAGACGACGATAGATGACAATAATATACTATTGATATATTCATGAGTATTTTCTTTATTTGTTTATGATCAATTGAAACAATAAAACACTAGTACTTCATATAAGTGTCAAATTCGAATTATCGCGCCACAGTGAAACTGCATAAAAATGTTATGTAACGTTCAAAAATCGAATGAAGTTTCATTCAATACGAACAGAAATTTTATACTCCGATTATCCTATTCATGAGTTAAACTCTCAATTATGAATTTTTCGTCCTAGCAGAACTAACAAATGAAGAGGTTAATTAATTTGATATTGAATGGGAGATGTTTGACTTCATTCAATTTCACGAAATCACTTATGTATTGACGTTGATGTCAATCAGTTAATATCAAGAAAAATGTCCTAAGTTTTCGAAATTGATAATTCAGTTTTCTTCAAAAAAATTATGTGCATTCAAACTATATAATTCGAACTATTATTGCACACACATATTTCATATGATGAAGATTTTGAGTAGTTCGGTATCAAGATTGTCTATTCAAAATTTGTGGAGTGAATGACACAAAAGACTGTCAGACATCTTCATTATATCAAAAAAACATCGAGAGATTAATGACACTTTTTCAGGCATCAGTTGATACCTTCAAGAATATTGCTAAGATGGATACATTGACTTTATTCCATATTCAATCAGTTCCTTTTAGCAACCACAAAGCGGCATTGTCTCAGAAATTGGGGTAACTTTGTTAATCTTGGCACAATGAAAACGCTGTACTACTCCTTTATTCGCAGTAAACTGGAATATGCTTCTATAATTTGGCCTTCTGTGTACATTAATTCTATTGTCGACTCGGAGGCAGTTCATAAATGTTTGAAGTATATATATACTTCAGATGTTATGGGCAATATCCTTCTAGAAGCTTCGATCATTCCATCCAAACCGATAGTCTCTTGAAGTTGAGGCGTGAACGGTTCGGTTAACGTTTCTCTTGAAAATTTTGCACAATTCGATTGACTCAACATTTCTTCTCAGCAAAACAAATATTTGCGTACCAAGGCCTGGTCTGAGAGGAAATAATATATGTTATGTCACTTACAGAAGATGAAATGTTATATCACGTTCTTCTATCAACTGTATATGTAATCTTAATGATGGGTGTTGGGTCGATGTGATATCTATTTTGATCGCCTATCAGTTATCTTGTCATGCCACTCAGAACAGCTCAAAGGGATGTCTTGATATTTTTAACTTTGATATTTGTAACTTTTCCAAGTCATATTTTGACAACTTCTGTTGTCTACATATGACGTATTTATAAATAATATTTTAATTTTAGGTGTTTCATTTTTTTTACTATATAGTACTATTGCAATCGATTTTAATTTTATTTTTATTGATCAAATATATTTCGCTACTATAAGGTCAACTTCTGCTGACCATATGTAACTTTGTAATAGACAAAATTTATTTTTAGTTTGTTCCATCCGCTTATTGTTCAATACTATTTCAATTTATTTTAATTTGATTTTTTGTTGTATATATTCGCTTATACTGACTTTTTTGTTTTTTTTCTCGTTCGTTTTTTTTATTTATTATTATTTGTGTAAAATTTGTTATTTTTTCTCTGTAATTCGATGTATATTCATTGGGAATAAATGTGTTATTATCATTAGTATTATTATTATTATCTCCTGTTGATGAATATTTAGGGTTTATTATCGTGTTCGTGATTTTTATTAAGGATGAAATGCTATCATGGATGAGTACAGATATCGTAAGCGTCAGGTACGATATTATACCAACGAAAAATCTATTCAAATCAAGTTTTCAATACAAATACTCAGATTTTCAACAAAATCGCGTACTTTAGATAGTCTCATATAATAATATGTTGCATACATAATATATAACTTATTATTTATTACTACTTATAATAATTATATATAACTCATATATTATATATCAATTATATAATTCTGTAATAAGGAAATATAGGAAGGAAATAATTGCTATAAAATTAGGAACCTCCAGTTCAAGGCAGGTTAAAAACTTGATAAACATTCGATACATGGAACGTATCAATATATGGAATTATTGATAATCAGACTGATTCGAAATAACTGTGTGGAGCACAGGAATTTCAGAGCATGGGATGTGGATAAGCTTGATCACTTACAAATGCGATGTACTTCAATCCTGGTTTAAAATAATCGGAGGTCTTTATTAGGTCGATTTTGTAGTTGTATTTATGAACATGTACTTTGACTGTCGTATTCTCCCTTCGTCCTGTCAATTTTTCTTCCACAGCCACATCAAGGATTACGATTCTTTCGTATTCGTCATTCAACCGTAAATCTCTGTCTATATCGAATTCTACGGTAGCAGATCCATCTATAGATATTACTTTTCTTATGGGATTTTGGAAGATAGGTTGAATAACGTGAGAGAATATTGTAGGGAAAGCGCTTATGGTAGCTTCACCTTCCAGTTTTGCACCATGATGATAGCTGAAAAAAAAGCATCTTGGTATCATATTTTGAAAATTCTTCTAAAAAATTTAAAAAGAGTTCTGAATGAAAAATCTATCATTTTTTTTATTGAATATATTATATACTATACAATATTATTATATATATATATATATATATATATATATATATATATATATATATATATATATATATATATATATATATATATATATATATATATATATATATATATATATATATATATATATATATATATATATGTTTTTGAAATAACGCAAAACTCATTTTATGCTGTGGTTTGTAATTTCCACTCTAAATGTTTCACGCCTTTGCCATGCTTTCATCCGATCCGTATATCTTACATTTATTTTATATAATTTCAATTCAGTAAATTCCTTAATGCATGCTATTTCTATCATTTATGTATTAATTTTCGGTTTATTCAAATTCTAACTTTGTAGCACATTTTTCATCGAGCTTCCGCCATTTTAAATTACTAATTTCAGCAATTCATCTTCACACATCGTGGGTTTGAGACACCATTTTTGTAATATTGAACTATGTAGAATTAGGAAGATAAATGTGCTTTGAATCACACACGTATTGTATTATGTAGTAGAAATGTTGTTAAATTAGAAAACGGATCTGGCAAAGGACATTATCGAAAATCCACTCCTAATACCTTTGAACATCCTTCAGGAACCCCTTTACGTTGCCACCTTTCGTTCCCGATTACGCTGTGCAGTTGGGTCGCCAGATCAATTTGGTTATTGAAGAGTATCGCCTGTACCAGTGGTGATCCAGAGGCTGTAGAAGTTTTGTCCAGGGGTTGAACCCCGAGAATAGCAGGAACAAATATCGACCAGGGGTGAAGCCAGTATCGATTGTACCGACAGAAAACTTTCAGTCAGATCCTAATTGTTAAAGATAAGTGTCATAAAAGGATAGATTATTATAGCATAGTAAAATCAATTGTCGTTTCATTGAGAGTTGGAAATGCGCTTGGGGAGTATCATGGCGCCCTCCTTACAACTTTATATTACATTATAAATGTCAAATAGAATATTTTGAGAAATTAAGAACCTAAATTTAGAGCTAGTAAGTTCCACTTTTTTCTTAAGATTGAATCTTAGGGTCGGGGAAGAAGGAACCTTACACATTTGGCGACCAAACGTGGGGCCTCAAAATTTTCTATATTGTTAATAATGTTGATGCTTTCTTTCGGGTGTACTAACAATAGCTCTCAATGAACGGTGATATGTTAGCTTGAGCCTCCTATGTGGGAATTTGAATTGAACTGCTTTCATTTATTTTCATAAGATTAATTTTTGCTCGCTGAATTTTTTTGCTAGTATTACTTGATTGAAATTTTACGGTCAGTACCTACTAAAAATCCTTTTTTGTCTAATAATATTATTTTTTTGTAAGATTTTGATTTTGCGTAGTTAGTTTTGATTCAGGAAAGTTCATTTTTTTGCATTATGGATGCACGATATTTGAGAACTAGGGAATTAAACTATGAATTAAAATTAAGGGGTTTCGATGTTGAAAAGGAGAAAGTAGATGATAAAAAAAGGATTTTAAGGGGATTACTTCATCAAGAACTGCATAAACGTTCGTCTTTTTCTCATAGAAATAATTATGATTTAGAAATAGACCATTCTGAGATACTAGAAACCTTATCGAATGTGAGAGGATTAGTCGACTCATTTTCTGGTAATAGATGTAGCGAACCATATCGTAAAATCGAGTCTTTGTTAACGCATCTTTCAGGCAGAATTAAAATTTAAATTTAACTACAGAAGATGACGAAAACTTACAAAGAAAATTGTTTAGCGAATTATTATCAGTAGAAGGGACATTCGAGGAGCAAGTTTCAGATCTAGATGATGTACAGGGGGTCCGAAAATAAATTTTCCGACCGGATTGCTTGCACAGTCTAGTCCAAAAGGGGATAATTCATTATTAACTAGTAATTTACCAATTTCGGTACGGCCTATTCCTGTTTGCCAGTGGAATCTCAAATTTAGTGGAAATCTATCTAAATTTAGCTTATCATCCTTTTTACTACGCGTTGAAGAGTTACGTAAAGCACGTCATGTTTCGGTGGGTAATTTATTTGATTCAGCCGTGGATTTATTTGAGGGTCCAGCTCTCACCTGGTTTAGACGGGTGCAACATTCAGTAACTTCGTGGGAAGAATTAGTAGTGAGATTGAAACGAGATTTCCTAGATGCCGATTATGACGAAGCCCTTTGGCAAGAAATTCGAAGTCGAACGCAAGGTTCCAATGAACTGATTGTTATATTTTTTTCAGCAATGACAGGGTTATTCGATAGGTTGTCAGAACAGCCCTCCGAGAACAAAAACTACAGGTGGTAAAGTCAAATTTGCTTCCTTTTTTCATCCTCATTTAGCACTTTCGTCTATTGATACATTAGATGATTTAGAAGTAGCTTGTAAAGCGTTAGAACATTCAAGAATTCGTGCTTCTAGGTACCAACCCCTTCGAGGAGTCATGACCTCTTGGAACCGGAGCTGGCTTGCTCAGATCTTCCTGCAACAACATCTACTTGTACCGTTTCCCTGAAGAATGACTCCATTCTTCGTTGCTGGAATTGCTCATCGGAAGGACATCGTTATGCTCGTTGTCCCAGTCCTCGAAAGGTATTTTGCTATAGATGTGGTCAACGGGATGTCACTTTGCGGAATTGTGGCCGATGTCAGCGCGAACGCTTTTCAAAAACATTCTGTCTGCCCCTGTAGTGGCGGGAAGGTCTGGCAGTCAAAATCCACTTCAGTGAAATTTTCGAAAAGGGAATGGACGGATTGGTTGAGTAAGATTAAAACTTTTTATTCCTCTAAAAGTAGTTCACCTGTTTTCGCTCACAGGCCAAGCGACAATCGTAATTATTTAAATGTTGAAATAGGTAAATTTCCCGTAACGGCTTTATTTGATCCTGGAGCAAATATCTCTATTGTTGGTAGGTCAGGAATGTATTTTGTAAATGCTCTGAATTTGATTCCTGCCGAGGAACACGATATTTGCCAGGTAACGACCGCTGACGGTGCTCCACAATCAGTTCTTTGCTCTGTCATTTTACCCGTGATACTGAATAATCAAAAGTTTACATTGAAATGTTTAATTGTACCGTCCATTAATCAAGCTTTAATTTTGGGTATGGATTTTTGCAAATTATCTAAATTAAGTGTAAATTTTGCTAAAAATTCGTATAGCTTTGAAAATAAATGTGTCACTATCGCCTCTGTTAATGTTATAAAGTCAGAGAATGATTTAGGACCTCTAGAGAAATATCGATTGCAAAAGGTTGTGTCTTTGTTCCAGACTTTGTCCTCTGATAAGTTGGGCCATACGAATTTAATTGTACATCATATTGACACTGGGGACGCCCGGCCATTCAAGATGCGACAATATCCAATCTCGCCTGCTCTAAAGGTTCACTTGAATGAAGAAATTGATGATATGTTAAATAAAGGTGTAATTACCCCATCTAATTCGCCTTGGTGTTCACCAATGCTCCTGGTGAAGAAAAGTTCCGGGGAATATCGTGCTTGTTTTGATGGGAGAGCTTTGAATAAGGTCACGGTGAAGGATAGTTATCCATTGCCGCTGATTGACTCAATTTTGAGTAGTCTGCGTGACGCTCAGTTTTTGAGTAGTGTGGACCTTAAGCAAGCTTATTACCAAATTTCTTTGTCTCCGGATTCCCAACCGAAAACAGCTTTTCAAGTACCAGGCCGGGGTCTTTTGAGTACAAAAAATGTGCTTTGGGTTAAACAATGCACCTCAGACTATGCAACGGTTGATGGACTCACTATTTCCGTCCGGAGATAATACCATTTTTGCATATTTGGATGATATTATAATAGCGAGTCCTACCTTTGAGTCCCATCTGACAGCTTTGGAGTATGTTTTCAAAAAATTGAAATCCGCTGGTCTAACGATAAATTTAGAAAAATGTCAGTTCTGTAGACCCTCATTGAAGTACTTAGGGTTCATAATTGACGCTGGAGGATTACGCACCGATCCAGACAAAGTTTCAGCCATGCTAAACTACCCCACTCCTAAGACTACATCGGATATTAAACGGTTAATTGGCCTAGTATCCTGGTATCGTAGGTTTATAAAGGATTTTTCGGCTATATCGGCTCCTATAAACAATCTCTTACATGGTAAGAAGAAGGGTCAACCCATTAAATGGACAGCCGGAGCGGAAGATGCCTTGTCAATTATTAAAGAGCGATTAACAACAGCCCCGTACTCGCTAGTCCTGATTTTTCTAAACCGTTTGTTATCCAATGCGATGCGAGTATGAATGCCGCTGGATGTGTGCTGTATCAAGAATGTGATGGCCTCGAACATCCCATCGCTTATGCTTCTAGATCACTGACCAAAACAGAACGTAAATATTCGGTCACTGAAAAGGAAGCTTTGGCAGTATTATTTGGGATTGAACATTTTAGACCGTATGTAGAAGGCACACATTTCAAAGTTATTACGGACCACCATTCTCTTCTGTGGTTGAAAAATTTGAAAGATCCGGCCATGCGACTGGCTCGTTGGAGTTTGAAATTATCGCAGTATTCATTTGATATTGAGCATCGGAAGGGTGTTCTTAATGTTGTACCGGATGCACTGTCTCGTAGTATCGATTTAATTGATGTAAAGGAGTTGACACCCGATACGTGGTACTCCGAAATGGTAAAGAATGTTCGGAAATTTCCGTCTAAATATCCTGATTTTCAAGTTCAAAATGACTGTTTGTATAAACATGTCCGCCACGGTTTTAAAATTGACTCTAACTTATCTGAGTGGAAATTGGTTATTCCCACTGCGAATCGCCTCAAAATCTTGAAGGAAAATCATGACTTGCCTACTTCTGCCCATTTCGGAATATCAAAAACTTTGGCTAGGATTACGGAACATTATTATTGGCCAAAAATAAAACAGTCGGTGCGAAAATATTGTCTGAACTGTAACGTTTGTAAAGCCAATAAAAGTTCTAATCAGGCTCGAATGGGTCTAATGGGCAGTTATAAAATGATCAACTTTCCCTTTCAGTTAATCTCTCTAGATTTAATGGGTCCGTTTCCGAAGTCTAAACAAGGGTATAAATATTTGTTGGTGGTGAGTGATTGGTTCACTAAGTTCATTTTCGTACACCCACTTAGAGAAGCTAATGCAAAAGGAGTCATGAATTTTATGGAAAATAATATTTTTTTAATTTTTGGTACACCGCAAATAGTAGTACAGGATAATGCTACCATGTTTGTTTCCAGTCATTATACTAACTTTTTAAAATCATATAAGATAACTCCTTGGTTTAATGCAAAACGTCACCCGCAGGCTAATCCTACGGAAAGATCAAACCGTACTGTTTTAACAGCTATTTGCAGTTATATACACGACACTCACGTCTGTTGGAACGAAAATATCTATAAGATAGCCCACGCTATTAATACCGCAAAGCATGAGGTTACTGGGGTGTCTCCGGCATTTTTATTGTTCGGGCGTTTACTTCCCACGACTGGGGATTTTTACGGACCTGTCAGTGGCAATGACCAGAACCTCGAAGAGGTTACTGATCGGTTGAAATGGAGGGATGATCTTGATAATTTGCCGTCTTTATATAGTCGTACACGACAAAGATTGTATGAAGCTTATTTGCGGAACAAACGTTACTATGATATGGGTAAGCGAAAGGTAATATTTTCTGTAGGAGATAAGGTCTGGAAACGAAATTTCCCGCTCTCTAATGCTGCTAATAAGTTCTCAGCTAAATTATGTAATACCTATGTTCCATGTCGGGTGCATAAAGTGATGTCAGATTTAGTTTACAATTTAGTTGACCTGGATAATAGGGATTTGGGAAATTGGCATGTACGACATCTTAAAGCAGACCTTGCTAATTATAGTGATTCGGATTCAGATATTGAGCATGAAGATAATATCGGGTGAATCCTTGGTAGATTCACTATCCCGCAAATTGCAAAAATTTCTAACGTAGTTCACAGTTAATTGTTGTCGTGAATTTGTATGATTATTAAGATCAGTTTTCTGTTGAGAATTTATTGGGAGTACTGAGAGTGGCCTTACCGATATTTGTTACCGTTGTGAATATTTCGTCGATATCGGTGCCCTATTTTCAGTCTCAATTTATAATTTATCGGAAATTAATTTCAACACTGAATTAAGTCGTACTTCTCAGGTTGCCTTTTGTACCACAAGAGTGGCCTACCATTTGTTTAGTTAGTCCTTCAGACGTCCCTATTTCAATTTTTGCTTATATTTTTAGTTGTGGTACACCTTTTGTTCTTTTCCCCTGATATTGCTTCAGTTTACCGTGTAAATTGGGGAAGGAACGTTTTTTTTTGGTTTAGTGGAATTTTTCACGTGTGGAAATTCTACGGTTGGGGTATGTTTTGGGACGTTATGGAAAGAGCCTTTCCATAACGCACCCTTTTGATGTAGTTTGTAGCTTAGATTAGGTTAGTTAGTTTGGTTTTATTTTAGCTTTAGCGATGTATAAGTGAATGAAAGTATGGTTTGAGGTAGTGCTCAGATTTAGTTTTCGCAGCCAATGGCAAGTTTTTTCAGCTTCTCTACGTTTCGCACTTCTCGGACAGGGGGTGTAGCAATTTCTTGAACCTTTTAGTTCTTCCTTAAAACAGTACATAGGGAAAGCCGGTTCATTAATTCTTCGTCGTATTTTATAATTCCGAAACTCGGATTCATAGTCAACGGATCTGGGCTCCCCTCCATTGTTTTGTCGGTGAGGCGCAAGATGTTGTAATTTCAGCTGAAGTTCGACCATCGCTTCAATTTTATCGTTCATTTACATCTAACATTCGATAAGTGAAATTTGGGTTGTGGTAAGTCTGTAATTATTACGCTGTAGAAATTGCTTTTGACTGTTTCCTTTTTAATTGCTTGCTGATGCTTTATTGAATGAATATATTTATGCTTTTGAAATAACGCAAAACTCATTTTATGCTGTGGTTTGTAATTTCCACTCTAAATGTTTCACGCCTTTGCCATGCTTTCATCCGATCCGTATATCTTACATTTATTTTATATAATTTCAATTCAGTAAATTCCTTAATGCATGCTATTTCTATCATTTATGTATTAATTTTCGGTTTATTCAAATTCTAACTTTGTAGCACATTTTTCATCGAGCTTCCGCCATTTTAAATTACTAATTTCAGCAATTCATCTTCACACATCGTGGGTTTGAGACAATATATATATATATATATATATATAAATTAGTTTCAAGATTCACAAATCATTCATACTAATAAATAATGAGACTCTTAATCAAAATATTGAAATATTTCAAATAAGACTCTCAGGGAGCTGTCTACAAAAATGTGAATATTAAGTGCGCTTAGAAATTGTGTAGACACCTCCCTGAGAGTTTCATTTGAAATATTTCGATTAAGAGTCTCAGTATTTACTAGTATGAATGATTTGTGAATCTTGAAACTAGCTGTCTTTTAGCCCGCCTGGGCGTGATCTGGAGCGGTTAGGCATGGGACAATTCTCACACCTTACAGAAAATGTTCGAATGAAATGTCTACAAAGCCTCTACGTACATTTACTAATGTTGCATTGAGTAGGAAGCTAGAATTCTGAGGGAGGGTTTATACGTCTTTTCTTCGAAAGAGGAAGCTCACTTGAATAGTTCACGAACTAAATGTTCTCCGCATTCGGTTATATGTTAAATTCAATATATTCAATATGTTGAAAGCGACTTCAATTTTTGTGTTTACACATTTCTCCGATCAAAACTTGAATATTATATTGTATTTCAATGATATGTATCATATAATTACCATATAGCGATTCGTACTTACTAAGTTTTAATATTCGCTATTATTTTTCCATCTTGAAACGTAACATGTGTTTTCGTATCCACGTCTATTCTGAAACCAGGCAGAATATATCTGGCCACTCGAAATCCTTTGAAGTATTGCTGACTTTGAATATCCACTGTTATATTCCAGTTACCCAATACCGGATTTAAGGATAGATTGAATTCACCAGAGAACACTCCTCTTACGGTTTCGACATTTTTCCATACTCTTATTTTATTCCCATCGTTGTCCTGAAAACGTAAGTAATATCGAAATAAGAGGAACAAGTAATGATGAAATTATACAATTGCCTGCAAATTAAAAATTTTGCAAAAAGCAAAAGCGGTTGCAGCAGAGCTTTGAAAGTCTCAACACGTACTATACACAGAATGTGCAAGTTTTCTCAAAAAAACCGTCGCTGAGCTCCTTGAAGCATTATCATTCTATATTGACTGGTGAAGTCAAGGCAATATTACAGTTTTTCAATTTCGAAACAAAATTGTCGTGCACCCTGCTAACGCACGAATAAACCCCCATTTTTGTCTGGCCAAAGTAGACCCTTGTCGAAACTCGAGTGAACTCCAGGGACTCCCCTAGATCAATTTGGGAATCTATGTTCTCTACTATTAAGCTGCAACGCGACTGCATTATCAGATAATCACATTGAGTCTATCCTCCTTCAATACTTGAAGTTGATTTCATCAGGAATTATATAATTATGCGAACATTATTGATAAATGTTGTCCTGAAACAACAGCCAACGAGTAAAAGAATTATGAGGAATATTGAAGAAGTAAAGTCTGATGCCTCTTTTAAGATATCTTAAAGAAAAATTTTCTTGACAACAGACGAAAAACTTAAAAGGTTATCTTAGATGTTTTGATTTCGATAACATATTACAAAATTAGCTGCTTGAAACGTTTATTTGCGAGTTTTCCTTCAACAAATATAAGTACTCAAATAATGTAAAGTGACAATACACTACGAACATAAAAAAATTGAAAAAAACAAAATATATCAACTATTTTTTCTCTTTTGTTTTTCAGTTTCTCTCCTGTCCATAGAATATTTGTTACTCCACATTTGTGGATATTGGATTTGTTGAATTGAATATCTATAGAAACAATTCATAGAAATAATCCATATCATCTATACCAAAGCTGAAAAACAACTGTAGAAATTTGTTGCCCTTATTCTTCAAATAAAAAAATTTGGTGAAAACTCCATTCAACAATGACTAATTTTGATGAAATATGCACAACTTGTTGAATTATTTACTTACCACGGCCCTTATTGTTATACCATCTGGCGGAAGTTTAGTCGAGGGCTTCAATTCCGAGTTTAACACAATTACCCTGAACAAAACTTTAGTTCCGGGATCATAAATCGGCTTATCAGTCTCAATCAACACTGAGTAGCTCTTTTCGAGGTAATCTAAAGGGTAATAGCTCTGGAAGTCCACACCACCTCTACCTTGCACTTGAAGCCTATAAACTCCTACCGGAATTATAGGAACCTGCAATGAAATGATCACTTGAGGTGAAAATAAGTCCATAATTCACAATGGGTTCACATAATTAACCCATTGTCGAAGTTCTCAATTCTAATGTTACTATTACTTTTGAAATAGTGTATGTTCCAAGGAAAATTATGACGCGATTTAGTTTCGCATATAGAGAAAAATTCTGTATGTTTTTATTATTAATTGTTGCAAAATTTCATTTTTATTCGAAAGCATAAACACCTGCTCCTAAAAAATAAGGTCTATCCACGTTATCCACATTTAAAATGAACTGCTTTGCTTTCAGGCATATTTATTGAATAGTTGCGATTGAGTATAACATATTTTAGTTATGAATAGTATACACAAGTATAAATAATTTGTAAAGGTGGTTTTGGAAGATATTTTTTTGCATAGAATTGTTGAAGGAAATAATTCCTCAAAGAATTTCGAATTATTAAAACTGAAATAGTCATCAATTTCAAATAGCATTGAAATCGATATTTATTTGGGAATCATTACCATTAACGGTAATTATATCAATTATTCTTACCAACACTTCAAAATAACGCTCTAATTGTGTAACTGTGAATCAGATAAACTCCACCTGATATAAGCATGCTGTGTTTATACGGATTCTCAGGTGCCTCTGCAGAGAAGCGTGATATCCCAATTCGGAGAGTTCATGCGGTGTCTAATAATGAGCGCCTACACTTCACGAAAAATTCCGTTTGTTCCATCTCCAATAGTCATCATTTTTTTATTCAGAAGTAAATTCAGATGTTATTTTCATAATTTTCAATAATAAGCTATTTGGAAAATCTCATTGGTGTTTGTTGAAATGTGTCCTTGATGTCAAGGAGCTTGTTATACAACTTATCTTCACAATTTCAAGATATCGACAGAAGTGAAGTGGGAGAATAGGTTGTTGCAACAGCTCCCTGATATTAAGAACACTTTATGTCACCCCACTGACTGTGATAAATACATAAGTATATAATACCTTCAGAGTAAATATTTGCGAAGTATAGGGCAGTATATCCTTTTCGTCTTCAATGTTAATTGCAGAACCGTTGAAAGACACTCCTTCTATAATCGATTTAACAAATGTTGGGATAGCTGCACCTTCTATACTAACAGAAACGTGGTATTCGCTTTGAGGTCTCACAGTTTTTGAGCCAATCACTCGGTAATATCTGAAAATAAATAAATGTTATATAATGAAACTTCTTCTATTATTGGTCTAAATTTCAATATACTAAAAGACGAAAAGCAAGGAAGTTAATGTTACAACTCCAAACGGACGAAAGCAAAGAAGAATATGCGAGGTGCCGAAACGAGACAAAAAAACTAATAAGAACAAAAAAAAAGAATACGAACGTAAGAAGTATGAATCGATGGAACGAGATCGCCCAAAACCAGGCTCCAGAGAATTCTACAAGGCAATATCCTTTGAGAAGAAAGGTTCCAAGATCAGATCCATCTCGACACTTAGGAATGACCAAGGTCATATGATACTCAAAGAGGAAGAATTGCGAAGAATGGAGAAGATACTTTAAACATCTTCTGAACATAAAGTTAGAAAACGTGCACAAAGAGGAGACCTACATCACAGCAGAACTACCAGTGGAAGAACCCTCCTTTCAAGAAACGATATAAGTGCTGAATAAGCTAAAGAACTCAAAGGCGCCTGGCTCGGATGGGGTACCTGCGGAGCTACTAAAATATGGCGGAGATGCACTCCATCACCAATCGCACAAACTAATAAATCTTTTATGGTGACAAGAAGAAATACCTACAGGGTGGAAAGAGAGAATTATCGTGCCCATTCATAAAAATGGAGATAAATCTAAGCGCGCTAATTACAGAGGAATCCCTCTAATAAACACCGCATACTAAACACTCTCAAACATGCTGTTACACAGAATAACCCCTTATGCAGGAAACCTCTTAGGCGAATATCAAGCCGGCTTCAGAACAAACAGGTCAACTATAGATCAACTTCTCACACTAAGGCAAATTCTTGAAAAGGCATGGGAATATAATAGAACAGTGCACAACCTCTTCATAGATTTTATAGATTTTCGACAGGCCTATGATGGCATAGACAGAAACCAGGTATGGAACGCAATGGCGGAATTTTCAATTCCAAAAGAGCTTATCCAGATGACCAAGATCTGTATGGAGGGAGAATTATCTAAAGTGCGGGTAAACAATAACCTATCCAACAGCTTTAAAATGGATTCCGGACTAAAACAAGGCGATGCCCTATCGCTACTATTGTTTAACCTCGTCCTAGAGAAAGCCGTGAGAGCAGCCGAGATAAAAACTCAATTACTAACAGCGAAAGGTCCCAAGTTACTTTTAGCATACGCAGATGATATTGGCCTCACCGGGTACTCTGTTGTAACGGTAAAGGACATTTTCAACAAGATCGAGAGAAAAACAAGTGAAGTAGGACTAAAGGTCAACGAAGAGAAGACGAAGTGCATGTGCATAAATAGAACGGCACGAAGAGATAGATTGGGACAAAACGTAACAGTGAACAACTTCAATTTCGAAAGAGTAGAACGCTTCAAGTACCTTGGCGCCGCAATTACACCCGACAACGACGTTTCTGAGGAAATCAAAGGAAGAATCCATTCTGCAAACCGCTGTCTCTTCGCACTCAATAGCCTTATGAAGTCGAAAAATCTAACAAGGACCTCAAAAATCGAAAGGTATAAAATCATCGTCAGACCCATCATAACTTATGGAAGCGAAACATGGACAATGACCAAAGCAAATGAAGATACACTCAGGTTCTTCGAGCGAAAAATCCTGAGAAAAATATTTGGACCCCACCATGATTCGACGACCAACCGACATCGCATTGAAACTAACACAGAAGTCCAAGAGCTGTACAACGATAGCGACATTGTCCAAGAGATCAAATCCTAGCGATTAAGGTGGGCAGGACACGTGCAAAGGGCGAATGACGAAAGACTGGTGAAACTGGCATGGAAGAGACCCCAACAGGCAAAAGACCACTCGGACGCTCTAGAATGCGTTGGAGGGACAACATAAGATCAAACCTCCTAAAAATGAACATCCTTTTTGATTACAGGTTGATGGAAGACAGGGTCTTCTGGAAAAAGGTAGTAGAGTCAGCCAAGACCTACTCAGGGTTGTAGCGCTATAGGATGATGATGATGAAATTTCTAATATTCCAAGTTGAGTGTACCAGGAAACCTGAAAAGTTGAGCTTGAGTTAGTGTAGACTAGCCAAAATTTTCATCTTTTTCACTTTACTGAATTTTCAATTATATAAATTTTCAGAAATATCTTTCATGAGAAATCACATCTTTGAAACTGTTTAGAAATAGTCTCGCTGAAATTCAACGTTGTCAGATAGATCTTGAAGATTCACGCGCTGAACATTCAAAAAATTACTATTGAAAGCTAGTACAAAATACGGAAAGTATTATTTAAGATAGTGCGAAGGTATTCCACATTATTCGGACGATAAAGACGTAAAGATTGAAATATAACAGAATGAAGAAAACCATGCATTTCATACGACAAATTAAATATGAGAAAATCATGTGATGATTGAACATAAGTAAATGGTAGACGAAAACACAATACGAAAAGATATCTCAGATAGTTTTCACCGTTAATAAGAATTCACAACGGTTTTCAGTATAATTGTTTCAACTCCATAGACCTTAGTTCAAATGAAATGGTAATATTTAACGTTTATTGATGCTTTAGGCATTTAAATTAGTTTGCCAGCACCATCGAAACACTATTCATAGAGAAGACCTCATCTGGGTCAAATGGTAATTCAACATTTGATAACATACCATCATTTGCTAATCAGGTCTTTAACTACAATTATCAAGGTAGAACCTTGAGCTGAGGTAGAACCAATATGCAAAAAAAAGATGTACAGATAAATGAAAATCATGAACCAATCTGTTTGCTCTCTCTATTTCCGAAAATTTTCGAGAAAATAATGGCTAATAGATTTCTGAAGTAATTCAGGAAGTTCAATTTATAAATTCAATGGACGATGAATCAACTCTTCAATTTACTTGATCATGCTCTACATAGTTCATACGAAATAAAGATACGCCTACTGCAATCTACGAATTTCTCAGCATCATTTTTCAAAGCACTGAGGAGGGAAGGATGCCTTTTATTACCTTTTTTATATCAAAAGCCTTTGAGTCAATAAATCATGGAAGGCTACTGTGCTAGCGTGAGCTATTTGGTATGAAAACAAGCAAACAAGACCTCATTTGAGATCATTTATCAGATCGGAAGCAGAAGGTTGAGATCAGAGTTGATGAGAACACAGGTCTCCAAAGAGGAGAGGGTATTGCTCTTGGGGTGCTGCAAGGCTCTGTACTCGGACCTCTACTATTCATATTGTTCATAAACGATCTGCCTGCGAAGTTGTCCCGGTTTTTGGTGACACTATTTGCCGATGATTCATCGGTGGTTGTTTCTGGCAGGACTCCTGAAGAACTTCTGGAGGCGTGTGAATGCATTGTGAGGGAGTTTGTAAGTTGGTGTCAAATGAACAATCTGATGGTGAACGTTGACAAAAGTGTATGTGTTCAGTTTTGTCTGAAGGGCAATGGAAATACTACCTTAGATGTTAAATATAGGGACAACACTATATCATCATCCCAATCAACGAAGTTTCTTGGAATATATGTAGACAGAAATTTGAGATGGACATCACACATTGAGGTCTTATGTAAAAAATTGAGTAACTCATTTTTTGCAATCTCTAGAATCAAGAACATCGTACCTAGAAACTGTGTTATGAATGCGTATTACAGTCTTGTATATAGTCATCTAAATTATAATATTCTGCTGTGGGGCTGCTCTAAATAGGGTGTTTATTACACAGAAGCGAATACTTCGATTAATATTCAATATTCATCAGCGAACATCTTGTAAACCTATCTTCATTAATAATTACATACTTACCTTACCGTGTTTATATATTTATAGATGTTTGTTATATGTTAAAGAAAATGAAGATAGGTTTATTAAATTGAATAGTAATCATGAGTATTCAACAAGAAACAGGGACGTGCTACTTATTCCTATGCATAAAACAGCTAAATTTGAGCACTCTCTCTAAGTATTGTCAGAGCATTAAAATTTTCAACCATTTACCATCGAATTTGAAAGTACTGAAAGCTCATTTGTTTAAGAGGAGAGTTAAATCTCTGCTCTTAACAAAGGCATACTATAGTGTGTCAGAGTACTACGATGATTCGGATGTAGGCAATAATGTATGAATCAATTTTTTGTATCATATATTTGTATATTTTTTTAACACAAATGTTCTTCACCATGTGAAATTGTCTCAAATGTTTAATATCTCTGAGGAAATTTTTATTTTTTTTTCTTTTCAATCAAAATTGTATATTATTGTAAATATGAATTTAACCAAGATTTTTGTTTGAACCAATATTTTTGCTCGAGGGCTGAATGGAAGATCAGACTCCAAACTGAATTCGGTCCTTTTGAGAGCATTTCTCTTAGATGTAATTATTTATCAATCGAAATGAATGTAATTTTACTATGTAAGGAATGTTTCTCAATAAAATTATATTATTATTATTATTATTATATTATTATATTGATCTCGAAGTTCGAAAAGGAAGGGAATCTTTAGATCCCTACTGTATGTTATTTTCGTATATTCTTTCATGATAATATTCCTGTACTTTGAAAAGGGTAAAACGCCAATAATGTATGATTCCATTATAGGCATGATGACAGTTTTTTAAAAACGAGCCTATAATGTCCACAAATGAATACTATTTACAAAAAATAAGATATTTCTGCAGAAATCAAGAGTTTAATAGGAAAAAAATGCAATTTTAAGATAGAAATTTATTCGTTTACCTAAAACGCTTGTCAGTGTCATGGCGGCGCTTGTGACGTCAATAATCGGTAACTCAAACACTAGGTTCTGGGTTCGTGCAACAATTTAATTATTTTATGGTATTAAAAATGAATTCGAAAGTGTATAAGTGGTGTGGGGTCCCTCAGTGTGCAAACACATCCATAAAAACTCCTAATAAGTTATTTGTATTCGTTCCTAAAAATAAAACAACACGAAACAAGTGGCTTCAACTTGCAAGGCGAGATTCAAATGCAATATTGTTCAGCACTGTCCTCTATTTTTGTGAAGATCACTTTGATGTAAGTTTTCACATTGTTTTGTAGATTCTAGTATACTATATAATATTTGGTAATAATATTTTGTACGTGGTCTAAATGTAAAAATATAAACAATCTATTTCGAGGTCTAACCTCGAAATTTCATCTCATTGATGTTATATTATGTATTTTATTCAAATTTCAGTTACCAAATGATATGGATAATTATATGGAATATCATCTGATGGGATCGGTGTCAAAGATCCGCATGAAACCGGGGTGTATGCCCACTAAATTTCAATGTCAACCAGATAGAAGGAAACGAACATCAGATGCTACAGAAAGACCATATATTCTCAAAAAACAAAGAAAGACATTGATAGGAGAATGTCTGAAAGATTTAGAGGAACTAGGTACAAAGCATGTGGAACTTGAAGTGGTGTCATGTGGAAGTTCATGTAGGTACTTATTTGTAATACAAATTTATTCCACTTCTTTGTAAATCTTTGTAAATTCTTTTTGAATGTGTATTTGAAGGTAATATTTTATAAATACTATTTTTTTGTCTTTTTCAGCTTCACAAGCACCCATAAGCAATACTTCACAAGAAAATGCAAATAAGATGGTGGATAAATCAATCCAAGTATATACGACAAATAAGTTTCGAAGTAAAGCCACTCAAACAAAAACTAATTTAGTTAATCAAATGACTTCTCCTTTGAAACCTTCTACATCATCTGTTTGCTTCTACATTCTACATTCGCTGTTTGCCTTAATTAATCCTTGATCCATAACTCGTGTTATTTTAATAACATTCACACTCAAATAGTGAAATTGAATTAATAAATGAAAACACAGTCGTAGTGGAGGTTAACAATACGAAATGTAATTTTGGCGCCGTCTCGTGTTTACTTGACACTGACGTCATGAGCTCTGATTGATGTTCAAGATATCATGGCGGATTGCCTTATTTTGTAGTTTTATTTTATAAAAATATATATCAATCACACTCTTAATAAGAAAAACAATGCTTGTTTTTTATCCTAAGCTTCAAGTTTTATCAGATAAATATAGTATTTTTGTGATTTTTGATTAGTGTCATCATGCCTATTCTCCAAAAAACGGCGATGTGCACGAGGCTGATGGAACTATAATAGAACGGCCTCGAATTTAGAAATCATCAGCGGCCCACTTTTCTGTTTTCGCCGGAATACTTCATCGCACAAATGTGTTGTACGAATTTGGATATAAAGAAATTTCAAACTTAATTCAAAACATTTTGTCTAATGCACTTTGCTAAAGCAAGATTTCAATTATTTAGAGAACTATTTATCTTCTTTCGTACCTACATAATATGCAAATACTGAGTCATACTATTTTCTGAGAACCACTCAATAAGAGGCTGAATAATTTTTATTTATAGCAGTTTTATTTTCAGTAATATAGTTTTGGTTTATTTCAATTCGGTTTTTGATTTCATAATAAGGTTGAAAGTTGGTATAATAACTGCTCATTTGGTTGCTGATGCTCACAGTTGAATATTTCAATTTATAGAAGCAAGTAGGTTACCGAAGCAGATTGAAATTATTCAGACATATCTTTAGATCGTTCATGTTGATATATGTGACATATTTGCCATCACACATCGTTCATTTCACTCTAACTATGGAACTAAACTTTCACATTTTGTAATTCGAACTAAAACATCGTTGAAATATAGCAATTTTGTCAGTAAAAACATCGACTTTTATAAATCTACAAAAACTTCATGTCGTCATTATATTATCGTTATTACATATAGATAAATGCAGGTATTCGAACAACAGTAAGACAATTAACACTTGTCGCACAATAATTCATTGTGCAGATGAAAGTATTGGATAAATAAACATATTTGACGAGACAATTATTCAGCATAAATACGCAATTTCTTTACTCGTATTTTTTCTCGCAACTAACTGAGAGTTCTAACCTTCAACAGGCAAATTGTCCCACATGCATAATTGAGAGAAAAATTATTTCTCTTCGAAATATAGAAAGATCCATTAATTGTTTGAGAATTGTAACCGCGAAATATCTTACCATTAAAAATTATGAAAAAGAAAAAAGAATATCTGGATGTCTGGAAACTGGTATTTCTATTCCAAGATGACTTACGAGATTCGAATGATCTATCCGTTATCGACCTTATCTAAAGCTCCATAATTTATTCGGTCTTTTAAGCTTTTTTCATTCAGAAGCAACATCCAGCACGACATGATAATAAAGAACAATTGGCCAAAAACTAATTCTTGAGGTAGTTGTTCATTCTAAATTTCAAAGTCCAGAGGGAAAAAAAGAGAATCTCCATTTCTCTTACTCATAAATAAAATCGTTCTATAAAATGTATACAGAACTCTTCTGTGTAAGTTTTTTCTACATAATTATTCTGTATTTTTCAGTATTTTTCTGAGGAATATTACAAATATATAAGCAGTACTCAAACTGATAACATAGATCTGTTTTCTATGCAGCGAAATTGTTCATTAATTACACACCAAAGTAAGCTTGACATTATGAGATTCCGATGGCGGTTATAGATCGTTCTTTCGAACAGTACATATTTCCAATTTACCTAAAATTCTGTCCCATAACCTGTGTGATTGTTTACAGGGTAGTCCTGATTTTCGAATCAGGGAGTTTACTGCAGATTTTGAGATCTGTGGGACTGAAATGCCCAAAAATACAGAATATATACAAAAACCTTCACAAAATTTTAATGTTTTTGTATATGAATATGATTCAGTATGTTTTTTCGGTATGAAATATGATATGAGTATGATTTTATTTCACTGTCAGTACATTATCCGATATTTTCGTTTCAAATAGTAAGGTCACATTCAAGAAAATCATCCCTATGACCACGTTAGTGATAGTTTATGCATATTTTTTTAGAAAGAAAAGAAACTCACAAACATATTCTGTTTAAACGCATTAGATGACTTTACAAATCACAGTGTAAAAATAACGTGTCTATAATTGTTGTGATCAACTTGTTGCCCTCTAGAATACAAAGGTTACTGATGCTATTCCAAATATGTGGTACGACGTTATTGCTGAAAAGGCATTATAAGGCATTAAGAAAATGCAAGTAGGTAGGTACATAAAAACATCTGATTAGTAATAGAAAACTTTTCTCCAATAAGTTACGGATATTAAATTATTGAAAAACATCACGTCTGTGGAGTAATTCAAGCTGAAAAGCGTTGGATTATACACTAACAAAGGTGAATAGCATCATTTTTCCGATAATGATCGCGACATTTCGAGGATATACCAAATCGAATGCATCTGAAGCTTCTTGGAATGGTCATTTCTTACTATGAAAATTTCAAGAGGTACTGTTGATTGTTGGTTGAATTTTTGAATCCATTTTTTAATAGTTTTTGATTTGCAAATTCTGTAGACCCCTTTGGATGAATTTTTTGAATCTATTTGTTTATTAGTTGTTGATTTGTATATTCTGTAGACCTCTAAGGAATAAATTCATTTTGATGAATATTTTTTGTGCCTAATAAGGTAAATCGGTTCAACGTGATTAATATATGGTTTGAGTTTATTTTATAAAAAGGACCTTGAAAGTAAGTGTACATCTGAAAATAAAACAGTCTCGAGACTCAACTCACTAATAGTAATAATGAATTAATTTGTTTTCTAAGTTAGAACATTTAAATACAAAAAGGAAAAGGTTTCACTGAACGTTCTTCCACCCTTCCATGGATTTATGACACAATAATACATAACATAAAACAGAATACATAACATGAATCAAAATCAATAAAAATAGATATACCAAAGAATGAAAGAAAAAATATTCGGAAAAAATGCTTAGTAATTCGATCTTATCATTCTTCTCGAAGATATTTCCACCCAGTTGCAAATGCGGCAACATTCTTTACTACAGAGATGCTGCAAAGACAGTCTCGAGACTCAACTCACTAATAATAGTATTAAATGAATTCGTTATGTAAGTTTCATTTAAATATACAAATGAAAAGGTTTCACTGAAGCGTTCTCCCACCCTTCCATGGATTCATGACACAATAATACATAACATAAAACAGAACACATAACATGAAATCAAAATCCGTAAAAATAAATATACCAAATAATGAAAGAAATGATGAAAAATGTAGGTAAAAATGCTCAGTAATTCGAGCTTGTCAATCTTTTTGAAGACAGAATACAAAACATGAAATCAAAATCAATAAAAATACATATACCAAAGAACAAAAGAAAAGAAAAAAATTAGGGAAAAATGCTTAGTCATTCCAGCTTGATATTCTTCTTGAAGATATTTTCAGCCAGTTGGAAATGGGGCAACGTTCTTTGCTATAGAGATGCTGCAAAGACAGTCTCGAGACTCAACTCAATACTAATAATAATAAATAAATTTGTTGTGTTAGTTAGAACATTCAAATACGCAATCGAAAAGGTCTCACTGAAGCGTTCTTCCACCCTGTCGGAAATGGGGCAAAATTTTTACTACAGAGATGCTGCAAAGACAGTCTCGAGACTTAACTCAAAAATAATAATAATGAATAAATTTGTTGTGAAAGTTAGAACATTTAAATACAAAATTGAAAAGGTTTCACTGAAGCGTTCTTCCTCCCTACCGTGGATTCATGACAGAATAATACATAACATAATACATATCATCAAATCGAAATCAATGAAAATAAATATACCAAAGAATACAAGAAAAGAAAAAAAAATTAGGGAAAAAATGCTTAGTAATTTTTTTTTAAGATATTTTCAGCCAGACACATATTCTCAGGTGAAAATGAAATATTTCAGGACACCAAACTCTTGTGGCTGTCGAGTCTCAAGAATCCGTCTCGAGGATGCATGTAATCTCAAGTGGAAACTGATCTCGTGACTTTGTCTCAGATGAATACTCGCCTTCAGATGTATGCACTTCCTTGTTATCTCATATTCACTTTATGATTTTCCTGTGACATTTACACTAAGAAATAGCTTATGCATATAAAAATATGATAAGGTAAAAATGAGTTTTTTAAAATGATGAAATCGAAATTTCAAATACTGAGCAGTATGAATGATTACTCAAATTACCAAAAAATGGTTATAATAATTCGTAAAATAAAATCGTTGGATTGTATAATTAGCAGCTTGAAACTCTACCTTTTGCACGCTTTTGAAGAATGTTTTATTACAGAAACCTTGTATATAATTGTTATAATTATGTGGCTATAATTGTTTCAATTTATAATTTATAATTGTTTACAATATTTTGTGCATAGTTCTATTACGTTTGAGGATCCAACAATTAATTTCAGGAAAATTCTAAATAATTTATGACCAACATTGTAGGAAGTGATTGAAAAATATACCTAAAATCTTCTTATTATCTGGATTTTCATTCTGAAGTTTCAAATGAATGGAGTAAATTCCTTCGGTTTATCAAGAAATCCAAACAATCAAAACAATTCGACCTCGATATTCTCATATTTATGTTCATTCCGAAAGAGCAATACTAACCATTAAAACATAATGTTGATGAAGAGAAAAAATCGATGCAAAATCTTCGAGAAATTTGTTTTTTTATATACCACATCTACTCTTTTCATTTTTATGAGAATTATTCCATATAAAAATTCTCCTGCCAATGAAACTAACACAAATAGATTCATAATGATTTAGAAACCATTTAATGATTTTAGTGATGTCTCCACTATCCTTCAAGGGATATGTCAATATTCAATTACCAATACCTATTACAAAATTCATAAATACATTTACGTTCAAAATTGATTATCAAGAATTATCTACTCAAAACGAACTAATTCACGCTCAAATATCTAAGACTACTAACTGTTTTATGGAGCAAGGCAATTCATTAAATGCATTGAATCCTTCATAGAATTTCTAGCTAGAAATGTAACTTTTCGAACGAAGTGAATACTAACCTTAACACATCATATGCATTTAATAACTTGTGAAAACACATTAGGAACACAATAGGAACTAGGTATACACCTGTGCAAATAATTTGTGTTTGATGTATGTACAATTAAGTATTCGTTATTGATTTGCCCAAAAATATTTCTGAACACCTCAGCGATGCATAAATTACTTAAGATTCTTCATTTGGATTGTTCATGAAACACAAAAATGTTAAACCAGCTCTTTATTGAAAATTATTTCTATTAATTTCCGACAATAATTTCTTGTTTCAACATTCTTCGAAATTCTAACAGAAACGTATGCATACATAATTTGCTCTTTGAAACAGAACTAATGAATATTAATTCGAAACTATGAATTATTTTAGGAGAAATTGAAATTGGCAATTACTATTAGATCACTCACTTGACTACCAGTTTTGAGAATATTGGCCTACACAATCTTACACAATTGAAGTAATGTGGGTTGGAGTGTAATATTTTGACAAATCCTGTCATACATTAGTTATTTTGACGAAGATTTCCAAGGTTAACAAAACACCTTCAAGTAAAGTAAGGAGTTGCATTCAATAAATTTCAATGATTCATTACAAATTCTACGATTTTCTCTGAAATTAAAAAGTACCTATCATTCGCTCCCGCAGAGACATCAATTTCTGAACAACAAAAAGAAAAATTCACATTTTGTGAATATGAAGGCCTACAATGCTAACACCTTGGTTGGTTTTAGATTCGGAAGTATTGTAAATTATTGCAAACAAACTCACCCGTCGGCCGATGCGTTTCCTAATAGGAAAAACACAAGAAAAAACACACACAGCATTGCATTGAATTAAATAAAGACACTGCACAAAGTACTCTCGAAAACTTCGGCTTCAAATCATTCTATTAATTTACAAGATTTCGCTGATTTGTCAGGTGGCTATTCTTTTGTCAATCATGTCTATACAAAGCGACGTTCATAGGTAAACTCGAAGCGAATATGAATACTCGCTGGAAATCACGTTAGCCTTGTATGTTTCTGCTAAACCTACGTAGATATTCATGGCGTTTTCGTTTTTGATCAAGCTTGTGAAACTGACGATTTTATTGATCAGTATGAGTGTACACTGCAACAATGTAGAATGTAGAAATGTATATACTTTCTCTTTTTGTATTAGGAGATTCCACATGCGTTTGTTAGCAATTCGCTTCCTCGTTTTTAGTATTGATCTACTTCCATGTTTCGGTCATGATACCCATCATCCTACGATATATGAATATTTGCGACATATTTTATTATATTCCACGAATTAATCACAGTAGAATTAAATTGTTCGAAACATTGTCGTCTCCTGTATGTATGTATGCAGACTTTTCAACGCCTAAAAGAAAAAGCAAACAAAGAAGTCTCAATTTAGGAAACGATTTGAATTCATAGCATAAAAAACGATAAGATAACTTCAATTGAAAATTAGATAAAATAACGAAAAATAGGACGATATTGCACATCAATATGAATGTTACTATTGGTAATCGAATTTTCTCTTTCATTAACGTCTAATGAATATCTGTGAATGAATGTGCAAAAAGAAAATATTTTTTTTTCAATTTTATATTCATATGAGACTTAGAGAATGCCCAACCACCGTCGAGGCCTTGGTCGCGATCCCTACATTGACACTAATCTAGATAATTTTTTCTTATAGCTGCCTGGTTCCTAGATCGGTTAATTTTATATGCAACTCATTTGAGCCAAAATTTGTTGGTTCTGAACAAAATGTTCAGAATTGTTCAGAAAATCTAGAGAACATTGTTCAAAATATGCCTTGAAAACTTTCAAAATTGCATAGGTACAGTAATTTACATGATTCATTCATGCCAGCAACAAGTTATTTCGGTGGAAGAAGCTTTTCTAGTGAAACATTTTCTGAAGAAATATTGTTCCTTTATCTATCTTATAATTGCCAATGTTTTTTCAGTTTTTAATTATCATATTTGAGTATTTGAATAATGTTCAATGATTGAGTTTCTGTTTCTTTATTTTATGGGACTGCTGGAAATGTTAAGTGATGAAACAATTGTTGACTAAAAAAATTTTAAAGTCTGGTGTTTTTACTTTTGGAACAGAAGAGTCACTTTTTCTTGCAAAGAAATAAAGTTCAATTAAGAATTTGTTTCAAGTTGTGCCAAAAAAATAACCAGAAAAATTTATGTGTCAGGAATTTAAGAGTACATTTTTGAAGTATTTTATTGCTCAGTCCATTTTGAATATAATCCCTACTTGTTTGCTGTTGAATTAAAGACAATTTCTTGTGAGGGTAATATCAGTTTTTTGGGCATGCTCAGCCTATCACGTTATTGTTGTTTAGTGTTGTAGGTATATAACAGTTGAACATAATTCATTTTCTTACTTGATCGTTATGTTCATTGATATTGAGATCTGTCAGTATGATTAATATTACTTTTGCTGCATTTAAATTCAACTACAGCTCTTCAAACGATTCTTCGAACTGTTTATTTTGAGAAAATATACTTCAAGCTCGAAAAATCCGTGAAATATCCTTATCAAAAATTATTCAAGAGTTCCAATAAATGGCAGAACAATATAATTGTTCATATTCTATATTTACGTAAACAGTTTCTATGGAGGAATTATTTGATGTAGGTGCAGAGATTGATGTTAAGGCACGAGCTGGTATTAATTACTGATTCTCTGAAAAATTTCGTGTAATAGCAGTGTTAGATTGTTTTTTTTTTTTGACGCATCGATAAAACTCCTATGCACTTAATCAACTCTGAACCGAACTGAAAACAAGAGAATATTTTCCAAATATACTTCAAACAGATTATGTAGATATATTTCAGCATAAAATGTTGGGCTTCATAGAGACCCATATATATCCCGGGCTTCTTAACAAGCTTTTCTACTGAAAAATGATTTGAAAAATTCCAAGATCTACCTGAACGCAAGAAAATCTGAGAAGTTTCAGGACTTTTTTTTCACAGAGTGAGATTTTATGAAGAAGAATTAACAGTACGTAATAATTCATGATGATGAGAAAATCGTAGAAGAGGGTATTTTGTAAACCTTGAACTGAACAATCAATTGATTTTTACATTAAGCTGTTCTAAGGCCATTCACCAAAAATTATACGTTGTGGTAGGTCATTCGGCTTCAATTCTTGCAGAAGTTGAATTTTATAGGCTTTCAAATCCAAATCAACACGTAAAATTTTCTATGTGGTTGTGTACCACATGCCCAATTGCTGAGAACGTGGACGAATTGACATTTCACGATCCACATTAACACTGTACGCTACTGCTGCAATATTCTGTTCAGTACGCACTGTACGCATGCGAGACAATGGTTTAATATTCAACAAAGTAAACTTGGTGCGAAATTTGGTGACAACAGCACGAATTGTTGATTCACCAGGTCGATTATGACGACCATAATATGGTCGTAACAAACGATACCCATCGTTGCTCACAATTGTAAGTACAATGATACACAATTTGCAATCGTTGCTCGTTTGTAAGTCTTTCCAAGATGAAATGGCAGGGTATACTGAAAAGTTTTCACCTTGGCATATGACGTTTGGATGCATTACCAACCAGTGCCGCCAACCTGAAAAACTTATCTCTTAAAAAAATCACCCGTTACTACTTCAAATATGAGTAACTTCCCATTCCTTTTCTCAGTTTAAAATTTTAAACGAGTTTCAAAACAGTAGAATGTGTTTTTTTTTTTTTTGACGTGAATATTAATATTTGAACGAAATATTTGATAAAATATTAGACTGAAATATATCGAAAAATATTCACTAAGTTTCATTACTCATAAATGAGTAGACCTTCTGAGAGGGACCACCAAAAAGGGAATACTCTTTGGGTGAAGATGAAAGATGGATCGGTCGCTTATAGGTGATTTATATATCTAGTGAATTTTAAACCCGAGAAGTGTATATTATTTAATAGTGTTGGCGTTCACTTGATGTAATTCTATTATAATTGAATATAAACTAAAATTCAAACACTTGAACTTTCGATTTACACTTTATTGACAACATAACATGACGCGTTTCGTCGTTACAAACGACGTTCAGTATTCTGTCAGCATCTAAAGAAGTCGTTTGTTACGACGAAACGCTCCATGCTATGTTGCCAATAAAGTGTAAATCAAAATTTCAAGTGTTTGAATTTAAGTTTATGTTCAAAATGTATATTAACCGTTTATCTCTTACAGTGTAACATATAGTTTTAAGTTCGTCTCAAACCACACCCGGAAACTGTAGGTATAACTAATTGCGCCAAAGCATCACATTAAATGATGCAAAAATAACGGTGAAAATTACGGAGGAAGATTCTTGAGTATAATATTTGACACAATCACTGATCTGTACTGAAAAACCAAGTACTGCATTTGAAACCATCGACAAGTGTGGTAAACATTTTTTCCAAAAAAAAACATTCGAATTTGTGACAATTCTTTATGTGCCCACATCTGCATTAAAAAAAAGTTTTTCTACTTTCGAGGACCTTCGCATTAAAATCAGAACAAAAGCCTTACTGGTCTAGTTCTCATGTATGCTTACCGGATTTAGTGGTATGTATTGAATAGATGAACTATTAATCTTTTTCAGCTCTTTAGAAGTAAAATGTGAATTATCAAGCAATTATTTATAGAATAATTAATTGTAAATTACAAACAAACAACTAAGGTTTTTAGTTTGCAACAGCGCCTCGGTAAAAACTACAACTCGTCCCTTAATGACTATATTACAAAAATACTGGAAATTTCCGCACAATTATGTACACTGTTCCTAAAACATAGCACTAATAATGTTGCACATACATTCAAAAGTAACAATTATCGATTTGAATCATTATGCATGAATGATCAGCTGATTTCAAGTTTGAAAGTTCTGTAAAGTCTGCAAGAAACTAGTTAGATATTTTGACGCTATGTCAATGTTTAGATTACCATCTTATATTCTCATAAAAAGTTATGTAGATTTCTTGAAATAATGATTCAGTGGTTCTTTATACTCTAATTGATATTATTCACACTGATTCAACAAGCCGGATTACATTTCGAAAGTCCATTTGGTGAAAGAACTCAGTTTTATCAATATTTCTATAGTCTACACATTGCGCATGTCATTTAATAGCATATATCCATAGTAACATGCTTCTGTGATGATATTTCAATTTTATAATTTTCAAGTTCTTTGTATTTACGTTGAAAAATGACAGGTCTCCCGAAACTTCCTGGATTAACTTTCACGGATCCTACTGTAAGACCTTATATTTTATTGAAGTACATCATTGAGCATTATTCACAAATCCTACCTAACCATGCACATTCTGTAACTAACACTTTATTGAAGTGATCTTTACTTTCCTAGCTAATTTGTGAAAAATGTTGTTTAGGCAAGGGTTTTCAATAAACGTATTGCTATTTTCAACCAATTTATTTTTTCAGATATCTAATTTTAGACTTAGTCATACGTTGGACACACGCGCAGGATACAGCATACCCAAAACTGACTATTTAGGAATTGGAGGGCGAGAACTTGAGATAAACACTGCAAAATATATTACAAAATCGGATCCAGTACGATATGACCCTTCGTTGACATATGGTAGAACAAGGAGCGTGGCTCTTCATCAATTCACTCCCCACTACGTGCACTATGATGGAAAATGCCTAACATTTAAGGCCTTCTTCAAGCAAACTGTAGTTGAATCACCATCGGAACATTACAGAGTTCGCCAAGTCAATTTGATATACTTTTTAGCCGACGATACTATAGTTGTTATAGAGCCGAAAACGCTGGTAATACTTGCGAATTAATTCATTTCAAACTTATGAAACACTTATATGCACAGTTTGCATATAAAACTCAACTAAATCTCATTATGTGCATTTCGAAGCACTGTATTTTTGAAATATCAGATGAATGCGGGTATATTTTCAAAAATAAATGTTTCTATACAAGCTGCGCTATTCCAAACTTGAAGAATTCTGAAACCTTGAAATACATTGGTGAAAATAATCTTTGAAACACACAAAAAGTCTTCATGACTATTGAAAAGAAGTCTGGGGGAATGAATGAATATAAACTAAAATTCAAACACTTGAACTTTTGATTTACACTTTATTGACAACATAGCATGACGCGTTTCGTCGTTACAAACGACTTCTTCAGATGCAAACAGAATACTTCTACTCAGTATCTGAAGAAGTCGTTTGTAACGACGAAACGCGTCATGCTATGTTGTCAATAAAGTGTAAATCAAAAGTTCAAGTGTTTGAATTTTAGTTTATATTCAATTATAACGGATTTACATCAAGTAAACGCCAACACTATTAAAAATCGGAAGGAATATAATATTGACTTATGTCATTGATATAATATTAACTTACATTTATGCGAAACAATTTGAATATTCAGCAAGGATTATAAACTGATTTATGAAGGTATCTTATATGGTTATAATTTTGTCTTTATGATAGAGCAAACCTTACGCTATCTACGACTGGTAAAGTCAATAAAAATGCTTTTCCGACAATTGACTTCTATGGAATTCCTTCTTTGCAAACATAATTCAGCTATCATTCCGACGTTCTCGTTGTATACAATTTATTTTATACATTTTTAATACTTACTAATTTTTAATAGTGTTGGCGTTTACTTGATGTGAATCCATTATAATTGAATATAAACTTAAATTCAAACACTTGAACTTATGATTCACACTTTATGCACTACATAACATGACGCGTTTCGTCGTTACAAACGACTTCTTCAGATGCTTACAGAATAATACATTATTCTATATAATAAAACATTATTCTGTAAGCATCTGAAGAAATCGCTTGTAACGACGAAACGCGTCATGCTATGTAGTGAATAAAGTGTAAATCACAAGTTCAAGTGTTTGAATTTGAGTTTACATTCACTTACCGATTTTCTGGTGATTACTATATAAAACTGGAATTTGAAATGAAAATATGACCCCCCATTACTTTTATTAATAGCATTTCTCATAAAAATAAGTCGGCGTTTCATTGTAATCATGACTGGTATTATCAAAAATAATATTTCACCAAACTTAGAGACGAAAACATCAGTTATTGTGACAATTGTATCCCGTGTCTACCTCTCGAAGAAACCCCATTCAATAATACAAATTTTCGCTTCAGAATGCCGGTATGGAACAGGGCAAGCTTGTGCGAAGGGAAAAAATACTCAAAAACGACAGAGGCGAATACTGGACATGGAAAGACTTGGGAATTGGAAAAGACATTGCTCTTCACGGAACAGTATATCATACCGTCGATTGCGATTTGTTCACCAGGGTAAGGTTTTCTACGTATGAAAGAATAAGGATATTCAAATTTTATTTCTTCGGAAATAAACGTAGATGTTTCCAATTGAGGGTAAAGAATGTTTCAATATTTCCGTTACCAGATCCATTATTATATTTTCAAACTATATTTCGCCGATTTCGTGTGTGTTTAATCACGTAAAGAGATTAATCTGTCTAATCTCAAGAAAACGTGAAATATTTCTGAGAATAAATGATTTCAATTTTTTTTATTGAAGATCTGGAGTATGAAATAATATTGAATACCCAACATGAATTCATCACTTATGTTGGGTCAAAAAACATCAGTTCAAATTGTTGTATTTTTGCAATGAAACTACACGGACAAATTTATAGCCATAGCATTTAAAACTTCTCACAGGAATATATGGCGAGTCAGGGAATGATCATGGGTGACCCAGAGGAGATGCCTTTCGATCCTTACACGATGGAACGAGCCTTAAAACAGCGAATAAATACCACGAAAACTCCTCCAGCTGACAACAAACTGAGAAGATTTTTGGAATATGATAAACAAATACTGAGGTGAGGTCATTGTAGCCCATATTAAAAATTATACTATCAACACTTGCTCTGTAGGTTAGAGTTTTGAACTTACTACATGTATTTGAAAATAATTCAGATAAAACTGAGTAGTTTTCTGATTTTCACTATAATTAATTTCAAACGTGACAATATTGTTTCGCCAACACAGTGGCTTTATCTACTAAGAATATATAGAATTGCCAATTTTTCACCGTTAATCTTCGATTTGAGTAAAAACAGAAATCAAAGAATAATGACATGCTAATGTTTAATATAAATGCATCGTGATTTTCAGTGTATAAAAAGTCATGCATTGATTACAGGTTCCACGCTGTGTGGGATGACAGAGATTCAGAGTATGGCGAATTGAGGAAATATGATATTTTATATTTTCTTTCGGACGATACAATATGTGTGAAAGAAATACACACGAAGAATAATGGCAGAGATCCTTTTCCTCTCTTGTTGAGAAGAATTAAGATTCCAAAGGTGAGTTTGTCTTGAAATGAACCATATTTTTCTCAATTTGAAAGGATAAACATAGCGTTTAATTTTTTCGGGTTGATGGATTGAGATACAATGGATCTCATAAAGATTCAAACATTGAGTTTGTATTTTCAAGCCACAATTCGATGTACGTGTGAGCTTTCAATTAACTGAATTCTGACTTGTTTACATGTCAGGTTCCTACGCATGTCATTCTACAGTTGATTCCGTGTAGCAATGGATACCAAACACTTTTGCCTGTCACGTGTTCCGTTTTGCTCTTAAAATCATTGTTTTCATGTATGTCAATTGACTCGAGTGACAATGTCATGTAATAACAACAAAATATCGTTGTTTTTTAAGTCGAAATATAATTTTTCGATGACTTTTGAGATTATACTTGTTGACACGACTTCATACCCCTGAGAGTGATCTCCATGCGGCTGACACGATTCTACTGAGGTAAAAGTCCAAGCAGAAATTGAAGGCATGCGACTTCAGGAATGCTTCGACACTTCGCAAAATTTATCTTGTTCTCTCAATTCCTGATCATTCGTTCTCACGAGGTAAATATCAAAAAAGCACGATGGTTCAATCAAAAATGGTGATGGTAAAGAATAAAAGTAGAAAAATATACTCGTTATGGGGTATACTTCTCTGATACACCTTGTGATTAGAATGATATAGAAAACTAGCTTCAGAATCTCTGACTCAACGATTCTTTTGTTGAATATCAATATGCAGTGTTTCTGGATGTATAAAATACATCCAGACACAGTACTACTATTACATTAAATTTTCAGATATACACCGATGTGCCGATTAATTACCCTTCGTTGTATCTGGAACTCACAGATGCAGAAGTTACAGAATTCTACCAACCGGTAGATCTGAAAGTGGGTGAAACTATATTCATTTTAGGTAGGAAGTTCCTACTCTACGACTGTGACAACTTCACTAGAAATTACTACCGCCAAGCCTTGTGCATCGAACAGAAGCCTGCCATCCCCACTGAGCAGGAGAAACCTCTTCCTCCGGAAAAACAAATGCCACCGCACGACGGTATCGGCAGTCTAGAAGATTCTCTACAAAACACCCTGAGTTTCTTGCCTAAACCGCCCAAGAAAGACGTCATCAAGCAGATATCCAACGCAAACAAGTACTTGAGGTATGAATGGATTGTAATTTTTATATCAAAGAGATAATGGTATGATAAAAAAGTAGGGGGAGGATATAATATCATATATAATATTAATATATATATATATATATATATATATATATATATATATATATATATATATTATATGTTTTTAGAAATAACAGGCTTCTTTTGATATATATATATATATATATATATATATATATATATATATATATATATATATATATTTTAAGAAATATATTATATATATATATATATATATATATATATATATATATATATATATTTACATCTTGCAGCAATTTTGCGTCCTTTCATAAGCGAACCATTTTGCGTCCACGAGATTTAATAGTGTTAGAAAAAAAACAAAAGAATATATTGGTTAAGAATTTGAAAATTAGGTCACCTGTATACTTTTTTTTTTTTAAATCAGTAAAAAGACATATACACTTTTTTCCAATTTCAGCATTATTTTGCGTCTTTACATATCACTCACCATTTTGATTCCACCCTTGTATACTGCATGTACAATTATAGCACTATTTTACGTCCTCGGGAAATATTCCTTTCATTTACATTACTTTTTTACGTCCAACCTTGTTGCCAGATTTATGTTTGAATACGTAAACTCAAAGGTTGTGATTAATTGAAAAATGTCCAAAGAGAATAAAACTACCGACTCACAACATGTTGTCATAACAGATATAAAAAAGATATGTATTGGGTTGACCATGGATGTTATGATTACTCTTCTTGATTCAAGAAGAGAAGGGTTTATTAAACTCACTTTTCGAAAAACACAATGACGATTGTTTCGACACGCCTAATTATCATTAGAAAGTATTTAAAACTGAAACTATATACAATCGACTCTCGCTATCACGAAATTCCACGGGACTGCCATTTTTGTTCGTGTTACGTATAGTGCGTCTTAGGCATAGTTCGAGATATAGAGGTGAACCAAATGAAAATTCGTGTTACAGAGGTAACGAAAAATGTACTGCATGTAGTTTATTCCCTACATCTTCTACAAATCTATCTTATCAAAAATATGTACTTAAATTATACATAATTAAAAAAAACAGTAAACATAATAATAAATATCGTGTAAAACAGAGTAAAAAGTACCGTCCATATTACTGCAATCCCACTAGTAATTGAAAAAGTCCGTTATCTTCTTCTGTTTAAAACTGTTAGCAACACGTTTGTCAATCATATTCTCGAATGAAACAATTGAAGAAAACACACTGTCTGGCACATCTCTGGTTTTTTCTAAAAACATAGTTGGAGTATGTACTGTAGCTCTGGCTTCTTTAGATGTGCGTCTGCTGGCTCTTCCTCCTCGTGATCTTCGTCAGAAGGAGCGTCTTCATCGTTGGTTAAGGAATCCAAAATAACGTCATCAGTCATTGTGCCGGTTACCGCTACCCCTTCGTCGACAAGGGCAAATTCTTCAAATCTTAGTGGATTTTCAGATGGCAGCTGCCTTGTCACCTCATTCCACTCCGCCTCTATGTTGACGTTTGGCGGCTCCACTTCAGTTTCCACCTCTGGTTCCGGGTCAGGTTCCATTTGTGGTCCGACTTCTGTTTCAGTTGGATTTTTTCCCTCTTGAAATCCACATGACTTGAAGCGACATGTTGCAACCTGAGCGCCGAGATTTCGTGTTAAACAGTCCATTCTTAGAACATCGTGATATAGAGGTAAAGCACAAATCAAATTCGTCTTATCTACTGAACTTCGAGCTACAGAGGTAATTTTTATGTCTCTTCGCGTTATAGAGGTTAAATATAACTGGAAAATTAGTTCGTGTTACGTATGGTAATTTCTTCGTGTTAGACAGGTTTTTCCAAGGGGATTGAAAATAATTCTTGATATCGAGGATTTCGTGTTATAGAGGTTCGTGTTAGCGAGAGTCGACTGTATATATAATATTATTCCAAAATGCTCATTATATCAGAGTTGATCATTTACTACATATAAATATCGAACAGACAAAAAGTTTTTAGGGGAAATCTAGACAAGTATTATTATAAAATTATATTATTATAATCTGTAACAATGTGTTATGTAATATAAAATTAAATTCTTTTTATGGTGACTACCTAGAAAGCGGAATTCATGGGGAATATAAAAAAGTATATTCATAAAACATTTTTACTCACATCACTATTTCTTCGAATAAAGATTATGTACAAAGACTTTTATTTTTTGCCAATTTTTGTTTTTCAATACATCGGGATATAAATTCTTCAATTCCTCCCACTCAATTTTTTGGGGGGTTTATGCTCATCAATGTGTTTTGAAAAAAATATTTTTACACATTTTTTTTGTTCGTCAGACCATGGTATCAGAGTTCGTTTCTTCTTACGCATGTTAGAAGTTGAAGCTTGTTCAATATTTTCGACATTCTCTGAATTATTCAATATTTTTCGCTCGATAATATCTTCCTCAATGTCATCATCACTTAATTCTTCATCATTCAGTGAGTTTTTCTTTTTTTGTTCCAAATCTATTGGAATGTCATCAAAAGTTTTTCCTTTGTGTTCACCAGCTTCACCTTTCTCCATCAGCATTAGTAATTTTGAAATTTTAACAGTATGATAGATATCGTCAGGAAGTCTGTATGAACTTTTATGTACACCCGGAGTATGGCCCATAAATGTCGATAGTTGTTCGATTTAATTTTCGTTTAAGCTAAATAATTGCGTTAATGTTGCCAAGTGTTTTCTCAACCTTGTGCATGTTATGGCTCTAGGATTCTTCGCACCACACGTTGTTGCATATTTAGTAACAATTTTATAGCCACATATGGGATTCATAGATCCTGATCTTCCAAATAAATATGGATTGTTGTCGTTTAGAAATTTTGTTATATACTTAAGAAGTTCGTTAATATGATTCTGAATTTCGGTGTTAAACATAACAGGAACACCTCGTCCTCGTTTACCTCTAATTACGACCCGTTTCATATTCTTCAGTAGTATTTTTTCCGTTTCAGTTAGTACTTCGCTAAATTCTTCGTATGTTTCACTTCCTTTTTCCGTACTTTCGTACGTATGCACCAACATACGTTGTAGCTCCCCCGGTCCTTTCCTATTGAGTAATATAACACGACAAAATATGGTTTCTAATAAGGTGTTATATGCAGCCAAATTGTCAGCATTAATTTCTAGAAGTACTAAAGCTTTTCCTGCTTTCTGAATCAAATACTCTTTTAACAGTTTCAGATCGCTGGCAAGGGGTACAATGGTTATTTTCTTGAATTTTTCAATATTCAGATCGCCACCTGCTCGACTTGATATGTCAAATTGCCAGTTTGATTCGAACAAATTTTTGATCGTCTTCAAATTTGCCTCATAATTTGCCGACTCAATTGATGGATCTGTTTTCGTCACCATATGTAACGCAATGTCACAGCATTGCTTCAAAGATGTGGAAATATTCAGTGCAAAGGTAGGGCATAAAAATAAATTTTTGTTGTTATCATATTTAGCAACTGCTTTTGCTGCTTCAACAAAGTGGTCATAGTATTTCGGTTTCAGTGCTTCGAACAAGTTTCTCACATCAGGCTCTATTTTCTTTACTTCTACGAGGATTCTAGCGAGTTCTCTCATTTTTCGACTTGTAACGTTTACGAAATGTTTTTTCCGGTGAATCTTCAGATATCTTGAGCCAAAGGCGCAGATGAGGAAGTCTTGTTTGACTTCCAGCGAAATTTTATCTGCTCTCATTCTACTGAAAACTTCTTCCTTTAAACGGTGATCCGTTTTTTTAGAACTTTTTATCAGAAAATTTTGTCCCATGGCTTGCGAATTTTTATTAGAATCAGTTTTCAGACAAATTTTCCGATGTCGATATAGGAACTTTGCTCTGTAGAAACCTAGACAGTTTGTACATGGTAAAAAAGTTTGATTTGGTAGTTGACCTTGTTTTAATGGCTCCACGCAGTTTTCGGAATTTATTATGAAATTTCCCTTTTTCTTCAGAACTGCTAATAAATTTCTCCTTTCTTTTGTTTTTTTCTCCTTCGAAAGAATTTGTTGTACTTCAGGTTCACAAGAATGATTTCTTCCCATATGCCTTACAAAGTTATGGACATCTTGTTCACAGAAGTAGCACATGTCTCTTTTCCTTTTATATATTCGATTTAATTTTGAGTTAGTAGTTCTTGCAATTTTGACATTTGCATGATTTTTTGTATCGGTAGCATCTTCAACATATTGTACCTTAGATAGCTCACCTGAGGTTGAGAAGTCTTAAGATAACCAGGTAAAAATAGAAATAATAAAAAACAACTTATCATATTTTCTCATATATTGAAGAAATATGCTGGGCTCGTTTCAAAGTACTATTTCATCGGATGCTAAGTTAACTTAGCATCCGACGAAGAAGTAGTACTTGCTAGTAGTAATGCGCATCATGGGTATTTCTTCAATATATTAGATGTTATAAATATTGTTTTATTATTGTAATAAGCAATTTTCTCAGTATAGGCCTCATCAGTTAATAAAATTATAAATTAAATGAGGGTGGTCAATTCCATCCATTATCGTTCAATTCAAATATGAATGTTGAATGTAAAAGAGTAAATCAAATCAATTTGGTAGTTTGGCAAGTAAATTCGCGTAATAATAAAGAACCAATTCGATAATTCCTAGTGGTTTTAAATAATCCATGTTTTTTCTTTTCGGTTATTTGAACGTAGTTTGGACATAGATATTATTTCTCCCATTGAATCACGAAAATCATAAATGTCCGCTATGTATACACAACTGCAGTACCCTAATCATTTTGAAAGAGTTGAATAAGATTTAAGGAACCGACAAAAACAACGTAATTATTTTTATAATATTTTTTCATATATTGAACGAATACGTATGACCCGTTTTTCATACTACTTCTTCGTCGGATGCTAATTTAACCTTTCGGAAGTGGCGCCATATTAAGTGACTTGCGAGGTGGCGCCAAGTCTGACAGACCTGTATTAAAAAAATATAGCTACGGTTTTGTTTGTGAAAAATAATGACACATGGTTGTTAAGTGAACATTTTTATGTAAGAAAACGAATATACAAGTTACATATATATATCAAACAAAAAACAAAGTCTTAAAATCATAGGAACTAAGAAATTAAACATTAAATGGAATTTCATTAAAAAAAAACTAAAAATAAAAACTAAACCCAAAATTTTGATTGTAAGTTAGTAAAATAATAACTAAACTTCATATTTTAAGGGTTCTCCAAAGAATCATAACAAAGGGGGCACCAAGCTTTAAGGTGCGAAAGACATACAAATTTTTTACACTTCTGACAAAAAAATCTACTTTTTGAATCTTTTACGCAAAAGAAGCATCTTTTTCGAGTTCCTGGAACAACTTCTTCTTGTGGTTGAATGTTAGCATTGTTAGCAGAAGTACCAGCATAATCTTGTCTTCGGTCCCGTACTGCTCGTGGTACATTTTGCTCCAAAGAACGCCGTTCTAAATGCTGCGCACTGAGCTCTAATGCCAAATTCTTCAAATATAATCTTCTTGTTACTGAATACTGTTTACTATTAACAGCGTAAATTATCTGCGAATACACTTCAGCCATGTTTAATAAGGCATAAAAAATTACCATCGGCCATCGTCTGGTGTTTCTTGCTACGTCAAAAGTGGCAGATAACTTATCCAAATTATCAACGCCGCCTTTAGTTCCATTGTAATAGGTAATTATTTCAGGCTTGAATTTTTCAGCAGTTTTCTCGTCAATTGCGTCGTCATGGTGTAAAGATGAAACTAAAAGTACGTTTTTATATTTTTTGGAACATCATCTGCATCCACTTGTTCCCACAGTAGACGTAGTTTTTCTTGTTCTTTTTCCCAGCTACACATTTCTTAAAATGAAACGAAAAGTAATTAGTTGATTTAAAATCAAATTACCAGTATCAAAGTCCAATAATAGTAATTGATAATAAAATTATTACTTACCTAAGTAAAAGCAAAACTATTATTAATCGGAAAATATATATATCACAAGAAATGGCGCCAAGTCTCACAGACCTTTATTGCTGTAACTTCGTGAAACTAACACCTGCAGTACTCTCGCTTGTTACGGCAGTACTACCGGCCACAATATGAAGGTACATGAGCGTACGAGAAATTACGATAAATTGCCGAGACATGCCGAACGATTTATGACGCGTCGGGTCTACCAGACTTGGCGCCACTTCCGAAAGGTTAACAATGACGAGGAAGTAGTAGGTACCCCGAAACGCGCGTCATGCGTGTTTGTTCAGTACAATGAGAAAAATTTTCTTCATGTATCGACTTCATCAATCATCCATGTAAAAAACCTGTAGTTCCTTGATTCATATAGATTATTAGAATCAGAATAAAAAATAAACCTTTTTATCTAAAATATCCAGATAAAGCCACTAATTAAGGGGATTATTATGTTGCCTGTGTTCTGAAACATATTTCGAAAGAATAATGTGTCAACATAATCAGGGTAGAAAGATATTTTATACAGAGTATGCACGCCATTTGCCTGAGCGTGGGAAAACTATATTTTCCTTATGTTTTCTACCTTCAGTAAACATTTTCAGTACCTACCGGATTAATTCAGAAAATATTAAATATAATTATAATATAATGGAATTGATAGCTCACATTTGTTCACATAGTATCAACAGAAAATGATGTCAGTACACCAATTTCGAGTTTTTATAATCCGGATAGTCCAGTGCTTCTTTGTTCAACTTTTTTCAGCAGTCTCAGGAAATTATGAATATTTCATTCGAAAAAGCATGTAGATAATTTTTGAAAAAAATTAAGTTCGTGCTGGTAAAACTTGCAAAAGGTTTATCGAATGAAAATTGAGATTTGGTTTTCGCAAGTATCTCAAAAACTAAGTGAGATTTTAGAAATCAGAAAAAAGATTCAGAACGAGGAGAAAACTGCCTGAAAAATATTCAAACTCCCGGAACTTTAGGACCAATATTTTTGATTATCAAATCATATTACATATGAAAATTAAGAAATTAAATTCAGGCAATTACTAGATAGATGAAGAAACAATATTCCTCAGGCAAAAAATTTTTATTGAAATTTTTCAATTAGTTAGACAATAGTTAATTAACAATTTTTTACTGCTTAAGCATGAAAATTGCAACAGTGATAATTGATATACACAAAATTACAATAATAAAAGGCAATGTCTAATTTTCACCTATATGAACATAAAAACTTCCTAACGCGTTTCGCTAGTACTGTAACTTTTTCAAAGAAGTGGAAGTTATAATTTGTCTTTTATTATTATAAATGTATTCAATTACACATTACTATACTACTGCAACAGGAATGAATATGCGAAGACGACTACGAGTATCCTTATTGCAATGTTGCCAAACAAATTCTGCCACAGGAAGCAAAATAATGCTGCTAATAAAAGTAAATATACACGTGGGTATACTCAATGGAACGACTAGTGGCAAACAGCTGAACTAATTTCTTGATATACATTTCATAAACAGCATTAACTTGCGTCCACCAAATTCTTCACTACGCTCATTTGGCGGGAAATAGAGATTAATGCTTCATTACAATGGAGCGGCAATATCAAAAGAAAGAGAAACACATTTGTTTGCTGTTGGTTATCGCTTTAATTTGGCGGGAATCTAGGAAAACTATTTTGCGTCCGATATACGGTAGCAAAATAGTCGCGGACGCAAAATGATATGTGCCGAGTCATAATATGGAAGCAATATAATGCTATGGATGTATATATATATATATATATATATATATATATATATATATATATATATATATATATATATATATATATATATATATATATATATATATATATATATATATATATATATATATATATATATATATATATATATATATATATATATATATATATATATATATATATATATATATATATATATATATATATATATATATATATATATATATATATATATATATATATATATATATATATATATATATATATATATATATATATATATATATATATATATATATATATATATATATATATATATATATATATATATATATATATATATATATATATATATATATATATATATATATATATATATATATATATATATATATATATATATATATATATATATATATATATATATATATATATATATATATATATATATATATATATATATATATATATATATATAGTATTTGATGCGGAAAGAAAATTTAAATGAAATTGAAAATTATCGGCATATCCCGCAAATACAATACTATTTAATCAAATACTATTCATATATTTTCAACGTCTCGGCTTAGAGCATCCTTTGAAGGATAGTCACCTCACGGGCAAAGCAGTTTCCAAATTTCCCAATCCGGAAAGAACAAACGCGTAGCCTAAAATGTTGTGACTTCCTTCAGGGGTTGTCTGTTTTTCTTAGTTTTTCTTCCTGTGTTTTTCACCTCCAGGTTCCTACAACTAGAACTTGGCTACGCCGTTCTGAGAAGAGCCAATAAGCTTGAAACACGTGTCAACGGCTGCTACCAATCTGCGGGATATGCCGATAATTTTAAATTTCATATATATAATATATATATATATATATATATATATATATATATATATATATATATATATATATATATATATATATTAATCTGATATTTATATTGCTAAGTCATTGTGTTCAAACTGCTAATATACGAATTTACTGCGTAACATATATAGAATAACAAATTTAAAAAATTATATATCTAGAAAAAATTAAATTATAAATAAAGGGTCTACTAAGCTGGATATGAATACAGAACATATACATAGGATATTTCTGAAATTTTCGGGATATACCTACAATTGAAGATATCAAAATAGATAGAGATATCAAAAATTCTGGTATTATATTAATTCATACAAATTGTTAACAACAGGTTTATTTCTTCTTTCGTCTTCTTCGTCTTTCCTATATTGATTTTTAGACCTTGCGTCTCTCCCACGTCACCGATTTGGTTTATAAGCAACTGTAGTCCCTCGATTGTGTTTGACAAAATCACTGTATCATCAGCATATCTGATTGTTGTTATTGGCTCTCCATTTATTTTGATGCCGAGGTGTGATATTCCTTCCAATGCTTCCTTAAATATTCGATCAGAGTATAGGTTGAAGAGTAAGGGCGACAGTATGCAACCCTGTCTTACTCCACGCTGTATTTTAATATGGTCTGTTTTAATATTGCCAATTTTTATCTGTGCCGTTTGATTCCAGTATAGATTTTTAATTATACGCATGTCTCTATCATCTATTCCAACCCCCCGCAGCACATCAATAAGTGCATTGTGCTGTATGCGGTCGAAGGCTTTTTCATAATCGATAAAGTATGCAAATACATCCTTCCGCTGATCATGGCATTTTTGGAGGAGAAGGTTCATTCCGAAAAGTGCTTCACGCGTTCCGAAAGCGTTTCTGAAACCGAATTGAGAATCATCCAGATCTTCTTCACATCTACGTCTGATGCGAGCGTGAATGATCCTTAGGAATGCTTTGAGCATGTGGGACATAAGGCTGATTAAGCGATAATCACTACATTCTTTTGGCTGTTGTTTTTTAGGTAGAGCAACAAAGGTTGATGATAACCAGTCAGATGGAATCTCACCTGTCTCATAGATACTATTAAAAAGTTTAACTACTAAATCAATATTTTCCTCTGCAATGAGTTTTAGAGCCTCAGTCGGAATCTCATCAGGGCCAGATGCTTTCCTGTTTTTTGCTATAGAGAATGCATGTATCACCTCGGATTTAAGAATTGTTGGTCCCGTGCCCTCATGCACATATACCACGTCAGCTCTTTCATCCTCAAAGTTGGCCTCTATATAGCTTGTCCATGTGTTCTTTAATTCTTGTTCCTCCAAAATTTGTTGGTTGCGATCATTTGTTAGTGACATAGTCGTTCTCTTCCTGTGAAGTCCAGCTACTTCCTTTACCTTTTTGAACATGTTAAAAGTATCATGTTTGTAACATAGGTCTTCTATTTCTGCACATTCCCCTTCCGTCCATCTCTGCTTGGCTTCTTTGATCTCCCTTCTTATGATCTTTTGTATTTTTTAATATTTGTCAGGTTTGTTCTTCGCCAGTCTACGCTGCTCCATAAGGGTTAGAATGTGATCTGTCATCCACTTGTTCTTGGGTTTAAGGGTTTCACGGAGGTGTAGTTTACACGTGTCTACAATGATATTCTTGATACCCCTCCAGAGAGTCTCTATATCCTCTGTATCCTGGGGCTGATTCTCCTGCAGCCTTGTTAACCTGTTGTTTATTTCTTCGGCAACAATATGTCTGACTGCAGGTCATTTAGTCTCGTTACATCAACTGCTCTAGCTGGTTTCGTTTGCCTTTTAGCTTTTAAGTTTAACGACAGTTCAGCCACAAGGGGATTATGGTCCGAACCAATGTCAGCTCCAGGGTAAGTTTTGGAATTCTTAATTATGTTTTTAAAACGCCTACTTATCAGTAGGTAGTCGATCTGATTTCTAGCTGATGTTGAGTTATTTAGATCACTGCGTGGGGCTTGCCAGGTGTAAAGTCTTCGTTTGGGTAGATCGAAAAATGTGTTTGCAATTATCATCCCTGAGTCCTGACAGAACTCGTAGAGTCTATCACCTCTCTCGTTGGAGTCACCAAGCCCGAAATTGCCAACTATATCGGTGCGTTGTCCTCGACCAATTTTGGCATTGAAATCTCCCGAAATAATAGTAATACTATTGCTCCTTAACGTCTTTATTGTGGAATAAATTAGTTCATATAAATTTTCCACTTCCATATCATACTTCTTTTCAGCAGTCGGGGTATAAACTTGAATAATATTGATATCGAATGGTTTGCAGCCCATTTGTAGTAAGCATAACCGGTTGGATATTGGTACAAAATTCTTGACATATTTTGTATATTCTGATGACACAATCGTCTTCTTCAGCACATCCAAATTCCTTGAATTTTTCAATAATGCAAATTTCAGTTTCCGAGGAAATCGTTTGGCAATAGTGTCAAATACTCTTATGAATCCTTATGTTCCTTTCAGAAAGAATTATTGAGTTTATCAATTCGATGGAATTGAAATCCTCCGCAATATTACCTTTTGACATTGAAAACTTGAATATGTCGAAAACGATATGACTAACGCAAAGAATAGGCTACACATATCTATTTTCAAATAATGAATTCAAACATTGCGTAGAATCTGAACCTCTTATACTAATAATACTCGTATATATGATGTTTTATTTCAAATAAAGAAGTTCAGCTCACTTTCGTTATAGCCGGAAATGTCATTATTTCCTAGCTATTTATGTCGATCTACGTTAAATTTTCATGGTTTATTCAGCTAGTTTTCTGTTTAAATATCGATTTTATTACTGATGTGCCCATCTGAGTAGAATGACAAAAAACCTGCAAAATAATAAAGATATAAAGAATGCCTAATATGACAGAAGACTAGCACAGCAGATTATTGCTAAACAGATGCTTGCATTCCTCCAAAAATATTAAGCTGATGTGGATCAGATAGTTGAATATCAACTATAAAGATAAAAATATTCAGGAATTATTCAGCTTTTGTTCAACGAGAATATTCCTGCATATCAGGTAAAATATCAAGGAGTGATGAAGGACCAAGTTCAAGGAACTCATAATAATAATAATGATAATATATAATTATAATAATAATAAAATGAAATTTATTGAATAACATTCCTTACATTGTAATATTACATTCATTCAATTGATACAATAATTATAACTAAGAAGAATACTCTCAAAAGGACTGAATTCAGTTTTGAGTCTGATCTTCCATTCAGCCCTCGAACAAAAATAAAGGTTCAAACAAAAATATTGGTTAAATATATATTCACAATTATATACAACTTTATTTGAAAAGAGAGCAAAAAAATTACTTCAGAAATATTAAACTTTTGAGACAATTTCATATGGTGAAGGACATTTGTGGTGAAAAAATATACAAATATATGATAAAAAAATTGATTCATACATTATTGCCTACATTCGAATCATCGAAGTACTCTGCGACACTATAGTATGCCTTTGTTAAGAGCAGAGATTTAACTTTCCTCTTAAACAAATCAGCTTTCAGTACTTTCAAATTCGATGGTAAATGGTTGAAGAATTTAATACTCTGATAATAGAGAGTGCTCAAATTTAGCTGTTTTTTGCATAGGAATAAGGAGCACATCACTGTTTCTTGTTGAATACTCATGATTACTATTCAATTCAATAAACCTATCTTCATTTTCTTTTAATCATTTTAAACATCATAAAAAGCATAAATAACAAATCCTACCCATATCTCCGATGACCGATATCAAATGACCGATTAAACAAAAATCGACAGTAAGTTACTATGTACCATTATTATTATTAGACCAATTATTACGTCCACTACTCCTGTATGATCTGCAGTAAGTTATCATGACCTATGACCATTACAAGTGATTGAAAAAATAGCTTTTGAAATAACTAAGTCTGACAAACACACAAGAATTAAAACGCTCCATCGAGAAGCAAGAATAAAGCTACAAAAGTCAACTCAACAATGATCTAATTGAAAATATTACTAATAAAAGGTCTTGCAACATCAGGCATGTAAAACACAAACTGCTGTATCAACACCGATATAAAATAGTAATAATAATTATAATAACTAGACTTTATTCGCTCACATACATGATAATTTCAAAATTACAAACCTGTGAACAAGCATGGAATGACTTTGAAGGCAAAGTTTGGCCATGGGTATTCTTCCACTTAAACTTCAAACATTGCTCGTCGATTATGGTTTTCTTATAACTAAAAAATAACGATAACAAAAAAAGTAAAAAAAAATTACTGAGATTGAATTCTCGCTTATATCTTGATGAAATATATTTAAATATTGAATTAAATTATATCTTGGCTTAATGTTTCACGATTATATTTAACAACATGAATTTCTCAACATGTTTCCAGCGAGTCAGTCTCAGTCTTGAAAATGAGCTAACGCTCGAAACATGTTGACAAATTCATGTTGTTAAATATAATCGTGAAACATTAAGCCAAGAGTTTAATTTATTTCAATATTTAAAAGTAAAAATATAACAAAAACAATCTATCTTTTAAAAAGAAATATCATGAGTATAACTTTCAATGAAATAAATAAAATTTCGTAAAAAGGTTTTTAATTCACAAAATTTTCTGTCCTTCAATTTCTTATATACTAATATAAAAATATTTTGAATAAAACTAGACATACACTGAACATCTGAAGACAGACTAACTGTACATTACAGGAGGTATGTCGACTATCATTCATCTTGCACTCAAACCAGTGGGAATAGAAGTATCAAATTATAATACAAATATATGAAAATATGAAAAGGGTTATACCATTTGAACTTTGATATGTCACAGGTATATTTTGTTGAACTGAAAACTGTACTATCAAATATCATTAGAATACTATTATTATTGTCAATCTTAAAACGGTACCTGAAAAAGATTACTGTGTTCGAACAATGGGATGGGAATGGATGTTTGTCCATGTTCCTCAGTTCAGTATTTGAATAAAAACGATATTGATAATATTGAACGATTTGACTTATAATGAAATCATCACCCAGTGTTAAAAGTAAAGAAAAAAAATCATCATTATTGAATTATTTTAGAAATCCGAGAAATGGAGTGTATATGATTTGAAATGTTTCAATGTTCATATGACTATCTCCATGTCAAAAAAGATCAAAGACAAGAATGTTGAAAAAATCTTATCGTATAGGCAAGTGAACGTCATATAGGAAGAATGAAAATTGCCTTGACAACCAAACCAATACGCGGGATGGAATTTCGTTTAATTTTAACGTTTAGCAGGTTGATAAAATCGTGTAGGCTTTCACGGCCGGTGTCCATTGTGAAACATGATGATATGATCTTCCGGGCTGATTGGCCGTGATCAACTGGAACTCCTCCTCTTCCAGACGTTTCGTCTCTAACTGCGAGAGACAGCTTCAGTGGCGGCGAGTGCTTCAATGTGGTTGTGTACTGCGGGACGACTATGGAGCAACTGATGAACTCATCAGTTGCAATCTGGAGCAACTGATGAGTTGCCCAGTACACAACCAATGCGAAGCACTCGCCACCACTGAAGATGTTTCTCGCAGTTAGAGACGAAACGTCTGGAAAAAGAGAAGTTCCAGTTGACCACGGCCAATCAGCCCGGAAGATCATATCACCATGTTTCACAGTTCAGCAGGTTATCAATTATTTAATTTCTCAAACTGAAAACTTTTAAAATTTCATCTCGATAAAATATTCGAAAAGATCAACTCTTGTTGTCTTGTAAATTCTCAGCTTTCTGTGAATTCTTACTTTCATTCATATTTGAAGAAATTCAACGTCAATATTACAAATAATATTCAGATAAATTCACAACACACTTCAAATAAATTTTTCAACGCTAGGACTTATGCTGATTTCAATCTATAATTAATTTCCTGATAAAATTGGAGAATTAATGAATAATTGTATATAATGTAGATATGAAATGGTAATGGAAAATATTCACCCGGAGGATAAAATCCGCAAGTTCCTACTTCAATATTCCCTGGGTGACGGTACCTGTAAGATTCACGAGCCGCCAATCAACAATTCTGGCATCATAGGTGAGCCTCATCAACTTAAGTTCCTTTATTACTCCTTTTTTCTGCCAAGAAAGTCAGATTGATTTTAATATATTTGAACTCTTTAGCGTAGATTGAACATGAGCCTTCGAATAAAATATTCGGGAAATAAAATTAAGCTTCTCAGAAGAGGATGAAAAACTACTTTTCTGTTGTCATTTCGTCCATTTTTCTTACATTATTCAAAAAGGGTTCAAGCACATTTTTTGTACAAATTACTGCACAATATTATTGATTGTCCTCTTCTCTTTTCCGCTTTGAACTTTCGTGTTCCTAGGCAAATTTTTCGTAATATAGAATTATTTCACCTAGAGACTCCGAGTACCAAGTCGCTAATACAATCCCCCATTTGGTTTATGAAGTCAATACAGTTTCTAATGAATGCGTCGTAATTGACTCAATAATAAATTATTGAGTCCATTTGATTCAATCTCATTGCAGAGCAGGAGAGAAACTTTATCACTCAAATTTTTGTACAAATTACTGCACAATAGTATTGATTGTACTCCTCTCTTATCCGCTTTGAAGATTCGTGTTTCTAAGCAAAATTTTCGTAATACAGAATTATTCCACCTTGAGACTCCGAGGACCAACTTTTTTATACAATCCCCCATTTGGTTTATGGAGTCTAGATTCAATAGAGTTGCCCATAATTGTGACATTCACTTTGACTCCATAAAATTTATTATTAAGAAATATGTGAAAAAAGAAAATTGACTAAAATGAATTGATTTGGGTTGAGTTCTTTGTTATATTTCATTGAATGCTATAATGTAGTTAGTTACTATTTCTTTAGATTTTTGAGCTTTTTTTTATATCTTTTTCATTTCAATTATTTAGTTGGTATTCAACATGTTATTATTTTCTGTAATTGGGTGTTATACCTGTTGAGAATAAAGAACTTATTATTATTATTAGAATATTCTCAAATCTATTATGTTTTCAGGAGGAAAATACTTGAAATCCACTTATTTAGTCAAACCAGGAAGCGATCCACTGGATCCGACCTATTACACCCCTGGAGATTTCTATATTGGTGCAGTTATTACAGTGTTCCAGCAACGTTTCGTCATTAATGGTGCCGACTTATACGTCTACAGATATATGCAGGCAAATCCAGAAAAATTCCCATGTTGTGTCATTGAAAATATCAGGAATTACATGTACAACAAAGGTTATCTGGAAGATGACATCAAAGATCAAATTCAAGAGAGTTTAGAGCAGGAAAAGAAGGAACAAATAGATGCTATAGGTAAATGAAAAAAGACACTTCTTTAATATCAAGGTGCATTCTTTAAGCTCTAATCTCTTGCAGCAGTTGTGATTCTCTTTCATATCGATTTCCTAATGGATGGCTTCAGAGAAGAAACCAATGTTTTCTTGATCAGCTGATTTCGGAGTTCACGATTAATTTTCATTCTCTTCAGTTTGGGAATTCATCATTTGACACATGAAATCAACTCATTCTCAAGATTTGACGCCTTCAGATTATAGGCTATTGAATACTTCAAACTTTCAGGAGGAGTTTGATGTCACTATATGAACTAGTCGGCAAATGCAGAAAAACACATACCTCAAAACAATATTCAAGCATTTGACTTATAAAAACATCTGTTTTATTGGAATTTCCATTCCGTTTCCTTGAATATTTTCCCCTCAATTTTCTTTTGTAGGTTCCTTATTGAAAATCAGCTCTTCCATCTGAAAACTGTATTTTTCTTCCATTTACAGAAGGTTCTGTCTGTCTCTTAGATTCCAAGCTTATGCTTGTTCAATTTCTTTTTTGTTATTCGTGTCGAATATTTGAACTCATCGATCTTCAAGAACAGCTACCGTGACAACAGACGATGTCTTGCAACAAAGACCATTGTTGTTGACTTTATGAAAGAAGAATCTATTATCCAGAAAAAATATTAACTGCCTGAATAATCGTAAATTCTCATCTGTTATTTGATTTTTTTTTCCTTCAACTGGTCCCATGAAGTCAGGTCGAAGATAACTTGCATTGTAGATCAGATCGATAGTTCCATAAATATATGTTGGTATTTCCTGTGAAAAATTATCCTTTTTGTCCTTGTGGCAAAAAATATTTCACTAGATTCTCTTCTTTTTTTGTAATTTCTTACAATTATTTACAGTCATAGCCCTCTGCTTTAGCGTTTTTCTGGGTTATCAGCGTTCCAGATTATTTATGCTTGCATCATTCTTCGCTAGCAGAACCTTTTCCACCCATCGGAGCGTTATATTCTATGAAAACGATAGTTATAATAACCTCATACTTAAATGTAAATATTTTCAGGAAAATATTCGGAAGAACAAAAGTCTTCCATGGACGTATGCTACGATCTGAAATCTCCTGCGAATGAAGAAGAAGAATTGAGGAAAAAAGAAGAAGTAGCAGACGCTTACGAGAAGAGTTTGGAATACACTTACAATGTCCCACCACATGGTATTATGACTACCGATAAACCGTGTCGAGCAGATGTAAATGTCAGTAAAGTAGGGGAATATGTCTGCGAAGAACCAACCGAAGGTAATTCGAAATTAGTGAAAGCAAATATATTTCACAATAACGTTGATGTGGGCAACAACGATGTGACTGGACTACAGTTGTTATGCCAGTTTCGTCGAAATTGAGAATTCTATCTGGCGCAAATGGAAAAAGCTTGAGAGCACGTTCATAATTGTCAAAAAATTGAGATACGTTGCTCTTATTGAAAGTAGTTTCACGCGCTAAACTAGTATTTTCCGGTTTTCTAAGAGAAAAATTTTCATGTCGACGCATAAATGATTTTAACCAATCCAGGCCAGCCATTTTTGAACATTCCCAATTTTCTGAATAAACGCATCTTGTTCATTTGGCATAACTGTACGCCAACTTTCGGACATCTTTGTATGTTGTTAAAACATAGCTAATTTTAGAGCATTTCAATATATATATAGTCTTCCAACAGTTTTTCTTGTTGCGCAGTGAACACTTGTCTTGCAGTATATTCGGAATTGTAGTTCGTTTCAATATTTTTTCAGTCTGTAAAACAAAGCAGTGTGCCGCACTCCATAGACTGCTGCAGCTTTCCTAATTCGCATTTTTTCCTACGTCACTGCTCGTATTGCAGCGGACAAGCCATCTTCTACGATCTCTAGCTCAGATCGCCTCTTCTGATACGTTCGCACCATTATTTCCTGAAATAAGATCATAAAATAACACAAACAAATTTCAGTGGGGCACCTTTGAACACTGTTCAAATGTACCCCAGGCCTTTTGTTCAAATTTATTTAATTATTTATCGTATGGTAATGGTAGCACAATTCATTCACAAACAAATATCAAGGTTTCTGACATAATCAATAGCATCATTCGTTGCGTTTAGGAAATCATCAAAAGGTCCACTATATGCTCTGTTGGGACAATCTACAACGATGTGACGAACGGTCTGTTTGACTATTCCACAGTCGGAGTTTGGGGACTGAGCCTTGCCCCACCTATGTAGCAAGTCTGCGCATCTGCCATGGTTGGTGCGTATTCTATTCAGTGTCGTCCATACTCTGCGAGGTTGGTCGAAGGCGGGGGGTTCATTTCTTATGCAGGGCAGGTTTCGACAGTGTGGTGGGCAGTTCAGGATCCAGTTTAGCTCCCATAAATTTTTCAGGTTGAAATGGGACAGTTCTACGGCAATTTTCATGGTTGGTTTTCTAGATCGTAACCTATTTATCTTCAGTATATCTGCGTCCTGATGAATGGGGAGTTGAGTGTTATCTTGGATGAGTTTATACTCCCGGAGGAGAGCCGCTTTTCTTCGAAGATCCGGAGGCGGAATATGGCTCAGTATGGGCAGCCATTCTGTAGGGGTCGACCGTAGAGTGCCGCTAATAATTCTCAATTTTAAAAATTGAGTTAAATTTCGAGCTAAATTGAGTTGAATTTTGTTCAAATTTTCCCTCAGGACAGTATTTTGTATTTCTTTATATAGAAATGAAATATACATCTGAAAATATCAGATCAGTTAAGAGTTGAATAAATACACAACATCTAATAATTATTTGGCACTAAAATTCAGAAATCTCGTACCGTACTCATCACTCCAGAATTATTACACTTCAATTATCGGATTCGAAAAATGAATTCTGCTACACAAAAATGACATTTGTGTATGACAATGACCACACTTGCTCACACCACGGGAATTGACGGAAAACTAAATCGAGTCTATCCAGATGTTAATGCATTAATATGGGAAATACGGGTAACATACCTGCCAATGGTTCAGTGGCGGCAAATTTGAATCTGTTCACATGTACCCCATGTTCAAATTACCCCCCTCACCCCTATATCTTGTTTATCAATACTTTTCATCCAAATTTACAATCAAAGATAATTTGTTTATGTTCTTGTTGAAAATTCAATCCGCTTTTCAAACCTAAAGAAACAATTTAATCAATTGATGAAGAACATTTACGAACACAATAAACTCCGGGTGTAATTAGGTCGAAACAAGTCATGAGATCAAAAATCTCACAACATAAAGATGTGGGGTGAAACATAGTTAATATCTACACACGAATATACGCACCTATGGAACTGAAAAAACTACAATTAAAATTAATATGTTTCAGGAGAAGTTTACACTCCGAAACACATCGACACCCCCGAAGAGAAGCTAGAAAAGTACTACACGAATATTTTGAAGAAGCATCACGCTATATGTACGTCAGGAAAAGAAGTTGAATGCAGGGAGCCTGATGAAAATGAAGGGCACGATAGACCTCTAAGGACTGGACCGTTGATGGTCAATCCACCAGAATTACCACCGAATCCTTGTAATGTGAGGAAAGTTAGATTTAATGTAGATATGGACCGTTGTCTCAGAAACCGAGATGATTTGTGTGATTTGAAGAGAGAGAAGACAACCTGTGATTGTAGCGAATATAAAAAGAATGTATGTTGATATTTAAATATATTTTCTATTTATACTTATTATTGTCTTGTATTATTATCAGTAGAGTCTGGGACAAATATTGAAAAATACAGATATGCGTATAGCTAAACGCATTTCATCTTGGTTTCGATTAACATCTTCACTTCACCTAGACAAGTTCAAATAGATGTGAAGAAAAACAATCAAATCTTTTCGGAGAAAATTATCTTGTACCTAAATTTTCTACATACAAATTTGTTGAATTCTCATTGCATATTCAATTGAGGTAAAGATGTATAAATCAGGAGAATTTTCCAACAATAAATGAGATTTCTAAATCAATTTGAGTATACTCAACTCAAAAAAGGAACTGAACATTTCCAATAAACTCTAGCAAAAATATAAAGAATATAAAAAACAACAAAGGACTTTTGATGATCCATTTCCCCTCCAAAATATCATATAAGTCTGAATGTGTTGTTGCCTCGTTTTGTACTCTAAAGCTTTTAGTTATCGCTTTCTCTATGTTTTCATCAAATCCTTTTAGTTCCAAGAATACCTCAGGTATCAAATTTCTATTCATTGAATTTGAAGCGAACAAGAGTGCTGAAATACATCGAAAAATCACTCAACAAAATCGTGATCTGAATGATACAAAATGGCACATCAAATCTTCATACTATTGAACAATGTTTTAAATCTCCAACTGAATTCTTGAAGGTTAGAATGTAACCTTTCTTCTAATCATATTTATATCAGAATAATATAAATTATGAATTACAGACAATTGAACTACATCTTGTAGCAAAAGTTTCAAAAGATATATTATCTCACTCTTTCTTTATTCCATGGAACAAACTTCGACGCCATAATCAGTGATTTTGGACAGTCAATGCAACTGAAAATAAATCACATATAAAAAAAATTTCACTTATAGTTGTTGAAAACGTATAATACAATTTCAAACAGCTTATCAGGTAATCAGTATATATATATATATATATATATATATATATATATATATATATATATATATATATATATATATATATATATATATATATATTTCTTGAAATTGATTTATTGCCTGTTTAAGACATTTATTTTGAAAGTTTTTAGCAATAACAGGCTTTTTTAATATGAAAAAGTTTATTTTTGTTGACGTTTCGTTGTTATATTACAACTTTGTCAAAACTAATGAATAATTGAATTTACAAGTTACTATGGATATCAAATGTCAAACTTATTAAAGAGGTTTCCTCATGGTGAAGAAGACTAAAACTTCCGAAGCAAATGCTTAGCCAGAAATATTCCTCTGATAATGAAACTCAATGAGTGAAGATACAAAAAAACTAATTTGATTTTTCTAAAAAATAAGTTTGACATTTGATATCCATAGTAACTCGTAAATTCAATTATTCATTAGTTTTGACAAAGTTGTAATATAACAACGAAACGTCAACAAAAATAAACTTTTTCATATTAAAAAAGCCTGTTATTGCTAAAAACTTTCAAAATAAATATATATATATATATATATATATATATATATATATATATATATATATATATATATATATATATATATATAGTTAAGAGTTTACGGTATTTACCTGAGATTTACGTTGTTTGTTTATTTGTAACATCCGTTTACATTAATTATATATATATATATATATATATATATATATATATATATATATATATATATATATATATATATATATAATTAAGAACCAGGTTTATACAGGTATGAAAATGGAATGAAGAAATAAACGGTATTTACCTGCAATTTACGTTGCTTGTTTTTGTGACAGCCGTTTACATGTGTTTCAAGTTAATTGGCTATCATCAGAACGGCGTAGGTCAAGTTATTAGATGTTCAAACTTGGATGTTGATTGAAAAAAACACAGAACAAAACAACACAAAATTCCACGTGAGGAATCGACCTCATTTTTGGTTTGAATTGAGTATCTTGGGTTGGAGTTCTTACGACTCTATTTTTAGACTGAATCAATGTCTACCTGCGATACGATATTTATACCTTCTAGAAATTTTGTACCGACAATAAGATAAATTAAGAACAAGATTTATACAGGTATGAAAATGGAATGAAGAAATTTACGGTATTTACCTGCAATTTAAGTTGCTTGTTTTTGTGATAGCCGTTTACGTATGTTTCAAACTGATTGGCTATCATCAGAGCCGGAACATATGTAGAATAAACAATTATTCCATCAATTTTAAACTATGCTCATTCCCAAGAAACCTTTACACTTATGTTATTAAGCACAGAACAAGAAAACTAAACGAATTATATATATATATATATATATATATATATATATATATATATATATATATATATATATATATATATATATATATATATATATATATATTTGAATTTTTCTTCTTTGGGTACTCGGCAGTAGAGGCGAAATTGAGAACACACAAACTTCAATCTGTCATTAATATTTCGGACACTAATGCGGTCCTTCATCAGGATGCTAAAATTTAAATATAAAAATACAATTCAACAGAAATGCATTGGAACACTTACATTTGACCTGTGGTAAAGATCAAAAAACACGAAGAAAACTCATCTACAAGAGACAGGTGTCCCGGACGTCGAAAATACACAATAACAAAATATTCAGATTACCAAAAAGCTAACAATTGTCAAATACTTATCATAATATCGAGGTTAATATGGTTATTATCAATCAGACCATCACTAACCACCAGGAATCACTAACCACCAGGTTAGCTCTGATTGACAACCGACAAACAGAAATACGAACCGTCACACTCCAATGATGGAGTGTGACCCCTCTCTACGGACATTGTTAATGTGTTTTTTGAGCTATTTTTATCTTATTATGGACTAATTTGATCAGTTTGGGTGTTAGATTCTGTATATGCCGTAAAACACCCAATGGTAGATTTTCTGAGCTCTTGTTGCTGAGAATTTCCTGGTTTGTTCCTATTAAATTGCTGCAAGCTCTTAATAATTTATTGATCAGTTTTAGTGGATAACTATAATCGAGCAGAATTCTCCTGAATATTGATATATTTTTCTGGTACAATTCGGGATGGCAAATATTTTTATACGTCTTTTGAACTCAAGTATGAAATTCTTTTTGGTTTTGAATGGATAGTAGGAAAGGTAATTTATGTAATGTCCGGAATGATTGTTCTTTTGGTACCAGTCTCACATTATCAGGTTATTTTTTCTTATCACTAAGGTATCTAGAAATGGAATGCTATTATTATTTTCTGTTTCGACGGTGAATTTCTTAGTGACGGGATGATAAGCATTGAATGTTTTGAACTATTTAGTCGATTTTATTTGAGGGTAGGTACAGCGCAAATAATATCGTCGACGAACTTTTTTAGGAAGGGTATTTCAAAGGAAAGATTAGTATTAGGAATTCATCTATACCTAATATATTAATAATAATATAATAATATATACTTTTCTTCTCTTTTTGCCCTATAAATGCTATACCTATAGGACAAACGTCGCAAAATCTTGAAAAAAGAATTAAAGCACATAAATATGCAAAAACTCAAATGACAGCCCTACATAAACATAAAATTACTGCAAAATACTATTTAGATTACAACAATACAAAGATTTTAGCAACTGAGAAAGACAAAAAATGTAGAGAAATTTCAGAAATGTTAGACATTCGTCAATATTTGGAAAACACAGTAAATGGAAGAAGAGAAATAAAACATCTTACTTGTATTTACAACGATTTGATAAACATAACAAATAACACTCATAAAATTAATACACAACAATCACCAAACATCATATCTCAAAACTCATTCTTTCATGATCTACCATCAATTTCACACAAATAGGCCAATCAATATACATATTCTGGATAAGTATATAAAACTCAACTATGTATAATTATTTGTATGTATATTTAAATCACTCTCATTAAAATCACCTGACTTACCATGAGTTTTTGAGAGGTTTCCTCATGGTGAAGAAGAAAACTAAAACTTCCGAAGCAAATGCTAAGCCAGAAATATTACTCTGAATAATACTAAAAAAACAAAAAGGCCAATTTGAATTTTTTCAAAAAAAAAGTGACAAAGTTTACAGTAAAGTATAGTAAGTTTTGATATACAACGAAACGTGAACGGAAATAAAGTTTATAACATTGCAAATATCCTGTTATTGCTGAAAACATTAAAACTATCTTAAACAGGCAATAAATTAATTATATATATATATATATATATATATATATATATATATATATATATATATATATATATATTAGTTCAAAGATTCACAGGTTATTCAATACTAGTAAATACTGAGACTCTTAATCGAAATATTTCAAATAAAACTCTCAGGGAGCTGTCTACACAATTGTTGTCAACGAGAACGAACCCATCACTTTCGAGATTGAATATTAAGAGCGTTTCGAGAAATTCATCGATCTTGTTGAACGATAATAGGATACAATTGTTTCATCATTATTATGAATCATCCAAGAATCGATGACTTTCAAAACGAACATAGGTCCTATACCAAATTGAGAGATATTCTATAGAGTGAAATATTCACGTAGGCTCCCTCTATCGGCGAAAGGACGTATAAACTCTCCCTAGCATTCAAGATTCCTACTCATGACAACAAGAGTGCGAGTGGAAGGCTTTGTAAATATTTCATTCGAACACAACAGAAAATTGTCTGAAATGTGTACGAATAAATGAAACTCTCGAACTGTGCACAAACATGTTGTCAACGAGAACAAACCTATCATTTTCGAGGAGGTTCGTTCTTCGATAGAGGGAGCTCACGTGAATAGTTCACTAATTAATGTTCTCCTCGTTCGGATATAGAACCTGGAGGGGTTTTGAATGTTTTGAACGATTCTTTATTGATTGATTAAATAAAAGTGATGGTTCATAATAATGATGAAACAATTGTATCCTATTATCATTCAACAAGATCGATGATTTTTTCGAAGAGCACTTAATATTCACTTCAAAAGTTTTAGGTTCGTTCTCTTTGACAACATTTGTGTGCCCCTGATAGTTCCATTTGAAATATTTCGATTAAGAGTCTCAGTATTGGCAAGTATGAATGATAAATATAGGAGGCTCAATAGCCAAGCAGTATAATGACCCTATATTGTTATCGCCCTACTGGTGCTGGTGGGTTCAAGTCCAACCTTGATCTTGGGCCGTTCGGAATCAGCGGTAAACGGTAGGTCGAACGAGCTTATCAACCTCTTCTTATTCTAACTAGCATTCGTTAGATGCTTCGAAACGAAATGAATGAAAATATAATATTTAGTCATAATAAATGTACTATATAATACTGAGGCTTTTATCGAAATATCGAAATTTTTAAAATAAAACGTTCAGTTAGTTGTCTACACAAGTGTAAACAGCTCCATGAGAGTTTTATCTGAAATATTTCGGTCAAGAGTCTCAGCATTGACTAATTATTGAGTCCCATTCATGAATTTCAGAAATTCATGAAATTTCACATTATCCGAAATAAAATACGAACAAATATGGAATATTTTATTTTCGATATTTTCAAAATTTTTATCTATTTGTGCTGTCGTACAAATGCAGCTGTAGACGAAAAATTCATTCAATAGTGCGAATATAGAAGCAACTTACAATGCAGCAGATAAGCTACCAGCTTAGCAGTTCGACTTGGCGAAAAAAATTATTTTATTACTACCTTAATATATGCATATTTCTTTGAAGATCAATAAATTCATTTATCACAGAAATTCAAATCGGACTAATTATTTCCAAGAAAATAGTAATATTATTCCGATGTTTCACTATCTACGTCGCGCCAGGATTCGTTACCACTTATATCTTCCTCCTCTACTTCTGCTTGTATACCTAAAGCCATAACCACAGACGGTGATCTCCAAACCTTAATAATACCGTCGTCCGATACACTAACCATCATTTCTGGGTCTTTTGGATTGAACGCTACAGCATTCACTATATCTTTATGTGTTAATGATGCCAAAGGAATACCGTAATGTCTGTCCCAGATGTGAAGATTCGGGCCCTCTCCTGTGCTGGAAAATGAATATTTCTATTATTCAATAATAATAATTAATTTTTAATAGTGTTGGCGTTTGCTTGATGTGAATCCATTATAATTGAATATAAACTTAAATTCAAACACTTGAACTTATGATTTACACTTTATTGACTACATAGCATGACGCGTTTCGTCGTTACAAACGACTTTTTCAGATGCTAACAGAATGATGACCACAAATTTAAAAAAACAGGTATAAATATGAATGCAATTTAAGCTTCTATAAATTAGGGTTTTACCTAAGATAGTCCATTCTGAAATTTAATTTGTATTATCTGAAAAGGTTTAACAAGGGTGAATTGTTTAATTCTATCTCTTCATTGAGCAAATTTCCAGAATTTCATGCCGATTTATTTCCACTATTTCCCAAAAATCTAATTGATAACTTTTCTGAATATTATGTAAAATTTTGAAATTCGTATCAGAAGTATGGTTTTCTGTTAATAAATGGTTAGCATAATTCGAACTGCTTTTGTTATGCGCGAAACTATATTTACCTTTTACCAATTGAAATGTGGAACATGTCCCGGTATATATATATATATATATATATATATATATATATATATATATATATATATATATATATATATATATATATATATATATATATATATATATATATATAGGTAAAACAAGTAGAAATTTCGGTACTAGAATCCAGGAACATAAATATAGTTGCGCGCATAAAAAAACAATTCGAATTATGCTATCCATTTATTAACAGAAAATCATACTTTTGATACAAATTTCAAAATTTTACATAATATACAGAAAAGTAGTTAAATAAATTTTTTGGAAATAGTGGAAATAAATCGGCATGAAAATTTTACAAATTTGCTCAATGAACCGATAGAATTAAACAATTCACCCTTATTAAAACTTTTCAGGTAATAAGAATTAAATTTCAGAATGGAATATCTTAGGTAAAATCCCAACTCATAGAATCTCAAATTGCATTAATATTTACACCTGTTTTTTCAAATTTGTTGTCATTATTCTGTTAGCCTTAATTAAGCTTAATTCTGTTGTCATTATTCTGAAGAAGTCGTTTGTAACGACGAAACGCGTCATGCTATGTAGTCAATAAAGTGTAAATCATAAGTTCAAGGGATTGAATTTAATTTTATATTCAATTATAACAATTAATATTCTAATTAATTATTTCTATTGAAAATCGAGATCCATTATTTGAAATGTGAACTTTGTTGTGGGCAAGTTAAGAACAACACACTCCAGCTGAAAGTGTTGTGAGTAATAACAAAGAACACATTGAGGTTTCATACATAAAAGGCTTCGAATATTTATCATTAACCTATATTCAACGAAATTCAAAAAACTTTTCGAAACCCCATCGTAAAAAATACCTCCATAGGGAAAAGGACAGTGAACAGGACACTCTAATCGAAATCAGTAGAGAAAGAACATTTGAGGCCTTGAAATGAATCTCAAATGAACTGGTAGATAACTTCGGCTATATATATATATATATATATATATATATATATATATATATATATATATATATATATATATATATATATATATATATATATATAATAGTGAAATAAGACACCTCGAAGTTTTCACGAAAATACGAGGGATGTTTCCAAAGTTCTGAAAATTCTGCTATTACCAATTTACGCAGAATTGATAGGCATAGTAATTGGTGTTAGGTAAGTATTAGCATATTCATGCTACTATATCTAGTGCAATAATGTCCGGTCGGATTCAAGTGTACATAAGCACATACCTACATTCCAGTTTGACATAAACGAATTCATTTCAGTCTGTCATAGACGCAAACGGACATTTCAGTCGGCGTTTTCATTGAAATGTTTTTGTCACTATGGAAGCTGCAGCAGAATCTCAAAAAACAATAAGTTTTTTTCTTGAAAAAAGGTGTAAACACTTCAGTTTTTTGTTTCGAAATCTGAAGAATATTAGTAGAGACCATCCATGCAATAAGCGCCCAAGTACGTCAATAAATGAGAGGAATCTTATTGCTTCGAGAATGACTATTCTCGATTACTACTATAGTCTACGACTATTCAAAATTGGTCGTAGACGTTCGTGTTATATTTAAGGTTTTTTCAATGCCACAAAGCGACAAATGCCTTGCGTTGGCACTATTCCGACACAACGTGTTTATGTGATGTTAAATACAGGAATTATTTTCACATTAATTCAATTCAATATTTCTGAATTAGGTAGACCCACTCATTTTTTACCTACCTCACAACTAGTTCTTCTGTAAGATCCATGTAAACAAAATAGTAATCTGCATCGCTGCTATACGCTTCTTCAGCATCATGTGTTGTTATTCCAACTATTTCTAGGGTGACTAGATCTATTACATTTAGAGAAATATCATTTTCAACGGACGGTACCGGATCCATAACGTCAAAAAAATTATAGCTTTCCCATTCGGGCCATCTCCTAATTGTAACATATAAAAATCTGCAAAAATATCGTGAACAACTCAATGAAGATAATTTAAATTGCCAAGGTAAAGCAGATATTACTTCTTCAAAGATATTCTTCAATGGCGTTTATCAGTCTCTAAGTTTCTCTTTAACCAGGGCCGCGACGACCCCCCACAGCGCCTGAGTGCGAAACCTATGAAGTGCTTCTTTTTTTTCACGAATCTTCATGTTTCAAGTAGGTAAGGTTTTTTTATTATTTGTTAATTTTGACCGAAATAAATAATCTCTAATTTTATATACTTAAATAATATTTTTCAAAATAGTTCAGTTTTCTAATCAGTTCGCTTCCGCTTGCCATTTACCCATTTACTGCGAAAAATAAAACACGAATTTAATTTTTACATACTTTATTTATGATGTTATATCTAATTCTATAATTAGATAATGATAACAAAACAGCTGACTTTTCTATTAATACTAATTTAACTATTACGTATGCTATATTTAAAAAAAATAAGAGTCTAAAATATGTAAGAATATAAACATAGGTTGGTACTTAAATTATAATATTATTTCCACTCTTCTCGCTTTTCTGTTTGAGAAATCCTCGATAATCTATGCATTATTATTATTGTTGCACAATTTAGCAACAATATATGAATATTGTTGCTAAATTTGATAATCTTTCCTGGCTCATTGTGGAGCGCAGGTAATTTTTTTATAAGTTTTAATTTAGAAAAGGACTTTTACAAGCTTGCTACGGTAACTGACATAGTTAGCAATATTCGTAATGCTTTAGTGATGTTAGTGCAAACAGGTGTCAAATTGTTTAAATATATAAAATCGAGATTTTATATTCGAAATATTTTTTTGAAAAGACACTGACACGACACAATTTCTCCACACAAATCATCGGCTTTAATAAATCATTTGCAGAAAGTTTTTCCGTGAACGGCTACTTCTCAATGGACTTTGATCTTGGTCATCACTTAGTTTGAATGAAAAATTAAACAAGTTTGATTATTCAATCAATTAAATTTCTCGTTTATGGAGGAAAAATATATAAAAAATACATTAATTTTAAAAGCGATCTTCTGATCATTTATAGTATGGTCTTCGTGTTCATAATCAACACTCTTTGGAGTCTTGCCACGTCTTAGGGGAATATCGAAACAATAATTTCGATGGAGCGCCTCTTATTGCCTTGGCGCTGTTTGCGCTGCACACTTCGCACACAGGGGCAGCGCGGCCCTGTCTATAACAGGTAATTCCTATGATGGGTGTTCTCGAATGTTACTGTACAGAATATTTTTTAATGACAGATTTTCCTCTGTTATTGAACTTCCTCCATCTATGACGTACATCTCGATGAAAAATGTTTCTTTATGACTTGAATGTTCCGAATAAAAAAGTTTCCAAAGGTTGAACAAGTAGCTCATTGGCTACCATCTATGACACTTTTAATTTTCAAGTTTTATGATCAGTGATTATTATTGATACGAAGAAACTCGAGCACCAATGCTTCGTTTCTGTCTGAAGTCTTCGAAGCAATATTGTTCAAAATGCTCAAAACCTCCAGTAGTCAATCAGATGAACTATGAATTATAAGGATCGATATAATTATCATTACTGATATTTCATCCATGGTATTCGAAAATGTTAGTATAGACTCAGAGGTATGGTCATCATAGAGGAAAATTAGCCAATCAATATTATTTTTAAATAATTTACCTGTGATCTGGACTCAAACGCATTCCTAGAATATGTCCATGTAGATCAATAACGTGATCCGGCCTATCGAATTTTTCTGCAAGAGATTCAATATCATTCCAATAGATTTCATCTACTCCGGTTTCGAGTAACCTCTTTCGTTCATCTAGCAACATTTGTCGTTCTTTCAACGATGGTCCTGGGTCTATACGTTCAGGAAACTTGAACGATCTTATTCTCTTGATTCCTGCAAACATAGAAACTTTCAAGACATTTTTGGGAATAAAAACGAAATTATTTGGATTAAAAGATTTAGTTCATATAAGATAAATATTTCATGAAGAATTGGGTACTAAACTGTCTTTTTAGGAACAGAACTATGTGAATTCTCCATTCAGGCAGATACTTGCACAAAATTGAGGTAAATAGTAAAACAGTATCTTTTTCTCATATATTGAAACATATACACATTCAACATTCACAACTGATATCAGGTGATAATGTGTAAGCCGGAGAAGGTAGTAGGTACTTCGAAACTCACGTGATTGTTAGTGTAATAGTGTTAGTAATTGTTCATGTAGAAATTTCAGCTGAATGAATCAATATTAATGGTGGTTGAAAGTATAGAACTCTAGGCTGAATCTTCAGTTATCAAACAAATCAGACACTACATTTGTATATAATTAACTATTGAAAGATATATAATTGTTTGTATCTTTCGATTATCGAAATTCTTTTCCGTTATGTTGGTACACATACGTTTCTCATATGTTAAAATTATCAGCCATTTTGGATTAGTATTTTGCTTTTGACAACTGAAAATATTAGTCACGTTTTGTGGGTTCATCGATTTCTTACTCTTGAAAAAATGGATCGATGAATCTTCATTGAATTTTGCGTTAAAATGGAATAAAGTGCTGCAACGTACTAACGTACTTAAAATGTTGACATTGATATTAAGATATTGATGACAATGAGCGCCCTAAGGTTGCAGCCACATCAACAAACGAAGAAAACATCGAAACAGTGAGAAAATGGTTTTGGAAAATCGACGAATCACTATTAGGGAAGTTGGCATATCAATTGGCTCATGCATTGCAATTTTCTCGGATGTTTTGGGCATGAAAGTGTGGCATCGAAATTTGTTCCGAAATTGTTAAATTTCTAGCAAAAGTAAGTATCGCTCAGTTGTTGAATGACGTCAACGACGATGCAGATTTGCTCAAATAAATCATAACTGGTGACGAAACATGGATATATGGTTATGACGACGATTGACGCCTAATCGTCCCAATGAAAGCAACCAGAAGAGCCAAGACCGAAAAAAGCACGCCAAGTTCGATCAAATGTGTAGGTTTTGCTCAATGTTTCCTTCGAATACAACGGCGTCGTGCACTATGAATTATTGCCAACAGTTCGTACGGTTCATAAGGAACACCACAAGGAAGTTATGAAGCGTTTGGTTGAACCAAAACGGCTCAAACGATCGGAATTGTGGAAAAACAAATCATGGATTCTGCATCACGATAATGCATCAGGTCACACATCAATGCTTGTTCGTGATTAGTTGGCCAAAAACAACACCGTTATAATGCCTCAACCACCACATTCACCACATTTGACTCCCTACGACTTTTTCCTATTCCATAAATTGAATTCCAAAAAATTGAAGAGACCAATGAAAGGAAAGCGTTTTGCCACAATTGAAGAAATAAAATCGGAATCGAAGAACGAGTTGATGGCCATACCAAAAAGCGCACTTCAGAAATTTTCCGAAGATTGAAAAAAGCGCTGGCATATCTGATGGAGATTCCTTTGAAGAGGGCGAAATTGATATTGATGAATAAATAAACACTTTTCAAAAAAATTTGAAATTCACCTTTCTTTTGAACAAACCTTGTACACGGAAAATACAGTTATTTATGATAAATTATCGTAGAGAAAACCACTTTTCTGAAAACTTGAATATCTTCCGTACCAATTTCATGTGGAATAAAAGTATTTGTGCCTGTAATAAATATCAAATATTTATCCCCTGCTTCCGTATTCTGGTCCGATTCTGAAGATGTTTCAGAAAAACTTGTTTCGTCGTTTTGGTACTCATCGGCCCTGTCATATTTTCCATATAGTAGTACATTATCTTCGTATTCCCTATATCTATTGTTATAGATGATTGTGCGAAATACTGATCGGTTCTTGTCTGAATCTGGAACCCTAAAGCTGAAATTAAACAATACAAAACAATTTTAACCAAAATATAAATTATTCGATAATTGAATTTTAAAGATGAGCACTTTGAATTAATCAAATTTATTTATTAGTTCATTTCAATCAATTCAAAACATCCAATTTTATTCGCATGGGCTAGGTAACACAAAAAATGAAATGTGGTTTGAAATAGGACTAAAATGTGTATAATTTGCCAGGATTCGAACAAAAATCTACCGTACAAAAATTCAAGCAGCTCTTGCTACTCCACAGATGACGTGAAAATGTTAAGTTGAGTTTTTGAAATATTATAATAATATCTAATTGAAGTTTGTTTTTTGTCTCACCTGGACTTATCAAAATGACATTTCATCGGTTCTACATCTGGAGAATCTAATTCTGCATTCCGCAAACATTTGGCTATCAATAACGAAGTCAGAGAGCTTCTGTTTGTGTTATAGAACTTAAATAATCCTTGAGTTACTGGAATGAACTCTGAAGAAGTTTCTTGAGATGCTCTGTTCATATAAATTAAAGCAGCAGTAACGAAACCACCCAACCAGAATCTATTCCCAGACAAAAGAAGAGACTCGTTAAACCATGTACCGAATAGAGAGTAGGGTGTGTTGTCTATTCGACATTTCATTTTCAGTATGCCATTATCAGAAGATAAAAAATCTGAAAAAGACTTCAATTCTGAATTACCCTTACATTCGATTTTAAGTCATCTGATTTCTTGATAAATGTTAATTGTAATAATATATTTGAATAATTATAAGCCGCCAAATTAAAAATTTGTTTGAGCAAGGGAAAAGGTGATAAATGTATTGAAAGTGAGAGAGAAATTAGCAGCTCATTTTCATAATCTTTAAAATAAATTTTTAATTTGGAATTTTAAATATTGAACTTTGAATTTTAAATTCTAAATTTTGAATTTTAAATTGTGAATTTTAAATTTTAAATTTCTAATTTTAAATTTTAAATTTCAAATTTTGAATTTTAAATTTTTAATTTTAAATTTTAATTTTAAATTTCACATTTAAAATTTAAAATTTTAATTTTTAAATTCTATATTTCAAATTTTAAATTCCAAATTTTGAATTTCAAATTTCAAATTTCAAATTTTAAAACTTTAAATTCAAATTTTAAATTTCAAATTCAAATTTCGAATTTTAAATTCTCAATTTTTCATTTTAAATTAAATTAGTGAAAGTCTCAATAAACTATAAGATATTGTTATCTTCAATAATTTACATTGTCTTAATAGTTTTTTCAAAATTTCACACTTGTTTTTTCGCTAATGGTACTAAATTACCCTCTACATAGAAAACTACAATTTCTCCACAAGTACTAGTCTCGGGGCCCATTATTATTCCAGAAACTAATAGAAGAGTATCGGAGTCGTTAAATTCACTGTAATGGGCACATTTCCAATTGAAAACTGTCATATTGAGAGAATCTTTCAATTTAACTGGATGGCAAGAATGCCAAATCTGTAACAAAACATTTCATATTGATAGTATCCACAAAATATAAACTGTAAGGCTTACATAAGAACCAGAGTAAGAGAGTAAAAAATTGAGGATATCTAAAGGTTTGTAAAAAAGCAAATTTTTTCGAGCAAAAAACAATTCTTGACAACTGGAAACAAAAACAATTTGAAAGCAAAGAACAATAAAATGAAACATGTTCAAATGAATATAAATAAAATGAAGAGGGTCAGTAACCAGACGGTATAGTGACCCTATAACGCATCCGGACTACTGATGCTCGTGGGTTCGATTCACACTGTATACTTCGGCCGTTCGGAATCGGCGTTGAACTGTAGGCCTAATTTCCACACAAGCACAAAGTGCTTATGGAGGGCCTCTAGCATTCAATAAAGTGGTTTGAGCTGAAAATTAAATATATAACTGAAACTTTGAAATGGAATATAAAAACAGTTAATCATTCAAATTCATGCCAAGTGTTTTCCATTTATGTTTATTAACCTTTTGACTTTACAAATAATCATTTACAAGGTACCGACTCGTAACACATAACTTCAACAGAAAACAAATATTTGACATTGAATACTCTTTTAACTTCTAGGTTCGGTTAAAGTTCATATTAATCAACGATATCATCACCATATCTTCAACACCGTGTACTGCGCTTACTTTTCGAAATTAATAGCTTTTTGGACCGTTTCAAGTTTTAACTCTTCGTGTGTGCAGGTAGTTTATTCTATTCGTTAACTTCTTTTATTTCAAAAAAACTGAATTTTGCGCTGCTTTGGTATTTTTATGATCAAGAATAAAATTACCTTGATTTCTGATACCTACCGTACTTTCTGAACCTGAATTCACACCTGAATTGCACTTATAACCATTTTTTCTTCTGTAGTGCAATCTATTTTTGCCAGTCCTTTCCTTCAAATATTCTATAAACTCTCAATGATATTGAGAACAGGTGAATTCCTCGGCCAATCGAGTACTTTTATTTCATTCTCACACATAAAGGCCTGCACTTGTTTGGAATTGTGGCAGGAAGCCAGGTCGTGCTGAAATGTTTCATCAAACGTTTCCATGAATGGGAAAATCCTGGTACGCAATATTTCCATATATTTCACTGAATTCATCATCCCTGTTATGGGAGCTAATCGTCCAGTGCCATTGGTTGTGAAAAAACCCCAAAACATCTGTTTCGAAGGATGTTTTACTGTTTGCTGGATGTGATCAGGCCGCAATGTTTCCCCATTACTTCGTCTAACAACACTTGATTTGTACCCTTGAACAAACGAATGTGTCTCATCACTAAAAACCACCTTCTTCCAGTCGTCCACAGTCCACGCACGGTACTTTTTGGCCCATGCCAAACGTTTCTTCATCGTTTTCTGGGTAAGCAGTTGCTTTTTTCTTGGTCTTTTTGCCTTACGGCCAACCTCCAGCAGTCGTTTTCGCACAGTTGAGGTGATCACCTCCACACCAGAAACCATTAAATCCCTTCGAAGATCGCTTGTCTTTCTCGGATTAATTTTGCTATTTCTTATCAACAATTTGTCTGTTCTTGGAGTAGTTTTGCGTTTGCGGCCACAGTTTCCTTTTCTTTTTGGAGACGATGAGCCACTTTCTTCAAATGTATTTAAAATTCTCGAAAAGTTGGACCTTCCCACATCAACAGCTTCAGCTATATCTCTTACAGTCATTGATGTGTGTTCATTAAAAGCGACAATTTTGGAACGCTTCCTCGGAGTGATATCCATTATTGCACTAGACAATACAGCACGTATCAAAATTGAAACCACTAACTGTCGCAACGGTAGACTCACAACTGAATTGCTGGCGAAGTAAAACCGGTCAGAATGTAAATGATGGTCAAGGTCGAACCCTCACGTCACCACAGGTAGTAAACAAGCAGGTGTTCCAACATATATGCAGCTCATGCTTGGTTTTGCAACAGTTGTAGGCGTTGCGTGCTAGCTGAACTCGCCAGATGCAAAACAGTACCCGCAAAGAAATAGTGTGGGCTCGTATCGTCGCTTTGTACTTATATACCTTAATTCTGGTAACTTTGAATAGATATTTAGCAGTTTTCTTAAGTATTCCTGTCTTCTTTTTCTATTTTTTCACAAGTATAATCAATGTGATCTGGAAATTTTAATTGTCTAACCTAATTTGGAATCCTAGATATTTAATTTTATCCATTGTTTCTGATACATTTTGACCTAATTTGGTTATGATATTTTCACTCCTCCGATCTATCATTAATTTGGTTTTAGCACAATTTAACTTCAATCTGTTAGACTCCAACCATTTCCTTTTGTTTTTTACATCTTCATTAAGTTCTTTGCACAAACCCTGACGACCTTCTGGTTGATTCGCAAATAATATCGTACTCACTGTAATTTATACTTCATTCGCTTTGAAACTTACAGTAAAATGTAAGCTATTGAATGAAATAACCAATACCAAAGTGTGTGTGTGTGTGTGTGTGTGTGTGTGTGTGTGTGTGTGTGTGTGTGTGTGTGTGTGTGTGTGTGTGTTGAATGTTTGTTATGGAAGGGATATTTGTTATGTTATTTGGTTTCAGCAGAAATTTTTTTGTTAAATTTCTGTACAACCTATTATGTAGTTATATAGTATCTTCATCTCTTCAAGCTTTTATGAAATTTTATTTACCCGCATTACGCTCAGGCTTTTTTTAATCGATTACTTCGAAGACGAATTATACATTGCAATCATCATACAATACAATGTTCACTATTTTAAATAAGTTGTTCAGCAGGTGCTGTATTGAGCATGACCATTTTCCTTCTTTTTGTCGGATTTTCCTTGTGAAAACTGTGGAGTATGGTTTTATAGTGCTTTTGAGCTGAAGAAAAAAATTTTAAGCAAAGAAGATTCAGTTTATGAATTGATACCCAGAAAATGCTTTTTCGACTAAAAAACTTACTTGAAAATGATAATATTTGGTCATTTACTGACACACTTCGTTCAAGATAATATTAATTCCAGGCTTGAAGCATGTGAGTTCATATTTTGGTGATTTACATGTCTTCTTCACTGATTTATTTATGCTCGCTCGTATAATGGCTATTTTACCTGAATAAACGAATCGAAAATATTTTAAATCGTTTGTAACAAACCGTTAATCCCACGGGATGGAGAGTATTAACTCGGTTCTTTCATTAATTTTATTTTATAAAAAAATAAACGATTCTATTTCTACTACCTTCACTATCACAAAACAGGAAACTAGTTTACTGCGACCGTATTTTCGGTTGTGTGTCAGTCTTTGTGATAACTTTGTGAAAATCAAATCCTTTCTTTTTCATAATTAGTATCTCAAATAATAATCTTCAAACAAGTTTTGGATGTTGTGAAACGTATATAAGTAAAGCATACATAATATCCAGTTATTATTCGTAACAATTTGCAACAAGAATTGGCATAATTTACCTTGAATAACCACCATGAGAACCATTTAATCATGAAACGATGAATCACAATAGTTGAAACTTACCATCACTAAGCAGTCTCTTGAACACGTAACAAAGTATTCACCATTGTGAGAAAATGTGACATGAAGTACTTGATCGAAATGCTGTCGAATCACTTCAGTTTGAACTATGGGAATATTGAAATGTAACCTCTTGAATTCTTCATACCAAGAGAAACCTAAAAATATCAATTTCATATAAAATGAAATTTCAAGAAATTGTTCAAGAAATTAAAATTTTTTTGTAATATAAGAAGGTGAATGTACTGAATACAATAACAATAATTTAACACGTTTCAAAAACATTTTTTTTGTAATATAAGAAGGTGAATGTACTGAATACAATAACAATAATTTAACACGTTTCAAAAACATTTATATAAATCAAACATAATACTTTTCCGAGTCTTCAGAAAAATAATGAAGACATTTTAGCTTTTAAGTTGGCATTATTTGTTTCGTGTAGTTATATGAATTTGAAGGCAACATGTTTAAGTGCTCTTAAAAAATTTGAGTATAATCAGGAAAGACTGTAAGAGATTAATCAATTCTTCAAGAAAACATTCGAGCATTCTTTAAATTTTACAGCATATTGCGAATTTTTTCCATTATGTAAAACTGATTTTCAATCAATTCATTTCAAAATATTTTCTAATTTTTTTCCAATCAAGATTATCAAGTTTCAAACAAAATCTTCTATCAAAAAGAAACAGATTCAAATAACGTTTTCAATATCAATGACGAATTGTCGAGTTACTGCCAAAAAAAGTGGGCATGTCAATTTGGCCATGCCATGACTTTTCATTTGTAATATTTCAATATTGGTCCGACCGCTGCCATATTTGTTCTCGTTTGAAAAATAATGAACAGAAAGTGAATTATCTAGAGTTCTAGATCTAGAGATCTAGAATTATCAGGGGTTTCCAATCTTTTCGCCGCGAAGTCATGGTAAGAAAGTAATGAGTGGCGCCTGGGGTCGATCCTCTGTCATTATTGGAAGCCATAAGAAAATTATCTTTATATATGTACTCATATGTCACGGCCGACTTTAAACAGGCCATGAAGACCGTAGTCCGGCGGTGTTGCCAAAATTGAGCCGGTGGTGTACTATCCTAGTGGGTTTTTTCCCAAAGTTTCAAGCATTATCACAATTATTTTTGTATATTCCGAACGGATAAAATATATTATTGGTATTTATAACATACTAAATATTATTCTTGAGCTCATATTTCTGTAAGAGGAAAATTTAAAGATTAGCAAGAAAACAACGATATTTTCGCTAAATCCCCACATTGTAAAAAATACTTCAGTTAATCAGTGAAACTTATTTACATCAAAAGTTACATAAAAATTTACATGAAGGATTTGCAGACAAATATTGAAGATTCTTTTTGTCGTAAAATTTAAGTAATTCCGCATTAAATCATAAGCACAGTGAAAAAGAGTGTATAACATGAAGGAGATAATTATTGTATCAGACTAGTATCGTTTCGTCTTTGGAAGTAATAATTTTATTTAATCAATTAAAAATCTTAGGTTATTTAAACAAGTATCCCTGTTTTCTGAAAAATCTTCAAGCATTTCACAACAAATTTTAATCGATGACTCATCCAAACAACATAAACTTTTCTCGATTAAATATGTGAAAGTATAATGATAAAAATATATATGATCCACACTGTCTAGAATATCTTTGTATCTTATCAACAAATTTTTATTTGGGACCACCTATCCAATTCGAAGTCAATAGGTAAAATCCAACGTGAATCAGTGTACAACTTTTTTCCATTCCAAAATTCTGTTTCTAACATGTATTCATTCACTGTAATTTGGTTACTTATGGTTATAATTTCTTCACTTAAATTAAGAAGAAAAAATTAATTTTGTTGTTGATTGATTCTGTTACTTCTTGAGATGAGAGAGTTTTTCGAAGGACCGTCTCAACGAAAATCATGTAATTGAATGCTGGAAAATGAGTCTTTCGCCTACCTTGCTAGGCCTGAAATTGCTCTTCGGCACGAGAATTGTATTGCTACCACTTGCTGAGATATTTTGAGTATTGATTACACAAATGCACCAACAATAATTCTAGGGATATATATTATACGATATATATGTCAATAATAATATGAAAATGAACTGTGCCGTATGCCGAATAACGAGCGAATCTTCCATCTAGTGGTTACCTTCTTCCCGGTGTGATGAAACTCCTTACTCTTTAAAAATCCATTTTTAGGGAAACTACAGGTCGATACTAGTTGCCCACCCGCCTTAAGGGTGCTGTTATAATCTGATTTACAACCACGAATGCAATCAGTTTTCGTCATTTCAAGAGAATATACTCATTAGAAAATTACCTATCCCAAGCTGGTAACTTACTGAATCACCTACCGAACACCTATTCTCTATATTATATTTCACAAAAAAATTATTTGTAAGTAATCCTTACTCACAACAAACACAAATTTCATTTCGATTCGATTCAATCGGTACACACAAAACACCTCGTTTTTATAATTTGATGTTATGTTATCCACAAACTGTCATCACTAGCACCTATATTACACTATACAAAATTGATGAATAGAGGATTAATACTGAAACCATAAAATATTCAACTTCAAACTACGAAAGTACTAAACAACACAAAATTGATTTCGTCTCAATGAAATCGGTAAGAACACTAAACACTCTGTTGTTTATAGTTTGATGTTGAGATTTAAACAAATTATCAACAACAACACATGTATTACACTATATACAACAGAAAAATAGAGAATTTATACTTAAAACTCCAATTATTTGACTACAAACTGCGAAAGTTTTGATAAGCGTCCTACTATTTGCAATAAAGTAACGGCATGGTTGTAAAATTCCATAGACCACCAGCGCCACAGTGCCATATACTCATTTCATGGCCTGTTTGAGGTCGGCCGTGTGTATGTATATAAGTTTTTCCGGGTAACCTTAAACCAACAATATTTTGACTGTTCGTCTCTGTACCTACCAACTGTGCGTCGTCGCGATTAGAGTATCTACGCACATAAAAACCATTGATATATTCTACCCCATCCGCAGAATACAAGCTATTATTCGTAGAAAAAGCACCAAATGCCATGTGGCCCTATGGCATCATCCATAGAGAAGCTCTTGCATCAAATCCAAACTGAATTTTGATCTGAACGAAGTAGTGGAATGTGTAATTGGAATGGAATGTGTTCATTATATACAGACTAGTCCGCTGAAGACCAGAATTTTCAAAAAACTAATCATAGATATGGGAGCTGAATATACGACCCTGATGTGTTACTGCAATTCACGTTGCCTTTCACTTGGAAATGTGTTATTTCGTGTGTTCGACATACATTCATGAAACTTTTCATGAAACCGCCAGATAGTTTACTGAAACAGATTTTTTGCAGAAACTAGCTATTTGTGAGCAATTTATTTCAGGAACTGAATGAATTGAATGTCTTTAGGTCATTAGTAAATAGAAGACTGCAACACTCGCATTCTGAAAATTTTGGGGAAGATTGCGGTGTTAAGAAAGAAACTGCCGTTGTGGATGAAAAAAATTAATGGAGGTGGCGGTCAAGATTGTCTTCCGCAATTGTGGAAAAATGCCACATTTAATGAATAAGTCTCATAAAACCTGATGGCTCTTTTCAGGGAACACCTTTCGAGACCCATCGAATGGTTTTTGAAATACGTTGCAGATGATGTCGAAAAATAAGCATACATGATTCCTATGTGAGTATTCCACTATATTCCTCTTGATTCACATCACTCAATCGATAGGAATAGAGTCTCATTGTAATTATATTACGACTGCAGCCTTAAAACTGAATCCACCATTTCCGATGGACCGGTGGAGTTTTGGTTATCAGTTCAAAATGAACATTCAAATTTAACTTGGAATGCTTTGAAAATTTTTTTTCATTGTGGAGCTGGATTTTCAACTCTAGCTGTAATCAACAACATAAGTCGCTCAAGAATCAATGTGGCATAAGAAATCATTGTAGCAGTGTCAAGCACACGTTGAAAAACTCTATCGAAATCAACCAGTTCACTCGTCACATTTGTTTGACTAAGTAACATTTTTATTTTTGTTATTCTTACGTCTTTCTTGTCGTTTTTCTTTCAATTTTTTAATTCTCGAAAATATAATAAAAAACTCAATTTCATATTGTAGCTTTTTCAATTTTACCTACTCATACTGACAATTTTACTAATTTTAAGTAGTATTACCAATCCCAATATTTCAAATAGTTGCTGGAGTAGGGTGCTGTGCTTAAATACTAAATATGTAGCTGCTAAGAAAGACTGGGGCCCCTGATCTAGATGTTTGAACAATCGATTAGCTCTGAAACATTTTCAATGAAATATGTTCAAAAAAGGCCACTGTTTCACCACGATATCAAACTAAATTTATCACAAATTTTCGAAGACATTCCAAATGAAAATTTTAAAGCTAATGCACAAAAAGGAAAAGAATATGAATATAAAATTATAACAAATATACTGCAGTCCGACCGATGAAATAAAATGTTGAAAGAGAAGGGATATTAGTTATTGTTTCAGAATCATTGGTTTTATAAGTTTTACAACATACTATTCTTCAGCATCGCAAAGCATGAACGATAACTGATCTTTATCGTCCTGATATACTTTGCAGTTTGTCTAATCGATGTAGATCAGGGGTTACCAAACTTATTTTGTCTACTTCCCACTTTGAGAATAAATTATTTTTTAGTACACCTATTTTTTCACCTACTTTAAAACCACTATAAATTCAAATTAAATTAATTAATTATAGTGAGCTTTATTAGCGAAGATTAAACATTCATTCTAAACGAGACTTTTACTATAACCCGCAAGAGTTAACTTGAGACCTGAGCGCAGTAGGTAGTACACAACGGCGCTGAGATCTCAAATTAACTCTTACAGGCTACACCTGCCAATGAGAATGATTACTGAAACGCAAGTTTATAGTATTCAGACAGAGTATCTTTTATTTAAAATAAAACAAACATAATTGATTCTTATATGAAAACTAATGTGAAGTATGAATCTGATGCTGTTTAATAAGTTTGTTAAATCAGGTTTCAATTTACTCAAGAACAGCCGCAAGTCGACACAACATGCAACCAATTTCTGTTATTCATTCTTCTTTTCTAGGTCTTGAAAATATGCTACATTCTTGTCTTTCTTATCTGGATGCATTTTATCAAATGATCCTGTAGTCTTGAAGGCTTGATTACTTCATTCGAAAATGTTTTTAGACATAGAAGGCACAAGGGCGATGGGTTTGTGGGATTTTCAATTTAATATATTGCCGTCTCTTCTTTTTTACTTCCGATATTGCTTTCTTTTGAGAAAAACGTAAGTAAGTGTTGAATTTAAGTACTGCTTATCTATTACGCGCGAAACCCCAAATGAAAATAATATAAATTACATTTTTTATATAGAATTGCATAAGCAGCACGCACCGACAGGAATAAGACAAACATGCATAAACTTGTTCATTTCATTCGACGCTGAATAGTACTCAACAAGTAAGAAAAAGTATTCTATGAACAAGCCGATTTATACAGGAATGCACAAACAAGTTTTAACAAAAAATTGTTAAAACATGATTGCGCGCAGTCTATTATCTACGAAAATTAGCTATCTAGGAATACTAATAACTATTAAAATTAACCGATTGACATGATTTTTCTTTTATTTATTGAATAAAACAGGACATAAAGGGGAGAGGCGTACAAAATGGCATAGGCGTGTAAAATGGCACATCTACTTTTCTCCGGAACCATAGTCATGCGAGTTCTCACAATGGCCTCTAGAGGACCGTTTAGTAACAAGTCACGACCTGTGGTGGCGTCAGTAGCGTCCGATGGGCCGTGTGGTGAAGACAGGTGTTTGTTTCATTTTTCCAGTCACGAGTTTTACTCAAAGGGATTTTGTTTCCCGTTAAAAGTAAGTATTTTTTACGTAAATTTATATGTATTTAGAGCTAATTTGTTGTGATTTTACTGAATAGCTTAGAAAATGTTTCGAAATCTCAAAATTCTACTTCCATTTTTAGTTACTGTTTTTTAATGTTTAAGGTTATGACGTGGACAAAATGGCATTGACCTTGTTCGAGTAAAATAGCATACTATATCATTTGACTCACCTTCGTTTCTTTTTCCAGATAATAGAACATCATGCCTCGCAACTATTCTAGAAAAACAGGCTTGGGATAAAACCTCCATGGAAAAGGCTATTGAAGTGAGTACTTGGTTAAAGAGCCACCCAGGCAGAGTTGTTACTCACTTTCAACAACAAAGCTTATGGCAAAGCAGCAACGGTCCAAACTTCATTCAATGGGTTTCAAAAAACAAGTGTCTGGCCTGTTGATCCAAACGTATTCCCAAACTATTTGTTTGAGCCTGCTGAGACGGGAAACATACCCATGCAACAAGATACGATAGAGCCTGAAGAATATTCAACGGCGGCAAAAAAACTTTGCAGGTTCATCTCAAGTAGCAGAAAGTAGCTCGACATCACTGATAATTGCAAGCACATGAGACACGGACAACCCACGTCCACTCTCGGCAGCCCAACCTAGAGACACAGTTACAGCGATACCAACGACTCCCTCATCATCTGAAATGATACTCCAAAACATGAATATCCAAATTTAGAAAGGTATAAGAGAACCACGCCAAAAACCGACAGGATTGTTGTTAACTTCAACGCCAAATATAGAAGAGGCAAAAGCAAAATCCGCTCCTCCACCAGATCCAAAGAAAAACACCAGGAAGGTTACAAAAGCTTTGGATTTTAGTTCCTACAGTGAAAATGATTTATCTTCTTTCCTTGAAACCGGGGTTGATGATTAAGATTGTCCTTGCATTTGTTGCAATGATCTCTACTCCAGGTCCAAACCAAAAGAGTTCTGGCTGAAATGTTTGAGTTGTAAAAGATGGTCTCATGCATGCTGTGCAGATGTTCCGAAAAAGTCAAAGCGTTTTACATGTGAACTCTGCATGTAATCCACTGTATTTCGTTACAAATTTGGTATGGCATTTGGTCCTCGACAAGTGTGTCATTTTACCCGCCTAATGCGGACAAGACGGTTTTTGTTGAAGTTTTCATAAATGCTTAATAATGCTATTATTTTTGTATTCAGTTGATTGATCTCTATTATTCTAACTAGATAATGAGGCAAAGAATACATAGTTACTTAAATTATTCAATATTATTAATAAATAAAGATTTGACAACTGATTTTATAACTACTTAGTATGCCATTCGGTACGCCTTTCCCCTACATGAACTACGCGTAGAGAAATATCGAACCTAATTTGAGCAATCTCTTAGTTAATATTAGTTGATATTCACAAGTTGTAGTCGAGAGTCGAGAGCTCAGTCGGTGTCAAGAGTCTTCCTAGCTAGATTAAATTACAAATCGGCCCTCAAGCCTCTACACAAAGCCCCCTTTTTTTCCTGGGTCTCTTACCGCCCCCCTTTAAGCCTGCAGTCGCCCACTTTGGGAAAGACTGATGTAGATAGTTGGTATTTGAATGGCGGTAAACCTTTTTGACATGTGGTAATCTACTCACCCGAAACCACGAAGTATAGATATAAGGAGTCCGAACGGTATAGGTTTTTCCGTAGTATACATGGTCACAATATCAAACCCAGATCATAGTTCTCTTTTCTACCACTGGGCTGCGCAATGTTCAGGGCGTACCGATGTCATCAGACGTAAATACGCGCGAATTAGAAATTATAATCGAATATGAATTTATTTGTTTAAAAATAGTTTTAATAAAAAAATGGGAAGGTGTTGTGCTGTTCGTGGTTGCCTTAGTGGCAGAAAGGCAAGTGGAAATATAGGAAAAGTGGCTTTATTTAAAGTACCAAAAGTAAGTAACCTTAAAATTGTCCTGGAAATTAGTGTTGTTAATAAATATTTGTTTTATAAATTTGGATATTGTTAAATAAAATTTGAAAAATATTATAATTTTATTTGCCGTTGATTCCACAGTCATTATTTTTTCCACAGGATGTTGAAATGCGTAAGAAGTGGAGCTCTGCTATTGACCAAGATTTAAAAGCTACCAATTATATATGTGAATTGCATTTTAATTCTGAGGATGTGATAGAAAGTGATCGGACAGTCTTAGCGGATGGCAGTATATACGTGTATGACTACCAATTAGTTCATTTGCGGAAGAAAGCAGTGCCAAAACTGAATACAACCTATAATGATAACAAAAATAATAACAGCTTGTTGTCAGATGTTTCTCTAGATACTTCTGATATTGTTGACGACAGTATTAATAATGACCGTAGCTTAAATGTTGAGACAAATACTGTTAATCAATTTTTAATCGAAGCGATTGGCCCTGAGAAAATTAATGAGCCGGAGGCAAGCAATGAGCCTCAGATGACTGAGGCTGAGACAACTAATGTGCCTGAGTTTTCTTTTCATTGTATAGAAAAAATTTTAGAATCTCAACCATTACGTAAAAATTGGAGTTGGACAGTATTAAAAAATTATGTTATTTCTTTATCATATATAAATTCGAAATTGGAATTAGTTTGTCACATAAAAATTGATATGAATTTGAAAGTTACGGTAAGAAGCTGAAATATAAATCATTACTTAAATAGTATTATAAAATTTTTATCATATTACAGATAATAAATGCAAAAACGAATTTTCTTGTTGATATGAATGTGAATATTTCTTCGATGGCTTGTGTTTCGCAGTTATTGAACAATTTGGAAAAAACCTTTTTTTGCAGTGGAAGTGGTTACGATGAGAAGAAGTAATTATGAATGCAGACAGATAAATTAATTGATAATAAATCATGCAATTACTCTGTAGCAAATAAGATCTTAAATATCAAGTTCAAAATTTGATTAATACTTTGTTTTTTAGGTTTATAGATGTTCACAGATTTGTACTGACTGGTATATTAGAATCAAATGAAAGGTATAAGAAGAAAGTAGAGGACTATAGGTGCATTGCCTGTCGGAAACTGAGGCGTCTGATACAAGAATACAAAAGGGACACTACTTATGAAGCTCGGTTGATGAATATAAAACACCGTTATTATTTGCAACGTAGAAAACTTAATCGAGTTGTTCAGCAGGTAAAGTTTTATTCTTATTGAATTAGAAAAGTTAATAAAGTAATACCTGATTAATTTTTTTCATCTCAACGTTTGACGTAGGTGTGATCATTTTTAATTGTTTTTATTTATTTTCTGAACAATTTTGATAATTTTTTTTAGAATAAAAATAAAAAGCAAGAAATATTGAATTTAAAAAATCAGTGTGCTGAAATTGAAGAAGAAATTTTAACAGCGAAAATTGCCGACTTACCTCCTTTACAACAAGAAACTGTTCGAAATTGGGATTACACCTGTTTCAAGTGAACAATTAATGATATTGATCAAGGGTTTTGAAACACTTTCGAAGCATTCTTTTATCATTGACATATCAACTTCATTAGGACTACTTTTATTTGGCAAATCATTTCTTTCAATTTATTCTTATCCAAAAGATTAAAAGTTCTCCACTTAGTTTCAATTTGCCTTGGTTGTGCCGTTACTGTAATTGCACTTTGAGGTGTATTAATACTATTTACAAGTTGTTGAATGATATCTATGAAATAACCATTAAATATTCCAGGAATTATTTTTGGATCAGTATAAATTTGACCGTTCTATTGAATTTCCCTTTTACATTGATTTAGCATCACCTTTAACTAAGTCAATATTACTTTCATAAAATAGTTTTTTTCATCCCTAATCATATTAGTAATTCTATTTCTAATTAGCTTATAACTCTCCCATTCAACACTATCTTTGGTATATTTAAAACGTTTGAATAAGTTATCTCGTTTTTTCATCTCACTGATAATTTCATTTGTAATCCATTTTTTTATATAGTGTTACACAGCATGGTTTGTTTTGGCGTTAGCTCATTCATCACAGACATGTAGTTTTTGTAAAAAATATATCATAATCTAAATCTATATTCCTATTATCAAACCTATTATATACACTTCCAATTAATATGTACATATATGTATATATTGTTATTTATATACTACAATTGTTATATTAAACATGTTTTATTATTACTTATCCTATCAATAAATAATACGTTTAACCATTACTCATTTACTTTTTAATTAAGTTGTTCATCGTACTATTGAAATTAATAGGCATTTGACAATTTTTTAATCTATTTTCAGAGACAATTTTGAGTTTCTTTACTTTAAGCTTAATAATTCTGCATATAAAGACAAAAAATAATCCATGAATTTAATTTTTGAAAACCTTTTAACATTTTGTTTATTTCCTTTGATAAAATGGTGCCTGTTAATTCTTGTAGTAATTGTTAATATCTGAAATTTTTTCATTTACAGAGTATCTCTTCATCTTTTTAATACTCTGAGTTGAAGGCGCTTGAAAAATTTTCTAAAACATTTTGTTTCGCGTTTTTCCAATATTTTAGTTCACAGCTGTCAATAGCAACAAGACTTCCCGCGTAAAAATTTAAACGTGTACGCGTATAACCGTGGCGCGCCCTAGCGGCAAAAGATCTGGTCCTAAAATTGATATCATTTTTTTAACATTACGTTCGGACTCCCTATATCTATACTTCGTGCCCGAAACACTCCTTAAAGACTACAAACAACAAATAATACTAAAAGTAGGTTAAGCTCAACAAGCTAACTATTAATCAACAATACCCACGATAATAATATCCAATTAATGATCAATGTGTCCATATGTCTAAGTGTTAAGTGTAATTTTGAAGAAATGCCAGTATCCAAAACGCTTAGATTAGCATATATTATTAGTGTTTATGTTTATATTATCGCAATTGATAATGGTAATGTGTTTAATGGAGTTGTTATATTTAAGTTGGTATGCCCTATGGAAAATAATTTAATGGTTTAAAAAAATCTTACCTTTGGTGTTGAGGTTGTTCGACATTGAACTGTTCGACGTAGATGATATAATAAATTCTAGATTATTTGGATAAATATTGAAATCTCAGGGAGTCACAAGAGTTAATCAATTATTCGAGTAAAATTAGATTTGGAAAAATGTGATAATTTGGGATGCAGGAGGGTCAGTTTGCCTAGAGATTATGTTTCAAATCATACGGAAATTTGGGGAAATTGATTATGTTATCAGGCTAAATACAATCCTACCTAATATCATATATATCATACTTATTAATAAATTAAACAAATTTTAAAAATTTCAAAAATTTTTCATATATTGTCCACCACAATATTGTTTCGGTATATTACACTTTCATCAGGTGGATGAAAACTGAATACAGTAATTAATTAACTTAGTTCATATAATTTTTCCAAGAATTAAAAATAATAACCGTTATAACTTTAGACAACAATAATTTAGGAAAGTTCATAAATAACAACAAAAATAGATCTAGTAAGGGATCGAGCTCGGGTGTCTATAAGTTAGACTATGAGATGTGGGAAATGTTACATTGGACAGACAGGTAGAACATTCGATGCCATAATAAGAGAACACCAAAGAAGCTACCAGAACAAAAAAATCAGATTCTACATTCAACATAATTTCAACAACAATTACAAGATCCTACACATAGAATACAAAGGCCCAAAACTTAACTTCCTGGAAGGTCTCGAAATTGATAAATACACGAAAACCGGTCCAGTACTTAACGAGCAACTCGAGGTTAACAACTCCCCCCTACAAAACCTCAGGTTTAGTAGGACTATATAAACTAAGTTTTAACATTTTTAGATTGTGTTTAATTTATTAATAAGTTGACATGGAATTTCAACAAGTACCTCCCTCCTCAATCAACCATATATATCATACTTATAAAGGTGAGCAGGTTTGCATGTTACAACTTAACTTTTCTCAACTCTTACTCAATCCAACACCTCAGAATTCTGAATACGCGTTTTCTGCATTAGCCAGAAGAATACAAATCATCCAAAAAACAGTATTATTTACTGAAAATAGACAAGCAACTTTTGTATCGTAACAAAAAGGTCTCTAAACATGAATTAATGTAACCATGACGCCTAAACTACATTAAATTTTAGTTTAGCTCGCAGTGTTTTTCAGTTCTTCTAGAAATATAATATATTGTTGAGGACTTACTGGTGCAAGTCGATCCTCAACTAGAATATGAAGTAGAACATATTCACTGCCCTTTAGTATTGAAAATAGAGTGGTAAAAAAAATTTTCCTATATGACTATTTAAAAAAATGCTTGAAACTACTCTCAACAATATCAATTTCATCTTAACGAAATTAAATGTATTCTTTACCTCTATGATTTATATTGCTGCTGATACAATAATGATTAAAAAAGATTTTTTTCCATAGCCTATCATCTCTGCTAGCCAGGTACCATTGGCTACAAACGTTGCTTGCTGACACTAAGTCTTTATAATCCAAAAGTCGAAATATTTCGTAACACACCGTATAAGGTAAACATTCCCAACTCATACCGATAATTATTGTTTACTAAATACCAATAAGCTATTGTTACCTGACGTGTTAATAGCGAAAATCACGATTGAACTGACGTTTATTTTGAGATGCAGATTTCAGTAACTTCTAAATGAAAACTATTTTTATCCATTCAATGTTTACTATACAGCATGCAAAAACCAGAGGCGTTTCATATGCCATAGTAAAGTTCAAAATGTCGTTCATACATATATTTAAAACCAGTTCTCAGCTTAGTGTTGTTTATGAAAAATAGATTTACTTATGCCTAGTTGGCACTAGGCTAGTATTTTAGTCTAGTAGCGAGTTATTTAGTAGATAAATGTGTTTGAGCATGGAGAATGTTGTCATGTACGTAATTATCTAACCCCGGTCGATCCATTTTATTTAATTTTTTTTTCAGCGGTTATCACTTTCCACCTCGAGGGCTCAATGGTTCACCGGCTAAACAAGGCCGAACCTGACGCATTGAAGAAAATGGCGTTTCGGTGGAACAAATAACTTTGAAATTTGTTTCCAATTTCCAATGTAGAACATGTATGCTTGTTAAATATTCATCAGTCCCCGCATTATAAAAACAAGCAAATGAGTACACACGAATTTAAAAAATACAACGAATTGATATAGATTTGATGACGGAAATTAAAATAAAAATAAAAAACATATTCCATTGATAACACAAATTTAGTCATCCATCTCTTCTGAAATAGTCGATATGATTAGCATAACCAGTATATTGATTTAACGTTATAAGTTGATCATCTTTCAAACACCTTGTAAACTTATCATCAAGTTACAAACACTTTGTAAACTTATCATCATCTTACAAACACCTTACTTGTACCTAAACTAATATAAACTAAATTACTCTCTACTAGACTTAAATATAGTGCGAACTAAGTGCTACTGCGCGCCCAAGGTTTCATCTACTTATATAGATTACACAAGATCTTCCAAATTTTCAAAAATGACGTTCGCTTGTCGCTTTGGGGTGAAAACCTCAGACTACAAGATGAAATCATTTACTCGGGTATAACATTTTCAAAGTCAAACTCCTGGAATATCGATCTGACCAAAACGCTCAAAAAAGTCCCAAATCGAGCAAACCTACTGTATGCACTTCGAGGTAGAATCCGAGGGTGCGATCCCCGGGCTCTCCTCAACACATACAAGGCATTCATTCGCCCTGTTATCGCGTACAGATGCTTGCTCTACTCCACTTTATCGAGACGTCTAGTGAAGACTATCGAAAGCTGCGAAAGAGCAATCTGTCGCAGCATCTTCAGACTTCACAGACAATTTCCGTCTATTCTTGTCCATGAAATAACCAAAATGCCCCCAATTTTCACTCATATTGCAAAGCTCCAAGCTCAATATGCCCAACGCACTCTCAACGGAGCCAATCTGGAAGCCCGAGCGACGCTGACGGCCCCATGGAACAGACGCGGACGTGTCCTTCCCAGAAAACCAAAAATTAAACTCCCCTTCCCACCAGCACGGATCCTGCAGGCACTTCAGGAGCCCCCAGACGATGTCCTCGACTACCTAGGGGATATACTCTCCGCATCCGCTAGCGTGCGAGATGAGTAGCAGTGCGTGAGAATACCGTAGTGCGCGCCAGTTAATTACGTGGGTAAAGTTTTCTGTGGTTTCCTTTACCATCAAATGTCAGATGAATTGAAAGTCTGACATTCGATCGAATGGCACATAATAAAGAAGTCGGCCACAGACGCACTTTTAGGCTTATATCTTATAACAAAATTTAAATTATTTAATAATATTTTTTTTTGTACAAAGATAATTAAGTTGCACAGGGTTGAAGAAGGTCGCAAGACCTTATAACTTCCCAATTTGTATTAGCAATGAAAAATTAAATGTAATTGATCAAAGCACTTAATAAAAGTATTTTGTTGTTGTTGTTATCTACTTATGTGAAAATAAGTTATGTCAGATCGCTCTGGGATCTTTCTCTATTATATTGTATATACATATAATAATATGTATTAATATATAGTAATATGTAATAATATGTATTTTTGTCAATATTTGATTGGTTTGAACGTTTATATATGAAGTTTGTCATTGTAAAAAGATACAAAACTACATAAATCCACATATTGTTCTGTCGAAAACTTGAAATGGAAATTTTGAATCAATTGAGTTTTTAAAGAATTATGATGAGATTATGTTAAGCATTCAGTACTTAAAACAAAAATAATGTAAGTTCACAAATATCCTCATGAACAAAAATATTACCTTTTCATATTGCGTTTCAATTGATTTTTCTTGTAGAATGTGTAATGTATATATTAAAAAATCTGTTACATCAATTTTTTTCAATAGTTCTTGAATATAGGAAACGTTTTTGTTTTTTTTTTTAGAAATATGCCCTATTATTGTTACAAAGTAGGATTTTGTTTATTAATAGAAAATATTCTTTGCTTTTATGAATCAGGTAGTTTTTGTAACTCTGAACAAATACTGAAAAAAAAATTTTAACAGATATTATAATTGAATATTCAAATATAGCCAAAATTCAATCACTTGAACTTTTGGTTTACACTTTTATTGACGCTACTAGAATACTGAAGTATTCTAGTAGCACTGAAGAAGTAATTTGTAACGATGAAACGCGTCATGCTATGTTGTCAATAAAAGTGTAAATCAGAAGTGCAAGTGTTTGAATTTTAGCCTATTTTCAAATATAATGGATTTACATCAAGTAAACGCAAACACTATTCAATATTTTAAAGAAGCCGATAACAGCTTTTTGGCACGATGCTACTTTAAGGAGTTCCTTAAAAGTGCTATCAACGCGCAGAACATATGGTTTTTAACAAAATGTTTGAAGAAAGAAGTATTTCCTAAATACATCAAACTAAGAACAGATAACATCAGTAGTTCGACAAGGAATGAAAACTTGGATCAAAGAAGACTGCAAAATACAGTATAATCAGATAGATGTTTCGTAGTATTCTAGTAGCACCTGAAGAAGTCGTTTGTAACCACGAAACGAGTCATGTTATATTGTCAAAAAAAGGGTAAATGAAGAGTTCAAGTGTTTGGATTTCAGCTTAAATTCAATTATAATGGATTTACATCAAGTAAACGCCAACACTATTCAATATACCTACCTATTATATTGTTAAAAAATGTTTAATGATTAGAATTATTTTAATGATAAGAAGATATTTATTGACGAATTTTAATCATAAATTATTGATGTCTTTTGAGCATTTGAAAATTTCAAAATATTTTTGAAAATAAACAAATTGATTAGGTATAAATGGTCAAGAATATTGTATAGGTGGCCTAAAAACAGAATATAAGAAAAGGAATGAAAGCGAAAGTCGCAAAATTTACATTGGTACTATGCAACAGAGGAAAGTAATGAAAAAATGCCAAAAAAACTAGCAGAGTAAGGAAGGGTATGGATGAAACACTATGACGACAAGGCAAAGAAACGAAATGTGAAAAAAAATCGGATAAATATTGGAACATGGTAAGTGAGAACGCTCTACCTGTAGGTAAATTGGAAGAAGTAGCCATATGAATTAAAACAATACAAAATGGAGGTGTTAGCATTGCAAAAAGTACGATTGGGTGGAGACGGGAGTATTCACAAGATTAATTTCACATTGCAATATGTAGAACAAAGCAAGGTCGTAACAGTATAGGATTCATGGTTAGAAGGAATATTTTCACATGTAGTAAATAATAATAGAACATCAGCACAAAATAAATTTTTTTGACTTAAGATCGCAATCGGTCTCAGTCCGTCTCATGCGCGTGGATGATGCCCTCGCGCTCCTACCCACAGAGACATTAAAATTGAGTTTAGGGGATGATTGGCCCCTTAGATCGGTCTGTCCTTTGTGAAAGGTTTTAAAATAGTTATCAGGTGGATGTTATGGTATATATGTTAGATTATATTAACAAAATATGCAGTGCTGCCACCTTTGTATGGGTGGTGGAATTAAATGCCCCACTCCTAGTGTGTAAGAAATTATAAAGTTTAGTTTAGTCTTAAGCATTATCTTCGTTGTTGCAGTTGCTTGTAGTATATTAATAAAGTTCTTTACAATAGTATTGTGCTTATTACTCGTGATAACTTTATTTTCAACTACCGCTTGCGTTAAACTCTATAATATAAAAATGGAACGACAGAATTGACGTGAAGTTAAGTAATTATTTAGGGAGCAAAGCGAATCGGCCGATAGAAAGTATCTGGGAGTGTTGGCGACTTATTTTCTAAGGATATTGTCTAAAATATACCTGAAAATCAACTAGTAGAATTTAAATGAAGTAATGCTTTTATGTAACTTGATTACCTGAAAATTGGCAGGCTAGCTGGTAGGCATGCGTTCTTGGTACATAAAAACACTACTCAATTGTCCACATTTAGTTAGTCAGAAAATAAGTGACGTCTTGTGACCCTGGGATCTTATTCTATAACAACATTGCTTACATCGCTACATATGTGTACCTACTTCACTTATGATTTATACGTTTTATGAAATTTAAACTGCTTATAAGCATTTAAAAATCATGTACAAAACAAAATAAAGCAGCGGAAATAATTGCAACTCAAAAAACTGATTTACTGATACAGTATTGCAAATCAAAATACATAGGCATTGTCAAAAATAAAAGGGCTCAAAGGTTCGTGAATGACCTACATATATTTTTTTACACAGAAACGGCAATACCTCATTCGAAAAATTGATATTCTATGGTTCATTATATGAATTCGAAAATAAATGCCAAAATCCTACATGAATTACTCATGAAGAAATGAATAAATAAAAAATATTTTAGGAAAAAATCTCAATATCATGTGCGATGAGACCTGCGGATGGGGATTCCTTATTTTTATCATAGGCCTATTATGTGGTATCGTGTTTCTACACTTATTGAAAGAAGTTTCAAGGCCAAGAATATGCTAAACATAAGAAACAGAAGTCAAACGAGATGTTATTTTATCCAAGCAAAATTTACTAAAAGAAGAAAATGCCGTTTTTAGAGGTGGCTACACTAATGACAATAAAGCTACACTACTTATATAAATGTGGGACAATTGAAATTTTATTTCAACTTGAAAAATTTTTTCTTACGATCTTACAAGCTGAAAGATAAATTAAACAAAGTATTATTAAAAGCCAATTTATTGAAAGTACGTATTAGGATTTTTACTAAGCATAAAATACCAAATGATAATTAGTTTTCAATTTTATGTCTACAGAGTGGAACTTTGCATTAAACCATAAATCTATGGGTTTAGCATATAATCCCAGAGAAATTTAAGGTTTTTATCATTTTACATTTGTTATTTTACAGTGTCACACAAGTTTCAAGGTATTTTGGGATGGCATAAAATAAATTAAATTGCATTCACTATAATTCATCTACTTTTCAATCAGATGTACAAAAATATTGTGAATAATGAGTAACATAATTTTGGTAAAATAAATTACAGCAATTCACAACAAATGGAATGACATTTACATCAGTTTTAGTTAATTACTTAAGATATTAATTCAACACATAGTCGTCACTCTGCAGTCCAAATCAGGTAAATTTAAGAATTTTATCCTTCACCACACACCCATAAACACATTTTATCCACTAGATATGAGAAGAAGAAATCGGCAAAGAGAACTTGAAGAAGTATTATTCGAAACTGTAAGAAAAGAATATTTATTAAAATATATATATATATTCAGTTTAGAGATTTCTTAGACTTGCAAATATATTTTCTTGGGTAATCAAAAGTATCAGCAATTGATGTTATTACTATATTTTCATTTATATAAAAATATTTTACATTTCAGCAATCGATGTTGCCTTCTTCAGAGAAATTTTTTCTTATTTGCAGCTTTCCTCTGTACAAAGAGTAGAATATTATATAGAACATTACATATTTATATATCAATATTATTATTTAATTAATTAGTTTGGATAATGTTGCAGTTGTCAACGAAACGTTAACAAAAATAAAGATTTTTTCATTCAGAAGAGCCTGTTATTGCTAAAAGTATTTTAAAAATATATATATATATTATATACATATATACTCACGTCAGGAGGAAAATCAATAATTTCGAATTGTGCGGATAATTCTGGAACTATTCCTAGAGTTAGAGCGAGAACAACACCACCTGAGCCAAAAATACTGTACAGAAGTGGTTTATTTTGCTTTATACTTTCCATGAATGGTTTACCCTAAAATGAAGACATGAAAATTAAGAGTAAACATTCGTATCGAATGAATATTGCTTACCCTATAATTTATGGCAAATGTAGCTATCTGCAATGCCATTGAAATAATATAAACAGTACTGTTCACAATATTCGGTTCAAAAAGTTCATCCTTCTCTTCATCGGTCATTTTCTTCATTTCTTCTGTTTCTTGAACACTAGAGAAAAAATAGTTACTCAATAATAAAAATTTATTATTTTTCATTTATAGTTAATTAAATTTCAATGATGTAGAACAATAAGTCATTATTCTTTACCAATTAATTAAACAAAAATGCAGATTATGTTGCTTTCGAGAATGGTAATTCCAAAAAAATATATCAGTTTGAATTTAAGAAAACGTTATAAATACTTTGATAAAACTTATAATATTAATGTTCATAGTGAATTTTATATTGGAATATATTTCAAATCGGAAATGAACTTTGGAAAAATCATGAGTTTACTAATTTGACCATTTCATTCCAACTTTTTCAACCAGAGAGAGAGAAAGAATTTATCACCCTATCAATCTACTAACGACCTCAATCTTCCCTTAAGACTTAATAACTGAACAACCTTGATGTTCAGCTTTACCAATTGTGAAATTGTTCAATTTTTCGCCATATCCAAAACAAAGCCGTACGTAGTTCAAGAGTGACCTGCATATAATATTGTGGTCAGCCATTGATATGCCAAATCCAATCTTTAAGCTTTACTAACCTAAACTGTTCGACAACATTTTGCTTATTTGCTTTTAATGTATTCCTGGTAACTAGTGTAACTATTAATAGTGATTCCCAGATATGTTTTTCAATTTTAGCAAAAAGATGTGGTTATTAAGTAGATAGAAGAGCAGTGTCTGAATTCCTGATATGATAAATAAATTTATAAGACTTGAGCAGAAGAAGAGGTTTTTGTACTCTCATTCGCTTCTTATCACAGGTTAAATGTGGTTCGTCAATTCGTATTTCAAGTTCTTGATGATCATCAACTGTTTTCGAACGTTGTCGTACTCTTTTTGATTTCTCATCATAATTTTAGATTTCTGATCATCATTTGAATGAGTCATGAGATTCGTTGACAGAACCTTGTAACGATTCCTGTTCACTGGCTTGCCTCATTCAAGGCGAACAGAATTCCGCGGCTTTTACAGAATCACCAAATAGAAATATTATTTATAATATGTAATTCCAATTTCCTGTGTTTCACGGTAATAACACTATCCTATCGACGAACACAAATATGGTCGTTACAAAAGTTAAACACGAACTGTTTCTCTCAACATATATTACCGATTTTACTAAACCAAAATGGACAGCAATGAAAATGTGAATAGTAATTACTTACATAGGAACTCTGAGCTTTGCCTGTTGCACCAAATATATCAAACATAAGAAATGTACAGTAAACTGTAACATAACGGTTAAAATGGTATACAAGTTGAATATATTTGGCAAAGGTCGTTGTTTTGAAAGAGTTTTTAAAGGTTTCGATCTCGATATGAAAAGAAAACAAGCTGCCAGTAATAAACCCTGAAGAGTGGCTTGCATGTCTCTCAGCTTTATACCATCTAAATATAAAACTGACTGAGTATATGCCAAAATTAGCGCATTAAGAGCCAAAATCTTGAACATTTGAAGTGTAGTAACAAGTGTGCACCTCCCTTGTTTAATAATATGACAAACTGTAATGAAAAAAAATGTGATTTAAGTTTTCTAACATAAGAAATATTACATGAAATAATTTTCTGGTATATTGCAGTGCAATTTTTAATTATCAATTAATACTCACCACACATTATCGAAGATAGTCTACTTGTAAATGGAGAAGCAATACTAGCATCACCTAATTTAACAATTTGAGGTCCATCTTGATCTTCTATTTCCTTTAACATCTTATTGAAACTTTGTTGTAATTTTTCTTTCTGTTCTTGATGTTTAGAGATTCTATTTCTAGAAACACTGCCATGTTGGGATTCTTTGGGTTTTTTCTCCTTTTCCTTAATTTCCTTCAATTCTGGCAACTTTTCTGGGGCATTTGAAAGTATAGCCACACCGCAATCTGCGTGTTTGAGGGCTCCTACGTCATTAGTGCCATCCCCGCACATAAGTGTCATATAACCAAGACTTTTAAGTTCCACAACAATAAACTCCTTCTGTTTGGGAGCAAAACGTGCAAACACTGTTATGTGTGGTAAAATAAGCTTCAGAAACGCAGGATAATGAATTTTAAGAAATGTCAAACCATCTCCTGTGATACATAAATCATATTTCTTTGTTAGTATTTTATAATCATATTCTAAGAGGAATTTAGTATCTTGATCTATAGATTCCCAACACCAGTCCTCGTTTTTCACTAAATTAAGAATAGGTTTGCTTGTAAATTTTAATTCTTTAGACACATGACAAGCAGTCAATGGGTTATCACCAGTTATCATAACAACTCTATGAGAAGCGTTTTGTAACTCTTTTATAACCATTTTTGAATCGGTCTTTAAAGGACAAGAAATAATAACAAACCCAACAAATGTTAAATCCTTCTCAACGTCTTCTCTAGTTATGTCTCTCAATTCCTGTGATAACATTTTTCCTAATTCTCTTATACCTAATGCTAGAACTCTTGCACCTCTTCGAGATAGTTCTAAATAAACTTCATCATACTTTTCAGGAACCATTTTAAACATTGGTCGTAATGTTTCAGGGGCACCCTTTACTGAAGATATATATATAGTTTCTGTTGAACCTAAAGGACTGTACCCCGCAATAACTGAAAATCAAAAAACATTCAGTTACTACTCATGTCTTTTATGTTATACTTGGTTAACTGAAGAATACCTCAGGACTTTTGAAATAAAAACATAACCATCAATAGAACAATGCAAGGTTTCAGTTTATTTTATATATCTGCACATTTTAGAATAGAAAATGTATTAAGTAAAATCGATGTAGGGTTCCACATGTTCGCTTTGCTGATTATACGACCCCCTTTTGCACGGCGCCCAGTTGGAAAGTAAACTACGGAGATAGTTTAGTTATATCATAGATTTTTCACAAAGAAAAAATTTAAAAATTAGAAAAATTTGTCTATAAAAATTTTTTTATAGACAAAACACATTAGCTACCATTCACGAGTTATAGCACTAATCTTCCAATATATATAATATAATCATTCACAACGGGACACCCTGGTGAAAACAATTGTGAACATTGTTGTGAACAGAGAGAGAACTCTGTTACCAAAATTCAAATTCTTAAGAGAGTCTATGATGAACAGGAACTGAAGAAAGTTCATCTTTGTTTACTCAAACATTATTTAAGTTAAGGTGTTGTAGACTGGGGCGGATTAACTGATTGTTATTACAAACGAATAGAGATCATGCAAAAATGAACACTTGAAGGGTTTCATGAGAAGATCCAATATCCACGATGTATGTGTTTGTTTTTCGTTAAATAAAATTATTAAGTTTATCTTCCATTACTGTGGATCAGGTTTTATTTTTTGATGAAAAAATAATTCAAAATAAGAAAAGAAATACAATTTTCATCTCACCTCAAATACAAGTTTTTATACTTTTGTGAGCAGAATATGTTTATTTATTTGTATTATTCACTTTTACCTGTCAGATTCCTAAGTTTAAATTTATGTATTTTTCTTGATAAACATTATCTTATCTTATTTTGGTGTTCATCAATTTGGTGATATTGATAAGGCTTATTTCTTAATAGTTTAAAAAGAACATAGTGTGAGGTTTTCAATAATAAGAATATTTAAATCTAGAGATGCATATGTGTAATACTAATTTCTTACCTGACATTCTTTTCAAACTTGAAGAAAAATGAAATCTACTGAAAATTTTCAAAGCACAGTTTTTCCCTTTTTTTGGAATTACTACATCAGACTTTGTCAAATTCCAATCTATGGCCAAAAGGGTGGCTTTTTCTAAAGGATCACCAACTAGTCCTTCATCAAGCTGGGCTAAAGAATGGCATGAAGCCAAGACATGAATTGTATCATTTGGAGCTTCATTCAAAGATGTTACTGAAGAGTCCTTAGTTGCTAATGCCACACCTTCTACAACTAGATCATCACTAGTCAAAGTTCCTGTTTTGTCAAAGCAGCATATATCAATTTTTCCTGCGAAAGGAATTCTGAATGGCTCTGTACAGAAAACTCCTAATTTTGATAAAGCTAACAACGATGTATTAACAGCCAAAGACAATTCAATAGGTAGTTCAGGCGGTATCACAGAAGTTAAAATCAGTGTGCACTCTAAAAATAATTTGTATCTATTTCTTTCTGGGTCTTCAATACCTTTTTGCCAAACATACCATGCTGCAGCTACTGCAAAAATTAATAAAAACATAATAAAACCAAATGTTTCTTTATTATTAGCTGTAATCCTCTTGACGCCAAATAAAATTGTTCGCAGCAATTTGCCCTGAGATGTATTAAATCCTGTTCTTAATACATATGCTACACAGCCATTGTCTTGAGCTCTCAGACCACTTGTACCTTTCAAGGGCGAAGTATGCTGAACTGTTCTGGTTCCACCAAAAAGTACATGCAATTTACCATCTTGATCTGGATCTAATATTTTATTTGGATCAAAAAATTCAATAGCTTCTTTCATTTGAGGAACTGATTCTCCTGTTAACATACTTTCATCAATAATACATGAGCCTCTTAGAAGAAGAACATCGCATGGAATTAAATTATCTTTAGAAGATCTTGTAATGGAGATAATATCACCAGGTACTAGTTCATTTGTCTGTATCAGTCTCCATTTACGGTTTCTATAAGTCATAATACTGTAGGGTTTATTGCCCATTTTGCGAATTTCAGCCATATTGCGTAACTGTTGTTGTACTAATGTACATTCAAACAATATTAGCATTATCAGAGTAAATATTGAGTAATACCAATACTTATCTAAACACCACAATGCTACACAAAACACTTGAAATACAAAGAATGGAGCTGTAGCTCGCTCAGTAAACAATTCTGAAAATTCAGGTACAACCATATCTAACTCATTTTTTCCATAATACTGGGTAGCTTTGTGAACTTCTTCATCCTCTTGATAGCCTTTGCTACATGAATATTCCTTGAATGTTTTATGAACTGGAAATTCAACACATTTAAATGTTTTTTTATCAAAATTCCACACATATTTTGTTTTCTGAAATATGAACCAAATTTTCATCTTGTCTTCATCCTAAGCAAAACAAATTAATATTAGACACCAAAAGTACAATATATATTTATTGTACTACCTTTGAATGCTGAAGATACACCAACTCCGAGCTTCCATTATTCAAAGTTGGTACTACTTTAACCACTGTAGCTTTACTAGGATCCAACTCCTGTAAGATAAGTAAAACCTATTTGAAAAAAGAGGATACATATGCATGATTATTTACCTTATTGCAAGTGAAAATACAGTTGACATGAACGGACCAGTAACACGCCAGGACACACAAAATTTGAAAACATCCAATACCAGCAACACCAATACATCCACCTTCGTAAAATTCAGAAAATCCGATTAAACCAATCCAAAAGTATAACCATAAGGAATGAAATATTATGAACGGAAATATATAGAAATGAAAGAGACTTTTTTTACGGGTGTATAGGGTGACATTTTGTATAAGATCATCAACCTTTGGTAACACCGTCATAACGGATTACTAAATTATTTTTCCCCACAAATAGAACACCCTTAATTCGAAGATGAAACCACTTTCCACATTTTTTGACAGAAAGTAAAATTGAAAACACTGCGGATTAGTTAGGTTACGTTCAGAATCACCAACATCATAAAATAATAACTGTCATAATAACTGTAATAATTGTGAATATTTTTTTATAAAGAGCTTATACAATTTATGAATAACAAGTAACCTTTCAGACCAAAAAGCAAATATGAAATTTTACAAAAATTTCAATTTTCATAATAAGCTTTTCAAATAAGCATAAATGAATTGCTTATCTGTATCACACATCGAGGGAAAGTCAAAGTAGACGTATTTATTAAGAATTTCCTTATTCTATGTCTAATCGATACAATTATTAACCTTGAACCAGCAGTCCTCTACCAATGCATTTCGTCTCTGGTAATCGTTGATTTAAATTAATTGTTAGATGATTAATTTATCAATGAAATTATTGTAAGAATAAAACATCACAGTTATGCAAAGCGTGTTAAATAACATAAAGGGCACAGCCCTCGGCGTTGCAGAATATTTAACTCCTGTACTGAAAGTGAGTTTTTCTGAAAAATCTTTGATTATAATCAACTATTCAAAAAAACCGAATGTTATAACAAATTCATATACCAAATGTAATTCAAACATATATTGTAATGCTCATTGAATAAATGTTACAATACATTGACTTGAAGTTAAAATTGTAAAATTAGAATCAAAAAATCGGTTCATTTAATATTTTAATGTTGATCTTTGCAGGAATCAAAATTCAAGGAAACAGGTGTCCTTACTCCAGAAGAATTTGTAGCTGCTGGTGACCACTTGGTTCACCACTGTCCTACTTGGCAGTGGTCAGGTGGTGATGAATCTAAAGCTAAAACTTACTTGCCTAAAGAAAAACAATTTCTAATAACTCGAAATGTGCCTTGTTCAAGAAGATATGATCAAATGCAATATTCAGATGATCTGGAAAGAGTTATAGAATCAAATGATGCTGATGATGGTTGGGTGGACACACATCATTTTGATCACATATTTGGAGTTGAAGATAAAATTTCTGAAATGACTCTTGAAAATAAGGTGAAGTTCGAAATTACTTATTCTTAGGTACATATTGAGAAATGGTTTTCAAATTTTCATTATGAATATAATAAATAAGTTTAAAAATTATGTATCAAATGAGATACAAATAAATAAAAACTGTATTAAAAAATATTGTAAATATTTCAGGAAAAAATCTATAAAATGCAGTTTACAATTATGATTTTTAATATGCTGGTGAATAAAATTTTGAATTATAACTGAATAACAATTTTATTGCCTCATGTAGGTAAATATTATATCATGAAAATATTTCAAAAGTCATAGAATAGGATTAGACTAAAGTATTTATCATTAGAATGATTAATAATAATGAGTTATTGGAGATGAGGAGTTTTAAAAGGAAACATTGTTTTAAAAAAAATTTGGAATAACTTTCATTTTTATTGTTAAGTAATTTAAGCAACATAAATATTCAATAAATGTAACTTATAGAGTTCGGAAATGACAGATTCTGTATTAGAAAATCTTGGCAAAGAAGACAATGAAGATGATGAAGAAGCTGAAGATATGGAAGCATTTGAAGAAAGTGGAATGCTGGATGATCAACAGGTAAATTTTTCACTATATAATATTTTGTCTTCCTTTAATTTGTACTTTTTCAATTTTTAGATTACCAGAGTTATAGAACAACCTACTCAGCTTAAGAGTGCTGTTACAGAAGAAGATGAAATCATTCATACTCGAACTTACGATCTCCATATAACATATGACAAATACTACCAAACACCAAGGCTCTGGCTTACAGGTTATGATGAAGTAATTTATGTGTAGCTCTGTCTTTCTCAGAGTCTAAATGCAAATCCTTTTATATTTTAGAAACGAAACCCATTAACAGTTGAACAATTATATGAAGATATTAGCTCTGATTATGCCATGAAGACTGTCACTATGGAAGCTCATCCACACCTGAGTGTACCTAAGATGGCTTCAGTACATCCATGCAGGTACTACACCTAAATTAAAGTATTAAAATTAATACACAAACATTTTTACTAGAAATATAATAAACAATCTATTGTGTATGACATATTGTCAGGACCACTTTTCGTGCTTTGATTTGAAATGGATGCTTCAAACTCCAAAACATTATTTTAAATGCTTCTTTTTTTAATGCAAAAAATTTTTGATCATGTAACTTGGTTCTAATATACAGAAATATAATCACAATAAGATGTATAGTACAACTCAAGGTTATCATAACTATATTATATTTAAAAGTGAAAATGAAATAACCTTAACAGAAAAGAATTTATTGCAAAATTCTGAAGGTTCATAAAAGGAGTGTTCGAATCTTATTTAAAACTTTGACAAGATCATTTTAAGTGTTCTCGAATGCATTCCACTGGAAATCAAGTATAATGTTTTTAAAGCACCAACTAAACCATTGAAATCTCAAAATATCATTAAAATTGAATAAAAAACAATTATTTAGCCAGTATCACTATCTTGATTACTCCTGAAAAAATTTCATATTCAGATAAATTGTTAACTGTCACAACAAGCTTACCTACATTGAGATATAAATCTATCTAGTCCCTGAGCTTACTCCGTAATATCAGCGCTTCAACTTTATCCATAGTAATGTTTAAGTCCAAACATGTAATAAGTCAAAGATATGAGAGTGGGGTGAAAAGTTTCCGGTCTGAACAAGAGATTTCTGCTGAGCTTGTATGTAAAGTTTCAGCTCAATCGCTACGTTAGTTTGCGTTTGAAAGCACATGCGCAAGACGCTTCCATTGTTTTTGTGAAAATAGAAAAATTTGAAAAACGTGATATCATCAAATACTTCTATTTGAAAGGTTGTACACCAAAACAAATAGAAGAGATGGATTCAACACTAAGAGACTCCTGTCCATTATATTCAACTATTCATAAATATATTTTCTTTGAGAGCAGACGTGATTATTGGAAGCTCTTATAGTGAGGTAAATTTATCGAGTACAAGTACAGTCTTAAAATCGAAAGTGAGTACAACGGTAAAATCGGAAGTTCGCTTTCGGTGGGTGCAAAAATTTGTGAAATATAACTTTGAACTAAGCGTAGAATCTGAAAATAAATAACATTCTCGCCCACTCCAACAAATCGACATAAATTATTATCGGTGGTGTATCGTTGATAAGAACGGCCACAAAAAATGATAAACAACAACAGCTGTTTAAAATATTAAGATAAACATGAAGTGCATAAGTTGCAACTTATAAGGCGATCAATACGTCCTTTTTAATTGCGATAACTATGAAACTACACAATGTAAAACATGCGGTGACTACACGGCATCAGAAGAAAAATGTTTCCCACTCAGTAAATGTAGGGTCATCCTATACTGTAAAAACTGTGAAGAGAGTGCATGTGGAAACGGAAGGATCACGGAAATTATACAAGAAAACAAGAACCTAAAACAAAAAGTGGAAAACTTAAAAAGGGCTATTACGCTACTAAAAGAAGTAGAAACCCAAGCATGTAAAGAAGAAGAAGAAATAGAAAAATCAACTAAGGATAACCAGAAAATGAAGGAACAAATTCTTTGCTGGAGCGTAATGTTTACTGTACCTTATATATATATATATATATATATATATATATATATATATATATATATATATATATATATATATATATATATATATATATATATATATATATATATATATATATATATATATATATATATATATATATATATATATATATATATATATATATATATATATATATATATATATATATATTATGTTCCTACAAAGGAGCACAGACTATTTTGCTGAACTTAGAAAGAAGAATAAAACACGTCAAACTCTACTATATGTGTGCCCGCACATGTGTGAGAGGCTCTACAATAGTCACCCAAAAGAATTCCATATGACAATGGAATAAAGACAATTTAAGAGGAAAGTTTTTAAATTTATTGTAGACTGTGATCCTTACACACATGCTGAATTTTTTTAATTTTGTAAACGAAGGGGAATAGATAGTTTGTATGATTAAATAGGGGTTGAAACCACCTGCTCCTGGAACTAATTTTATTTTGACACTGTCCATTTACTGTGAACAATAAATTTTCTGTTATAATGGAATAAAGGCACATTATTATTATTAAGCAGTGTGTTTCTGAATTCAAAATGGATCGTGTGAGCACCTCTGACGAGCCTCACTCAGGACTGCCTGTTGAGGTCGCAACTTCAGAAATAATTGAGAAAATCCATCAAATAGTATTGGAAGACCGCAGATTGAAAGTGCATGAGATAGCTGAGACCTGTAGAATGTCAGCTGAACGTGTGAAATATTTTGCACAACCATTTAAGCATGGAAAAGCTGTGTGCAAGATGGGTGCCGCCTTTGCTAGCGCTCGACCAAAAACTTATTCGAAAAAACATTTCTACCGAAAATTTGGCCCTGTATAGGCGTAATCCAAACGATTTTTTGCGTCGATTCATAACTGTTGATGAGACTATGGTTCACCACTACATTCCTGAAAATAAAGAACAGTCAAAACAGTGGGTTGGAAAGGGGGAACCAACTCCAAAGAAGGCAAAAAAAATTTTATCGGCAAACAAGGTGATGGCTACTGTTTTTTGGAATGCTAGAGGAATTATATAAGTTGATTATCCTGAAAAGGGTAAGAGTATCACTGTTCAATACTTCGCAGACTTATTGCAATGTTTGAAGTACGAGGTGCAAATTAAACGATCTCATTTGGCGAAGAAAAAAAATTTGTTTCATTGCGATAACGCACCAACGTATTCGTCGATTGTTGCCATGTACAAAATCCACGAATTGAAGTTTGAATTCCCTACTCTTCAGACTTAGCTCCCAGCGACTATTACCTGTTTCCTAACCTCAAAAAATGGCTTGGCGTTAAAAATTTGAGAGCAACGAAGAAGTTTTCGAAACTTTAAATCAGTATTTTGAGGAGCCTACCGAATCTATGTTTAAAACTGGTATAACTAAATTAGGACATAGTTATAGTTAACTAACTTAAACAGTAGCCTCATTTTTTATATAATAAAACCTACAAATACTGATTTCATAATTAACAGAACGGACACTTATTGGAGTACAATCAAATTGAGTGCATTTCATTCTTTCGTGCACAGATTATCTTCAAGGCTTATACAACAAATTTTGATGAAGAAATAAAAATATTTAAGGTAATAGAGACGAAAAATAGTTTTGAAGACCTCATTATTGGAAAAAATTCAAAAAACAATACTGATTTCATAAAAATATACTTAAACAACTTCCTTCATATTCTTACGCAAATACTAAAGGAAACTAAACAAAAATTCCTCTCAATTAATCTCGTTTCTGATTCAAGTGACCATTAAAATGAATGATAATGTAAGAAACCTATGGAAGATGAACATAGGACAAACTGAAGGAAGTATTAGGACAAAAGTAGGAAAGCCAAGAAATCTATCTCACTGAGAGATATTTCAGAGCATTATATAAAAGATATCCAATTCATAGATATGAATGAATCAGAGGTAACAGACTCCCTAAAGCAATGGCCTATATAGTCTATTGAAATAAAATCTGCCATTAAGAAAATGTTTCACATTCTCAGGGAAATTAGTACTTAGGTAGGGAGTACAGGACCTCTCATGTACTTAATCGGGCGATTTTAATATCCATATATTACTAAATAGAAAAATGGTCAACCACAAGATAACTATTTGAACTATTGATGTTTTCAATCAATATAATAAACAAAGAAGTTGTGTTTTTCGAGTCGAGTATATTGAGTAATTTTGTGGAATTTAGCCATGTATTTTTTATTATATGGCACACAACTGATTATACATCAGAATTTTCAAATGTACAGTCATTATTTCATCTGAACAAAATCAGCATAAAAAAATATAATTTTTCATTTCAATCTAAAATAGTGGCAAACATCAAACAGTATTTTTAGCAGATGAATCCACTGTTATCAGCCAAATTGAACAGATTTCTCTTTGTGTACAGTGTGTTGTACTCCCAGAATCAGGGAAGATTCTCTACCATTTGTCAATTTTTATAATGTTGCAGTTTTCCTAAAAATCTATTAGAAATCAAGACTTCAGCCGGTCTCCGTGGCTTAATCGGGAGAACACCCGACTATGGTGCGGTAGAACTCGGGTTCAAGCCTCAGCATGGGTGTTTCTGTTTGTCTATGATTTGAGTAATTTGAATATTGATATATGCTGGGTAATGTTTGATTGGGCTTGTAATCATTGATTACAAGCCCAATGGCCATTCGAAACCGGCGTTAAACTGTAGGTCCTTTGAATTTAAAAAAAAAGTGTTTTCATTTGGAGTAACAGTTATGTTTAACTGTTTTCGATAGTGCGAATCAAAGGTTGTTGAAGTGTTATCTACAATTTGTTGATCATAATAAATAATAATAATAAATTTTCATCAACAATTCATATTTATTTTCGTCTGTTTCACATATACCATTTTTTCCAGGCATGCAGATGTCATGAAAAATATCATAGCTACAGTAACAGAAGGAGGAAGGGAACTGGGAGTTCACATGTACCTAATTATTTTCTTGAAATTTATGCAATCGGTTATTCCAACTGTAGAATATGATTTTACACAGAATTTCTCAATGTGATATGATAATATATACTTGTCATATTTTAAAGCTTCGTCATTGTATCTGTTTATATGTTATTGAAATTTTAATATTTATGTATTCTATTATATTAGTTATGATTCAGTGATACTGCAATGATTCACTATGGCTAGCAACTTATTCTTACCAAAAAATAAACATTTTTCAAATACAAGTTTTTTCATTTATGTACTTCATAAATCCGAACCTCCGTCTGTTATTTTCAGTAGATAAATCCTTTAAAGATGATCTTTTTGATTTGGAAATTTCTACAGGTATATCTAACGAATTTTGAATGAGTGCAAGACTACGAGTTCTCCGCATGTAACATATAATGTTCTCGTTTACAGTCAACAGCGTTCAGTAGAGATGAGCAGTAGGGTGGGTCGAAAAAAATCGATATTTTTTTTTCGGATCGTAATACCGCGGAAAAGTTGCTAAATGGTATGACTAAATAGGGGAAAAAATATAAAAATTATCGGATGTTATCTTCCGTTCGCGCATGAGCTCTAAAGTTTGATTAAATTTTGAAAAAATTAAAGTTTTTTGGAAATTTTTAATAATTTTTTTTATTACGATATTTAATATGTAATAGGGAAAAATGTCATCTACGACACACTAATGAATTAATATAAAAATACTGGTATTGAGTTTTAACATCTTCCGTTCGCGCATGGGCTGTAAAAATAGCAAAAAAGTGTTGAAAACCTCAAAAATGTGGACTTAGGAAAAATAAATATATACAAGCTTCAACATATTATTGATGTATTATCCAATAATTACAAAGTACATATTTCACTTACGAATAGATTACATGTCTGGTAGTTTGAACTGTCTTTTGTTATCAAAGGCTGGCATCGTGGACCTTGACTTAAGTGTCGTTCTTATGTACCCGTCTCGAGCTGCAGATCCGCAAACCTTAGCAGAAGCCTCGCTCACCAACTTGACGCTTCTCTCCACTGCTTGAGTATGGACTGGCATCTTCTGTGATAGGATTTCCCACTTCGGTACTTCTTCTGTTTTGATGTAGGTTTTCAGTTCATCATCAGTGACATCTTTCAATAGAGGCGGCGAAGAAAATTCACAGTTTGTCCAATAATTTAATTCCGTGTAGTCTGTTGCGGAAAAGTTTAGCTTAGGTGCCACGTACGTTCGAATTGTTTTCCTCTTTTGGTCTCTTTCTCTTGCCTTAATGATGCGGCGGAGGCCCAGTTCTCTTATATGTTTTCTGGGATCTTGAGTCATAGTAATCATAACATGTTCTGGATGCGCAAAGAACCCATTTCTCTCTATAACTGGGTCAATTACAGCTTTGAGTTCATCTTTAAGATATCTTGAGGTTTCAATACATTGGTGCACGAGCTTAGGGCCATCAGTAAAAAGTTTGGTCTTCTTAATACAAAACCACATCGGCATATATGACTTCAGAATGAATATTACTATTTCCTGGAACTCAGCAGTTGGATTTTCTTGACTAATGTAGAGTCTTAAAGCACGGTTAGCTGTTGTTAGCCACCTGGAGTGAGACAAAGGTCCTGGATCCCTGATTGATAAATCTTTTGGGCATTCACCTGATTTAATCGCTTCTGATATTTCCAGCAAATACTTCTGATCCTTACTAACAGTTTTTTTGTCTATCTCAGGGATTTGGCAATCAATACTTTCAAACTGCACTACTGGAAGTGTTTCACATTTGATCAATTTCCCACCAATCGGTCCTTTCAAAGAATTTGGCCCGGTCGACTTACCATCTAAATACTGAAATAAATGGCGGAAGGGTAGTTCATTAAAATGAAGAAGACAAACTGCCCATTGGCACTGACAGTAAGTTTTGTATCGCTGTGCGCGATCGAAAAACCAAGCCTAATTACGTCTGAATTTTTTTCTTTAACTATCAGAACATGTATAATCAGATATTAGGTATTACATTATTGATATCTGTAACTATACATGAAAAGAAAATAGGACAAAAATCCGATTTTCTTGTATTTTGGCTATATTTGGATGTCCATGCGCGAACGGAAGATGTTGAAGTGCAATACCGGTATTTTTATATTACTTTATTAGTGTGTCGTAGATGAAATTTTTCACTATTACATATTAAATATCGTAAAAAAAAATTATTACAAATTTTCAAAAAAAATTATTTTTTTCAAAACTTTAGAGCTTATGCGCGAACGGAAGATAACATCCGATAATTTTTATATTTTTTCCCCTATTTAGTCATACCATTTAGCAACTTTTCCGCGGTATTACGATCCGAAAAAAAAAAATCGATTTTTTTCGACCCACCCTAATGAGCAGTCCGGTGATTTAAATTTCAACAACGATGTTCCTATAGCCGTGATTTTTAGTAGGGTCGGTGATTACTCTTTTGATTTAGATGAAATAAATAAAGATCTATTGAATATAGTATCTTGTATGTACTTAAAATATAAATAAATGTATTATAACTTGCTGAACCTAAAATATAATTAAAACGTCTAAGAATATGTTATTCATTAATGGTCTCTTTTTCGTTCACTCAGGTTTCTGATTTTATTAATGAAGTATTTTCTAATATTTCTGTTGTAATTAAAAAATATATTTTATTTCTTTTACTATAATTAATTATTTTCTGAAGTTTTAATAAAATTCTCAGATTCTATTGATATTTAGAAAGAAAGCACCAACTAGTCCAACAGTTGAAAAATATTAAATTAAATTAAACTCTTGGTTTAATGTTTCACGATTATATTTAACAATATTAATTTGTCAACATGTTTCGAGCGTGAGCTCATTTTTAAGAGTTAAGCGAGAATTCAGTCTCAGTTGAAAAATATCATTTTTATCATTGGAAAATGATAATGCCAACAAAAAATAAATTTTAAGAAACGATCAATATTTCTGCATTGAAACGTGTTATTGAATTTGCCTAAACGTAGATTTACACAGAAGTCTAAAACAAAATTGATACACTTTAATATCATTTATAATATTGCTTTCCATTGTGCAGATGGCTGGGATATTATATATCTATTATTATTGCCGATTTCGATTTGCCGACAAATATGGTGAACTAAAAGAATGAAATTATTTCTGCTTTCGCCGAAAGAAATAAATTTAAAGGTACCTAATTGAAGCAAGTAAAAAATTTTATAGAAATTAAGCGGTTATAGAATGAGTCTATGTAAAGTATATGAAAAATGTCACTCTTAAATAAATCAAAAACATTTAATATATAACGATAATATGCAGATCTCCGTTTTGAAATAGTCTTAATAACCACATTATTCAGCTACACTGCCTAAACTACGAGTAATAATAATTTTTGTTAATATATTATATTACTTATATATTAATAAATATCTAAATTTTCTTTCATTAGTTAATGGGCGTATTTACTACGGGGCGGTAGGCAGCCAGGGGCAGCCTGCTTTTTCTGAGTGTTTCTTTTTGTAAATAGAAATAAACTGAGCGGCATGCATATCGAAGATATACATTGGAAAAAAGCACAACGAAGAGAAACTAGTCAAACAAACGCATAAAATATTTAGCTTTCTCAATAAAAATAATGCCGAAACATCAACTTCGAAGATATCTAGGTTAAGCCAGCTTAAGAAGTTATCTTAATTCCTTTTTCCAATTTATGACAAATTGTTGGACGAGTTGAGGAGGCACAAACTATCATATAAACAGATTGACCTCCAATTTTACATTCTCAAACTAGATACTGAGGCAGAAGTTAGAACTCCGTGAACCTTCAAAATGTATCGTAAGAGATCTAGTAACAGATCCAGACCTCCAAGTCGAATGTGTTATATTGAAATACTTCTTGACGATCAATTCAAATAAAATGAGTCTAAGGCAACCCAGGTAGCAAACTGACGGTAATATAACGTCTTTTATTGGTTTCAATATGTCGGAAGAAACGTCGACCGAGACGTCTCACTGCATGCAGTGACGTCGAAATGTCACAGCCTTAAACGCAGAGAAAAATAGACGTCGTAAAGTCGTTCTTCACAGCCTATATTGTAGGGGATCCATAATTTTAATAAAACAATTTTTATAATTAAATATTTATTTAAAAATTATTTTAAAGATTATTTTCTTTCAATCAACTTGCCTAATTCCTTGTTTCCCAATCGTTCTGGGGCAAACCTTGATGGCATTTTTTTTTATATCACGTGCAGAGATTGTTGCTGAAGTTTGATGAATACTATCTGGAATATTATAATATAGTTGAAACAGTTTACCCAAAAATCTTTTGATACAATATTACTCAAATAACGAAGAGAATTTTTATCAAGCTTCATCAAAAAAAAAAAATTTCCTTCAATAAGATTCAAAAATGAAAGTGTAAAACTCAAAATTTGAAAAATCACAAACTTATTTATACAAGAAATGGACATTGCTAGTAAACTGTTATGAATACATAAAGAATCAACTAATTTTCATGCTGTGCTGTGGTCACAAAAACTTCATATAAAAATAACCTACAAAACTTCTTCTTTATAAGTAAAAAACTCAGCAGTCTTTAAATGAAGCAAATACAATGCTTTTTTCTCTGACTTTTTCCATCGAAATTGAATAAAGAAACAACACTAATAAGTGTTTAAAAATTTGATTCACTCAGTTGGTTAAATTTCCTCCACCAATTGTCGACAAGTATTTTACTCGAAACAAATTATTGATAAAAGTTAACTTTCGGAAAATATTAAGTTTTTCTTCAATTCCAACAGATCAACAGGAAGATCAGTTAGAATATTCGGAGATATCCTTTTGTTCTATTTGTACGTTGTATTATTTTTGAGTTCTGTTGTCCAATTTGAGTTAGTAAGAGAATCACTCACTCTCTCTCTTTCTCATAAAGCTGAAATTTTTTTGAATGTGACCAAACACAATGTCTTGATGAACAAATAACATTCACATTATGATGAATGAAACTGGACTATTGCCTGCTGATGACTTGTTACTGTTTATTGTTCTATATTATTTACTCTCGAAGAACGTGAAGCTATGCCTATGAAAATTATATGGCTATGAAATTTATAGAACATTTTGAAAAAAATAATAAATTTTTATCTCAAAAATCTATTTTTGCATCAAAAATGTAGGATGTACTAGGTATGTTTTTTATTTCGACAGGGGATAATAATGTTGAACTTTCATCTGAAAAATATGAACTTTCTTGTACACACTTGTACTTTCTTGTAGTATGCACATTACATCTGCTTTTTCAGCAGAGTTTATTGCATTCATATACTGGGTCAAATTCTTAGAAGTTTGATGACACATTTAGAACCCCTGACCATTTCGATGTACACCAAAATTCTTTACAGATAGATAGATCTTGAAACTAGCTATCGTTTTACCCGCCTGGGCGCGATCTGGAGCGATTAGACATGAGAACATTCTTACACATTGCAGACAAATTTGTGTTGAGTTTGAATGAAATCTCTACAAAGCATCTACGTACTCTTACTAATGTTGTCATGAGTAGGAATCTAGATCGCTGGGGAGAGTTTATATGTACGTCTTTTCTTCGATAGAGGGAGCTCACGTGAATATTCAAGAACTAATGTTCTCCTCATTCGGATATAGGACCTGTGGTCGTTTTGAAAGTCATCGATTATTAATGACTGATTAAATACGGACTGATGATTCATAATAATGATGAAACAATTTTATTCTATATTATCATTCAACAAGTTCTATGATTTTTCGATGCGTACTTAGTATTCACTCTCGAAAGTGATATATTCGTTCTCGTTGACAACATTTGTGTAGACAGCTCTCTGGAGGTTTATTTGAAATATTTCGATTAAAAGTCTTAGTATGTACTAATATATATATATATATATATATATATATATATATATATATATATATATATATATATATATATATTATATATATATATATATATATATATATATATATATATATATATATATATATATATATTATAGAAGTTTTTTTGAGGTCTTGGTTGCGGGTAATCCCTGATCTCTCTTCGTACTCTAATACGTACCTACTTGATGGCTATGCGCAAGACGCCGCTATAAGTATTGATACCATTTAAAGGATCTTATCGTTTGTGATTCTCGAATACAAAAATTGTACTCGTCGTGATATATAAAATTGGGCTTTGTTATATATATATAGTAATCCCTGATCTCTCTTCGTACTCTAATACGTACCTACTTGATGGCTATGCGCAAGACGCCGCTATAAGTATTGATACCATTTAAAGGATCTTATCGTTTGTGATTCTCGAATACAAAAATTGTACTCGTCGTGATATAAAAATTGGGCTTTGTTCCCCACTACTTACTACCGGATTTTCCTTCACTGCGTGCTACCTCGATTTTCGTTACACTACTACTACCGGATTTTAGCGAACTGCTACACTGCTACAAAGAACATTGAGCTTATCCACAAGTATATATATATATATATATATATATATATATATATATATATATATATATATATATATATATATATATATATATATATATATATATATATATATATATATTATTATTATTATTACGATTGTTCCCCATGAGGAGAGCGACTGAACTTGAATTCGCAATCATTAGGACTTTTGATTCATCTTTCTTGCCTCCCAAAAACGCTTCATCCTCTCTGAATGCTCTTTCTTCCGTTCATCTGTCCACTTTACTCCAGGTTGACGATTTGATTTTTGCTCAAACTTCACATGTGCGATTTTATAGCGACATTCAGTCAGATCTTCGAGATTTTTTATTTTGATCTGTTGTAAATCCTTTTGGACCTCTTGTAGCCACTCTGTTCCGCATTTACTATTCATAATTATATCGAGCAGTTTCTTCGGTATTCTGAACTGTTTCATTCTGTAAACATGTGCATAGAACTTTGCTCGTCGTTTTCTGATTTCTTCGGTTATCGTATTTGTCTTCTGATACAGTTCATTCTGAGGTCTTTTCATCCAAATGCCGTTTCTATTGATTGGCCCGTAAATCTTTCTGAGAATTTTTCGTTCTTGTTTTTCTAATTCTTGAATGGCCGCCAATAACCATTGTTTCAGCTGCGCAGATTGCTTCTGGAAGAATCGTTGTGTTATAATGCCTCAATTTGGCGCCTCTCGAAATGCAATTTTTTTATAGTGAGCCCATGTTAGTTTGTAGGCCCTTTGGAGCTTGGTAATTATCTGTTCATTAGCGATTCGGTTTAAACCTGAGGACTGAATAACTTCCCCGAGGTATTTAAAATGGCCTACTTACAGAATGTCACCATGTTTTTTTCATAAGAGAAGATTTATTTTTTGGTTTTCTTTCCATGTATTTGGTTTTATCATAAGAAATTTGTAACCCGGTTTTCTGCGCAATTTTATGTAGTTTTTCTACGGCGCGAATGGCTTCAGTTCTGTTGTCTGTGATGATAGCAATATCGTCTACAAAGGCGAGACATTTGACATTTATTTTATTTTCTTTTTTCCCATTCCCTAATGATCTTTTCTAAAACAATATTGAAAAGAATTGGCGAAGAAGTCCGTCCCCCTGCTGCACATCGGTTTTGTTCTCAAAGGGATCTGATATTTCGCCCATAAATTTCACCTTGGAAGTTGTACCTTTAATTGTCTGTTCTATAATTGTTCGGGTCTTTCGATCGATTCCAAATTCTTTCATGATTTCAAAAAGGGTCTACCGAATCATATGCTTTCTTGAAGTCAATGAATGTGATCACTGTATTTCTACATTTCCTCATCTGTAATATTGTTTTCGAAATCCAGATCTGTTCAGCACATGATCGGCCTTTTCTGAATCCAGCTTGGTATTCCCCAATTAGTGGATCCGCTTGGTGTTCTACTCTGTTTAGGAGTGCTTTAAAAAGTATTTTGTGCGCAACCAGGAGTAAGGAAATTCCCCTGTAATTATTGATATCCATTTTGTCCCCCTTTTTGTGCAATGGATGTATCAGCGCGCATTTCCAATCCTCTGGTATTGTTCCGTTCTCCAGATTTCTGATATTAAATGATGAAGTTTTTGCGTCATAGTAGTATCGTTCAGTTTCCAGAGTTCCGCAATAATCCCATCTCCTCCTGCTGCTTTGTTGTTTTTGAGTTGCTTGATGATTGCCGTAATCTCTTCCATATCAGGGGCTTGCGAGTCTGGATGTGTAAACCCCGAAAAGTCGAACTTAAGTTTTTCTTGGGGTGGATTGCAGTTGAGAAGAGTGCTGAAATATTCGGCTAACATTTTGCAGTTATTTTTTGTGTTAGTTTCAGACGAGCCATCGGATTTTTTGAAGCAAAGAGTGGGCATCCTCGCAAGTTTTCTCTGAAGTTTTGTAAAAATCTCTTGTACTATTATTGGTGAAATCCTTCTGTATTTCGTGACACATATTATTATCATATCTCCGTGTTTCTCTTCTAATTACTTTGGAGGCCTGTTTTTGAGTTATGCGAAAGTTCTCCCAGTTTTCCTCATTTTTATGGCCGTTAAATTTTTTCCATGCAGTTATTCTCTTGTCGACTGCTTGGTCGCAGATCACGTTCCACCAACGGTGTTTCCTGGAGCGAGGAGGTTGCCCTAGTGTAATGGCTTTCTGAATATACTTTGTAAGGATTTCCCAATTCGTCGATTCTTCCTGATTGATTTGTGCAATGATTCTATCTTTGTGAAGTTTCAGATATTCGGGATCCGACCTAACTTTTCTGGGTGTAAATTTTTTATTTCTATTGGGTTGAAATTTTGTTTTTATTTGAAGGAGATAGTGATCCGAATCAAAGACGCCTTTGCGAGTTCTGACATTTAAAATTTCCTTTACGTTGTTCTTGGAAATTGCGACATGATCAATTTGATATTCACCCTGCTTGAGAGTGGGCGATCTCCAAGTAGTTAGCTTATGTGCTGCTTTTTGAAATTGAGTACTCATGATTTCGAGTTCGAAATTCCTACAGAACGGGATTAACCTTTCGCCGTTCTTGTTGGTACGTTTGTGTTTGATATGTGGATCAGTAGTATCTCCGAATTTCCTTTCCTTACCTAGCTGTGCGTTAAAATCTAGCAAGATTTTCACGTGATGTTTTTGTATTTTATTATATATATATATATATATATATATATATATATATATATATATATATATATATATATATATATATATATATATATATATATATATATATATATATATATATATATATATATATATATATATATATATATATATATATATATATATATATATATATATATATATATATATATATATTTTATTTTCTCATATTAAATACTTTTATCATCACTTAATAGGCCATCGAAGCTAACTGTCTAGCTGCGCCTAATCTGTAATACGCCATATTTTTTTAAAATATCAAAATACACAACCTAGACTAAAGATCACAAAAAAAAATCAGAACAAACGCAATTAATACATCAAATTCTTCAAATAAAACTTTATTGTAATTGAACATAATATATAATATAACGAAAAATTCACATTAACAGTAATAAACTACTTAAACAAAAACAAGTTATATATGATCCTTTCAAGATAAGTTGTATATTTTATTGATATCATAAGGTATTTGCAAAACTTTTGTAGAAATAATATGTTTCGATTTCTTTTCGCGTGAACATAGACAAAGATCGATATTTTTTGACATTAAAAAATAACAATAACTTTTTCCACATTCAAAATTCTTTGAATATGTCCTGAAAAGATTTACATGTACTTAAAGCTCCGAGTCAAAAAATCTACTTTTCAGCTGTAAGTATTAACATTTTTGAGATATCTTAAGGATGTAAATAAAAGATACCTAATACTATTCCTAAAACTATATAAATATTATAGACTGTTACAATTAACAATATACTTAAATGTATCACTATTTCCTCATTCATAAATAACGTAGTATCATAGCTTCATTAATATCAGACATTTCTAAACATATCAAGCAAAATTCGATGAAACACTCCACATTTTTTTGTACATCCTCGTAATTTTTGATGTTAACAATTTTTTTAATCAGTTCATTCACATATTGTTTTTATATCTATTATTTTACTACCATTCATTATAGACCTCAAAGAAAATGAGCTACTTATAATCGAGCAAAGCAAATATGGAAAAACAAATGAATAATACAGTGTTGCCATTCACTGAAATTATCTCATATTTCAGTAATAAATAACCTCATTGCTGAAAAATATACTGTATAATGCAACATTCAACTAATTTGTGAACTCTTCATCTATATTTTGAATTTCCTTAATATTCTCATATTTTTTCATCGAAATTTCTAGATAATTATGGTCATTCTTACTAGACTAAAATCTTTGACTTTTCAAGTGTACCTACTACTTGAAATGATTAAATGTCTACTTTCGAAACAGGATAAACACAGTTCAAAAATCTAATACCCGACAAATACGCACGTTATTAGTTATAGCAATGCTTTTGAAGAGTTATATCGTATAAATTTGTTAATTATCGACTGTATGGCATCACTGGAATTATTGTATACCTACTAATTTAACGTCACAGATCTGGGAAAAATGACGCACTTGAGCATTAATGATGTAAGTAACGAGATTGTTAGATATCAACACATTCAACTTGCAATATTATTCAAATTCATTATTCATTTGTATTTCTTTTTTTTTTTATCTTTTCAAATCGTGCCATTTTGAAAAGCTATATATTTAGCACGCGAAATATTTCCAGATCTAGCTTCCTAAGTTATAAGTATCAACTACAATATGCAGTTTAAATTATTTTGGTAGCTGTAACTACACACACTTTCAAATAATGAAATTCAATCAAAATGAAAAATTTTAAAAGACTCTTTAGACTTTCACGGAGTAACTTCGACGATGATACTAGTCGGAGTTGAAAGAGCGGAGGAACTGGCATCCAGACTCTCGAGTTACTCTGCGAGTCATACATACATTTCGGTCTTCCTCGTAATCGCTTGACTCAGATACAGGACTGAAGTACGTTCAAGCGAGGAAGAACGAAATGAGTTAACACCACATCCACACTTTTTCCTTGTTCAGTTGACTGCAAGTCCGCGAGAGTCAGGAAGAGTCTTAATTTATTACAAATATGTTGTCGCGCTAGAATATATTGGAACCTATTTACTGTGAAGGATGTGCGGACTTAAAGACCTTTTCTAAATCAGTGATGAAGGATATTGCACTGCGGTTTTCATTATTTGTGAATTGGCAGTAACAAATATGTTGTTCGTTCTGACTATGTTGCTATAAATATATTTCTAACTTAATCTATCATCAATTCGAAATGAACAGATCCTCTTCTGTCAGTTCGATCGTGTATGATGTTTCTGGCCCAAGCTTTGCATTCAATGTTGATGAGAACTCCACCTACAAAATAGGAAAGCTGATAGAGGTTCAATGCGGAAAAACAATAACTTCATTTTTGTTTCATCTCGGCCACCTATTATTATATTGACTTTATAATATTGGTAAGAGTTTGCAGCTTCATCTATCGCTTATGGGGCATTTCACGTGAAGCGGACAAGGAAAAAAAGTGAGGTTCTGAAAATCGATCATATTCGGCTCATTTATACTTCTAATACGTATGAATGTGAAGACGAAATATTTTTTATGTATAATGAATATTTCACAAGTTATGGGTTTCTAAAGAATTGACGTAATTGTAATATCAATTTTTTGAAAGTAGTTTTTCCAATTTAACAAATTTACAACAAAACATTAAACATAGCGATACATATTGGAAAAATACTGTTCTTTTTAACAATAAAATGAAATTTAAAAAAAAAAATTTTTTTCATGTCCAAAACCGGAAGTAAACTTTTCAAACTTCAATTTCAGTCACTTCAACAATTTTTTTTTCAATTTTTTTTCTCAAAATATAGCCTAAAACATACTTAAGATACCCTAGAAAATTCAAAATGGGTTTCCTATTAGTTTAGGAGTTATATTGATTAATGTACATACGCGTCGCAATGGCCGTGATATCTGGCGCTAGCTTAGATCGGTTGGTGTGCGCGAAACAACATGTCTTGTATAATTGCTGTGATATAATAATTATAACATGATAAAACAACATTGTAACAACGCAAGAACTAGTTTATTTTGTAATTTTTACAACTTTACAATGGAAATCTATGCTAGAACTGGTCCTTTTCACAAGAAGGCCACTGGTTGTTGGAATAAAGCTGTGAAACTTTTTGGTTCCAGCAATGGTGACTGTAGACGCAAACCGGATTTGCAAAAATATTCTCTGGCGTTCTATATCGTCTTTAGTGAATGGATGTTTGTTTTAAAGATGATTTAGCCCAATCGTATAATCGTATTGGTGTTACAATTGCTTTACTTGGCCGTAACTGTAGACTTTCACGCGCAGGTGAACATTTATGATTCCCTCCTAGACCATCGCATGGCCCCTTTTCGTGAGACGTTGCAGGAAAATGCAACTCTGCATCTACATTAAAACCTTCTTTGTAATAAGACAGATTCACAAAGTGTAATATGTTTTTGAAATGTTGGGAAGCCCCGCCGCTTGTGAATATAATTTTAGATCCAACTATTGAATTTTCTAAAAAATTCTTCAAGTTGTCAGAAATCATAAAAATGCTACCGTGCTTTACCGTCTCTGTAGTAAAAAATCGACGTTAGAAGCGTTGTTTGTTCGTTATTCTAATGAGAAGATTGAGCAGCATCTTGGACAACAAAACTATAATTTTCTGCAAAATCACATTGTACGAGAATTTAAACTTCATCGATAGTCTCCTTCAGAGTTCTGAAATAAAGCGCCTGTTCCTCTGCAATGTAAGCATGAGGTTTCAAAAGGTCTAAAGCGTCGCATAACTCATCTACAAAATTATCAGAAGATAAAACTCATCTTGAGTATTTTGCGAAGTTTCACTAGATGTTCGACTGCATTGCTAGATGTTTGTCTTCATTAGTTACTGGAGGTGTTTTGTTTGAAAGTCGTTTCCTACAGGAGGCACATACGTAAATTTCTCGTGAAAAGCCCTGGTTTTGTGCTAAACAATGAGATATTTTTCTTAAATTTTCATATTTTCGATGAAGTACCAAGCGAACTGGTTTAAAACAACGATCACCGTACGTCTCCATTATAATAACAAGAATTATTATAATTGATTATTATAATTATTTCTATGAAACTTTGCAGTAATAAAGCTAAGACATTTGAATAAAACATAGGCTATAATTTATAAAGATTGGACATACCGGGCGTGCGAAAGCTAGCATATTATATTAATAATATTTATTCCACATCCTTGTAAGAGCTTAAATACGCCGAAACGAGATAAAATCTTTATAAAGTTGCGAGTTTTAATACAATATAGCGCAAACTTACTCGACTTAAATGCAAGCGTCAGATATAACTCCCATTGCGACGAGTTCACAGCTTCATTCCAACAACCAGTGGCCTTCTTGTGAAAAGGACCAGTTCTAGCATAGATTTCCATTGTAAAGTTGTAAAAATTACAAAATAAACTAGTTCTTGCGTTGTTACAATGTTGTTTTATCATGTTATAATTATTATATCACAGCAATTATACAAGACATGTTGTTTCGCGCACACCAACCGATCTAAGCTAGCGCCAGATATCACGGCCATTGCGACGCGTATGTACATTAATCAATATAACTCCTAAACTAATAGGAAACCCATTTTGAATTTTCTAGGGTATTTTGAGTATGTTTTAGGCTATATTTGAGAAAAAAAAATTGAAAAAACAATTGGTTGAAGTGACTGAAATTTAAGTTTGAAAAGTTTACTTCCGGTTTTGGACATGAAAAAAATTTTTTTTTTCAAATTTCATTTTATTGTTAAAAAGAACATTATTTTTCCAATATGTATCGCTATGTTAAATGTTTTGTTGTGAATTTGTTAAATTGGAAAAACTATCTACTTTCAAAAAATTGATATTACAATTACGTCAATTCTTTAGAAACCCATAACTTGTGAAATATTCATTATACATAAAAAATATTTTGTCTTCACATTCATACGTATTAGAAGTATAAATGAGCCGAATATGATCGATTTTCAGAACCTCACTTTTTTCCCTGTCCGCTTCACGTGAAATGCCCCTTATAGCAATATCAGTGGATTATTCATAAATCATAGAGGACTCTAATAACGAAATATTTTGGTTCATCTCTCGAAGTCTCAAAACGAACTAATTGATTGAAATCAAAAGTCACCATATCATTAGTCCCCAACATAATCGTAGATAATTCTAATAAAATTCGATTAATGTTTAACATAATTAGATTGAACATAAACCATGAAATTACCTTTAAACATAACCTTTTAAATGTGCTGCTCTCTACTTACGTTTAGGTTTTTCGAAGTAAATTGCAACCAAAGGACTCAAATATCCATCGACATTTTCGAACGGGAAGTATTGTGACGCGAATCCCCACTTTGGAAGGTAACGTATAACTCCAATATTTTCAACATCAGCCGGATTCTCTCCTTGGCAACTGACCCACACGTATTTATACTGCAGAAAATAATTTACAAGAAATTAATGAAGATTCCATTATAGTAAAATGTAATATTTGGGTATCGAACACTTTTGTTTCAAATTATATGACTATTTCACTGTTCTACATAAAAATTGTAACAAATTTTAAATGTTAAAAATTTTCCTAACTTACATCATTTCTTGCTTCGGCCTCTATTATTTCGGATTTCAGATATTGCGGCATGTTGTCGGGAACAGTTGTAGAATTGTAATATTCGGGATTCCAACCATAGATCTGTGGACATTATCAAACTTAGTATCTGCGAGCATTGATACTAAAATGGAAATTGAAGTATTTCTATTTTAGTTTTACAAGTTATTCAAAATCAAAAAAAATTCTAAATTTCTGACTAAATTCTTTTCGTTCGTTAGCAAAGAATCGTAGTGACACTGAACAATGGATAGTAGTGGCAACAATGCTCAAGCAAGCCTACATCCAAATCGACCACAAAACTTAATTGATAACTAACTCTCAAATGCAGAAGAAGCTAACAAAAACGTAAAAATAAAACTTCTACTACTCCTGTTGGCCTGTTTGCGGATACGGTATTTTTTTTCAAATATTGTGGGTACAGAACATGGGTTTCAAATTTGTACCAATGAAATATATTTGAATTATTTAATAGTGTTGGCGTTTACTTGATGTAAATCCATTATAATTGAATATAAACTTAAATTCAAACACTTGAACTTATGATTTACACTTTATTGACTACATAGCATGACGCGTTTCGTCGTTACAAACGACTTCTTCAGATGCTTACAGAATAATCTTACAGAATGAGATTATTCTGTAAGCATCTGAAGAAGTCGTTTGTAACGACGAAACGCGTCATGCTATGTAGTAAATAAACTGTAAATCATAAGTTCAAGTGTTTGAATTTAAGTTTATATTCAACGAAATATATTTGTACGAAAATATGTGCATGTATGTGTTTCATGGCATTCCTGCGTTTGGCATCAAAGAAGACACTTCATTGGGAGCACAGAGAAGATCATCAACAAGGTTTCAACATTAGAAGAGAACAGCGGGAAGAAAAGAAAATTCTCCGTGGACTATTACACCGACTTCGGAGAAGAAGAATCTGACAACAAAGAAAAAATTGAAAACGACATGAAGAAGGAAAAAACAATGATTCCGTGTGAACGTTATCGGCTCATCACAGATATATCAGATAGTTTAAGCTCTGTGAGGGCATTTCCAAGTTATCAAATCCGCGGCGGTGATTTTCACCTTGGCGTTGATTTCCATTATGTCAAAGAAACTTCCTGGCAGTCCTTGCTGTGATTTCTTTAATTCCTCATAGAGATGTTCGCCGGATCATAGTTCTGTGATGTTTAACAAGATATTTTTTGAGATTATATCAGTGGACCCTGAGAGGATTTCAACTGCCTTGACGACGTTCCTGTGCCACTGCATTTGAACTCGCACTCAGCACCAGTAAACCGAAAGCGTGTAGGGTCACTACATCGTTTGACTAGGGAGCTTCTCAAATTCACATTAAAGAAAAGAGACAAAAATAAAGATAGAGGAGCGTAAAATCCTAAAAGATCACATACCTATTTATTTATATACTGCGTTGAATGCTATTTGAAAGCAACTAGCATTTTTGTGAACTTGTAAAACTGAATTTATTTCTGTAATTTTTGTGATATAATGCAATCAATTGATTTTTGGTAATAGCACGAAACCTTAATATATTTGTTCTGTTTATTTCGTCTAACTCATATCTAAGTCATATTTGTTTTATTTCGTAGCAAAATAGAAACAAAATATTCATTTTAAAGAATTACTTACTTATTTTTCCATCACTTTCAGAATAATCAATGATGAATATGTCGCTTATAATCAAATTTAAAAAAGATGATAAAGGTTTCCTTACAGCTAGATAAAAAGCTTCAAAAAGTGAGGTTATTATTTAGTGTAGTGTTCCAATTAAACATTAGATTATATAGGGTGATTCATTTAGAGGTACTTTTTGTACCTGTGATCTGCATTTAATTGCAGATCGCGCATGATTCGTGTCGGTCGACTGAAGTGACATTCGTGTTCAGTAGTGTTTATAATTTCATAATACAAGACTTAGCCGAACACAGCGTGACAAATTGTTCAGCTAATGGTCCTATCGGCGTAACGACCGCTTAATTCGCTCTACAATGAATAATTTCGAGACTAAATTTTCATTAATGAATATACTCGATCGAATAGACCACCTTCAACACGTGGTGAAGAAAATACTGGGGCGGTGGCGGAGAGCGTACACACGAAGACCGTCGTTCATTGCTGTTCTCAGTAACTTGGCGTTTTTACGTAAGGATCTTTCTTTAAAAGGATACATAATTCTAGTGTAAAAGATGTAACCGACCAATTTTCCGAATCGTTTCCATTTTAGTCGTTGAGCTCTAAACAAGCTTGGAGAAGATCCACTGTTTTCGTCAAACATTTTGTTCAACGATGAGGCTCATCGAGGCAATGGGTACGTGAATAAATAAAATGCCCATATTTGGGGTTACGAACAACCCTAAGAGGTTCAAGATCTGCCATTTAATTCAGACAAAAACATGTTTGGTGTGGTTTATGGGCCGATGGATTAATCGGTCCAAATTTCTTCAAAACAGAGCCCGCAGCGATGTTACTTTGAATGGGGACCATTATCGCGTTATAATAACAGACTATTCGATGCCGAAATTGAAGATGGTGGTTTCGATGAAATTTGGTTCCAACAAGACGGTTCTTGCTCTACAGGCTATGACATCATAGCTTTATAACGGAAGTAATTCGGCGACCAGATCATTTCACATCATCATCACGCTTTAGACCATTACCATTGGTCTATCAGATGGTCTGCCAGATTATGTAACATCACATCTCTTTGGGGCTTATGTTCAAAGTCTACAAGGATAAGCGGGCTACCATTAGGAAATTGGTATTGGAGGAAAATATTACTCGAGTCGTTGGCCAAATATGACTCGAAATATTCACAGGCGTGATTGAAAATGGGAACCTCAGAATGAATGTTAACCGTAGTCGCGGACATTTGAAAGGAATTATCTTCAAGAAATAATCGCCAAGAATGTTTTTTTTTGTGATGATGAAGATTATAAACTAAAATTGTTTTTTTTTTTTATTTGAAAAAAATACCTCTAAATGATCTTCCTTCACTTGAGGCGACAAAAAAAATATCAAAATTCTCATAACAATATCGAAAATAATCTCTAAAATTCGTTTTTTCAAAGTATTTTCAGATTTTAAAATGCTCCATCCTTCTAATGTCCAATCGCCGTCACTACTAGAAATCAATTCTTTTATTTGTATCAATTGACTTCACATAAAACGAATAAATGGTTCATACTATCTGTTTAATTTATAGTTTATTAGTTTATGGAAAGGGCGAAAAAAACATTTCAAATCAAATAGATGCATATAGGAAATTAATCTTCAGTTAACATTTTTGAACGATCATAGTATCTATCTAATATGTCTCCAAGACTTCCGGTTTTTAATAAACTGACTTGATAACAGACAAGCTTTCGTTAATTAATAACCAATTAAAATCGCGCAAACTGACGTTATCTGTCGATGCAGACGTTAAAATAACCAAATTGTATCGATATTTATTGATTCATTGAATGCTAATAAATATAAGTAATGAATTGAAGATGTTCAATTAGTATAACACGATCTCGAAATAGTTTTCAAGGTTGGAACTTTGAACTGACAAAATGTATCAACTGAATTCAGAAACAGCCACCAAATAACAGCAGCCTCTTACGTTTGTATAACACGTATAATGACGTTTTGACGACAAATAGGTACTTAAACTTATTTTCACAAAATAATGACACTGTATTCCTTTATTTCAATCTTTCTATAGTAGGAATGAAATTATTTCAACGTCGTAATATATATGAAATAAAAATTATTTCTCAACAACATTTTGTGTTTTATTCTAATTTAAACTCAAGTCATGCGAAAACACTTTTCATAAATAGCTACTTAAAAAGCCAAATATAAATTTGCGACAGAATTAAAAAATTCAAAATGTTTGTATTGTGTAGAGTTCTTAAAATGGGCATGTCTTACCTTATTCAGCTTCAAAAAGATACATGGTCCCCCTTCAGGTGAGTCATAGTTATATCCGTTTTCTTTAACACATTTTTGCCAGTCAGCGTCCAATCTAACATCGCACACCTTGCCTTTGGAAGGTTTTTGATGAGGAATACATTGTTCAACATTGTTATAGTTAGGGTTGTTCTCCTTTTCGTATGCTTCAAACAAAAAAAAGTGTCATCATCAGCCACTTATCATCTACTGTATAAAAATAAACTTTCACAAGTAACTACATTGATTCTTAATATGCTTGAAAGTAAATATGTAAAAGGAAGAAGGACTTTTATAAACGGTTAATGCGGTTTTTCCATAAATATTCGCTTATTTAAAGGGGTATATTTCATTTCTTGTAATTAACGGAAACACTAAAATAATTTTAAGTAAAATCAAGGATAAGTAACATCAAACAAAAAGTAAAATCTCGAACAATGTGATAACCTCATATGAATGTATAGAGATTTTTCCTCTAAAATATTTAGGTTGGTATTAAATTACTCAGTTTAATTTCTATTCACAACTGCTGTAATTATACCAGAATTAACAGAATTTCAAATATTTAATACACATTTATTAATATTGTCCAGTCAAATTAGACATAAAAATAGTGGTCAAATAACAAAAATTCCGATGAGCCAAATTTCCGTGAACACCTTGAGTTCACCATTAGGAAGAAACTTTCTAAAATCACCATCGATCCTAGGAACGCTACGAAAGTTATTCTGGGTCAAAATTCGAAATTTGTGGTATTTTGGGTTTTTTTTCATTTTTCCGAGAAAACGGTAACTTTTATCAAAAGAGTATTTCCGATCAAAGTTGAAGATCTTAAAATTACCTACCAAAATGGTTCCGATGATTTTTTCTCTAAGAGTTACCGGTTCTGAGATATTGCGATTGTAATAGTCACGTGGTGTATAGAGATCTCTTTTATGTATACCAGCGGGTCCCAACCTGAGGGCCGCGGGCAGTGTGGTACTGGGCCGCGAGTTCTGGCCAAAAGAATAATAAAAAATAAAAGCAAAATGAAAAAAACTAGCATGATTTTCAACAGTTAATATCAGAATAGAGACGGTAACAATTCTTAAAATTGTTGTTTGTTTAATCCCTGTATACATATTTAACTAAGATTTACACGTCATAGGCCATAGATAGGGTATATTGGTTGTAATATATATTCTCCTCATCCGTTACAGTTTTTATTAATTTTTCTTGTGTATTTAGGAAGTGGGCCTCAAAGTTTAATTTTCAAATAGATGGTCCCACCAATTGAAAAAGTTGGGAACCGCTGATGTATACTATACCATAAACTGTAATGTATGATGAATTGGAAGCTCAGGTTAATGTTCGAATGGATATGGATCCAGTAGAAATCTTCAGCGTTATTGCTGAAAAATATGTGCAGGATGTACGTAGGTCATGGTAATGGTAATACAGTGACAGTAGTATTTAATGGCTGTAGTGACCTGACAAATATATTGAAGCAGCAGTACAACGTCGAAATACAAAATCATATTCGGGCTCCGATATTCGATATTATCTTTGATGAATCTGTAACAGTTCCAGTGAACCAACAACAGTTTTCCGCTAACATTGATTACAAATCCAGTTTGATTTCCATATTAAGTAACACATTGACCCATGCCAAATATTGCAGTGAATCGAGCTGAAAATGACGCACGTGTCCTTATCATATAAAGAACAATAGAGACATATAACTCAACAAACAGAAAAATTGTGGTTGGTGAAGATGTTGATTTGTTAATAATAGGTACTGACTGCAAAAGCTACTGATAAAATTATTTAGTTTCTAAATAAATTGATCTGGAAAATCTGAAATGCGAACAGAATTATATTCTTCAAAAATAATATAGTATCTGCTATAACCAAAATTCTAAAAGCATTTTATTTTTGCATGTGATAGCCGACTGAGATCAGCAATGTATAGAAGAGGCGATACTTCAGTACATATTGAAATTATTCGAAAAGAAAAATTTGATGCGCAAAAGTATTCACATAAACCAATGTTCACCTCAAACAATAATTACAAAAGGAATTCACTTCCTTCTTGCTGTTTATAGAGGTCCGAAAAATGTTATAGATAGAAACCGATATTCAATCTTTGTCACAAATACACCAAACAAGAATAAAGTATTATCAAGTTCATTCGTGGCTATACAATCAACTGAACACAGAAGAGTGGTTTTGTAAATTAACAGATTATACTTTGAAACCTATTCAAACTTTACAGCCACCAGCCCCAGGATAACTCTTTAACACTATTACTGAGGCTGCTGTGGAAAATATGGCTCCAAAAAGTAGGGTCACTGTGTTCTTTAGCTTGTACTAATTGCCGAGGTCAGTTTTGCTCAGATGTCTAGTTGATTATAATAGAAGTAGATTTATGTGATTTTGATGAAGAAACAGCTAATACGTTTTCATTTCATAATTTATGAACATCAAGAGGAAGAGAAGGAAGAAGACATGACTGTGGAAGTATACTTTGAATATTAAATCACTATAAAATATGAAAAGAACACAGAACTACAGAGTAAGCAATATCAATCAATATCAATATTCATCATGTCTTCAAAAAAGAATTGCCCCTGAAAATAATGTCATATTGATTCGTGAAGTAAGGCTACTATGGAAACTTAATTAAAAAATGATCGATAGATCTTATATATAGCGAATTTTTTTCTATTAGAGAAAAAATTATGGAAACCATTTCAGTAAATAATTTTTAGATCAACAACTTTATTCTGAGGTGCTTTTTCAATAAGACTTACCGTTTTCGAAAAAAATCTACAAAACCTCAAATTTACCTATGAACCCAAACAACTTTCGTAGCTTTCCTGGGATCGATGGGGACTTTTAATCTTCCTAATGGTAAACCAAAGCTGTCCACGAAAATTTGGCTCTATTGGGCATATTTGTTATTCCAAATGTCTAAATTGACGGGACTATAGTTATATAACCGCTATATGTCAAGCATGTCAAACAGATGGAGGGTTTCAAGCCTCAGATGGATGGGTTACGCCCCACCAGGTCATTTTTATTCAAAAATAATTTACGAATGATTCAAAAGTAATTTATATTTTCATGCTCATCAAGTATTCCGTTTCAATAGTTCTTAAGTTTGAGTGCTTATTTGATTGAGGCTTTAGCGACAGCAATCCAAAAATTTCAAAAATTGAAACCAAAAATACTTTCACTTAATATAAGAAAAAATTGAAAATATTTTCGCATTAAAAATTATTTTAAAAATTTTTAATGGATAGATAACTCACAATAATAACTAATGATATAAAAACAACATTGACTGATCGTATGGATGGTTTTGAAGCATTTTCCGTAGCATTATTTTCCGCTAAACGGAACCACTACAGGACAGCACATTTTTAATGAATGTCAAAAGGTATTCACAAGTATTGGCTTGCAATGGTAAAAATTAGTTAAAGTATGCACAGATGGTGCACCTTCTATGCTCGGCTTACGTGAAGGTTTCATCGGAATTTTGAATGAAAAAGCAACTGAATTAAATGTGCAAAAAGATGGTTTGATAGTCATTCATTGCATTATTCACCAACAGAACTTGTGTTCTAAGTACATTCGACTCCAGAATGTCTCACCATAACAACAATGTTATGAATGTGGTAGTAAAAACCATGAATTTTATTCGATCCCGAGGGCTTAATCATCGTCAGTTCAAGGCGTTTTCAGATGAAATATCAGCCGAATATGACGACGTAACGTATTATTGTGAAGTCAGATGGCTAAGCAAAGGGAGAATCCTGAAAAGGTTTTATAATAATAATAACAATAATATAATAATAATAATAATGATAACTTTATTGCCAGCAAAATCATAAAGAAAGAGCAACGTCAGGTAAAAATTATCAGAACATTGTGATTACAAAATAAATAGAATATTAAATATAATAGAAAACATAAATGATTATTTTCCTAGTTATTATTGAAATTTAAAGCAATAGAATGACTTCCGCAACAAGTATTCGATGGTATATTTTCTAAAACGCAGTAGACTTTGTTCCCTCCTTAAAGATATAGGAAGTAAATTATACGCTTTGACAGCCATGTACAACATGAGACTACAATCTCTCACCTTATCAGAACGAGAAAGAACCTGACCACCGACGCTGTAATCACAGTCAATTCGGTCTTTTTTCCTTGTGAAAGAAACAACATTACCTTGTGAAACATTATACTTTGACACATTCAAACTCAAATAATTGTCCTCGCATCAACTAGCAACATGGTCTTGCACAATATTATTTTCTTCTTGATGAAATCCTCTAATAAAAACAGCTCAACTGAAAGTCTTTCAATTTGGATTAAATATAACGAAACAATATTAAGAATTTTCTCATAATTTAATGAAAATACGCATGACTCGTTTCGAAGTACTACTTCTTTATCAAATGCTGAATTAACAATGACGAAGTAGTACTTCCAAACGAGTCATGCGTATTTTCATTAAATTATGAGAAAATCCTAAATATTGTTTTATTATGGTCATTAATTTTCTCCAAGTATCTGCCTCATCAATCATCAATTGGATTATCATACATGTTGATATTTCAGTTATAATAATAATAACAGTTTAAATTTGAATTTTATTTACTGTACAACATTTAAATTTATTGAGGCGTATCGTCAACACTAGAATTTTTCTGCAGTGTATCTACAAGCAATAAGATTAAAGATTTTGTCTTTCGTTTGTTTTTTCATTTAAATTGGAACGATATTTGCCTATGATTCATTTCTGAATTTATTCTGGTTATTTGCAATTGTTTCTTTCAAATTTCATATTTCAACTTACTTGCTAGGAATTCGTCAAGTTGTTTTTGCCAAAATTGAACATTTCCTTTGTCACTTGCCTTATACCAAATGAGTGTACTTTCCACGTTACTATCTGGTGGCATGGGTCTAAACCCAAGTCCTGCAAAAAACAACATTGTTTAGCAACCGATACACCTCATCAGAAAATGCAAAACTACATTGTTGGAAGATATTACAGTGATAGTGATAACAATCTTCTGTGAATATAGAGTGTAGAATACAATGAAGGATACTCTCTTTGTTTGATAATAGTGTCCACGAAACGGCCTCAAATGTAAGAAGTGATTTGTAACAAAGGACAATTTTTAAGAAGCGACTGAAATAGAGAAAGTCAAAATCAATAAGGATAGATATGCACGTCACCAAAAACTAAATGCTACATCCTAAATAGAGAGTGGCCGAGCGGTATAGCTATGCGCTATCTGCTTACTGTAGAACCAATCGGAGCTATATGAGTCTCTGACATCCGCTCTTAAAACAATGATAATAATAATAAATCAGTGAGATCGTGAATCCTATTTGTAATGTTCATATCTGTGAAATGAATAATTTATTTATATAATTAGGAAAAATCGTACACAATATAAGAAATGTCCATTGTTGGTATTCAACATATAATCATATGTCCATTCCTTCTTAATCACATGTTTTAGTGGAAACAAAAATGAAAAAACAGAAGATATATCGTAGTTTGATGATCTCACCTGGGTTACTTCCAATAAGCGACTTCTCTAATTTCCATTTAGGTTCCCTATCATCCAATGTTTGGTAAAAAACTGCCAGCATAGCAGAGAAGAATCCTATCAATACTGCGTAGAAAATGAGATAAAAGAGAAGAATCTTGCCTGGAAAAAAGTAAGGTTGAGCTTATCCTTTTTTGCTAACAAAGTGATCTATATGGTTCTAACATATAGAATATCATTACATATAATAATAATATTGATTATAAAAATAATATTGGATACGTTGACAAGTTTGATGATGAAAGCGATGCAAAATGCTTGATTATGAATATGAAATTCAATTAAAATAGCATATTATTTGAAAGAAAAAATCTTTATTCTTTGATATTATTCACTTATTAATCACTTGTATCATTTTAGGTATTGAAAATATCAATAAAAAGAACACTGTCAATAAAATAACAAAAACTTTAATAAAGAGAAAGTGAAGGAGTTTGAAGAATATTCAGTTAAAGTTGTTATTTTGAAAGGAGAAAGAGATGGATATGTTAAGAGAAACCAGCGTGTGCCCGACTGTTCGGGCACGCTGCCATTTTAGTTTCGTGAGCGACGCAGACCAAGTGGCAGTGCATGTGAGGGTCCTCAAGCGCCACGTAAGTGAAAATATTCTATATTTTTTGGTCACAATAGCATTTGTCATGTCTTTTATATGAAAGTTTTATTAAAATGTTCGTTATTTATCCTAGTTTGTTATGAAGCATAATTTTTAATGCTTCAAGGAGAGTGATTTTCACATGCGAGCCAAAATATCACACTTTCTTATGCGGGGTAAAATGTGCCGTTCACTCAGGGTTACTTGTGCCGCGACACAACCAACCCCTATGCAGTCTTGATTGTTTCTATATTGCTTAGATATTTTTACGCGCGCACTTATGAAAGAAAGAAAATAGTTACTTTTTGACATGATACATTATACTGCATTTATTGTCTTTTCAGAATGAGAACATAAAAAACGAAAAACACAAAGGGTACAACATCTCACGAGTTATTACAAAGGGCTGCTGGTGCAGTCATCAAGGACGGACGTAAATTAAAAACTGTTGCACGTGAACTAGAAATATTTTACACAAATGTTCCTGGGCAAAGCGACTTCAGCGTTGACTGTACAAGGCAAGTCGGTGCTCTCAAGAGCCTATCCCTTGCTGCAGTTTCAAACATCCTCAATCAGCTGATAACAACACAGGAGATAAAAAAACAGCAATTTTCTCACCAGAACTAATAAGACCACTACCCAAAGCATCTCCCCGATTAATTGGACATAATAAAGGACATAAAAGAAAGACAGCTATTCTTACAGACAATCCAGAGAAGAATGCTTTGACCGAACAATAGGCTAATAAAAAGAAGAAGAAAAAAGTGAAACTATAAAGAAGGTCAAAGGAAAAAGGAAGGGAAATGGTAAACAAACAAAAAACCCGACTAAGAACCCCTCTAAGAGAAGAGTTTTGCAAGATAACGACAGTTTTGATGACGAACAAGAATGGTACTGTATCATATGTTATGATGCCTATTCTAACTCTGCCCCTAGAGAAAAGTGGATTTAATACAGATAACGTAAGGAATTGGCCCATTTGCAATAATATTAAAGATGAAGAAAGCCTAGAATTTGTATGTCCTAATTGCTATTCTGATCAGTCTAGGAATTGCTATTCTAGTCATCTAGGAAATAGCTAGTTTTGAAATATTTTTTTGATTTCTTAAAGAATCAAGAGACTGATGTTATCATTATTATTTTTTTATATATAGTAGTTAGACTCTGATATTTATAATAGTTGATCTCATTCGCATACAAATAAGTAGAAACTATTGATTAAAACAAGGTTTTATGTTTCAAATAATTATATAAGAAAGGGTGTTTAGTTTTTTCTATTATAATATCTACTTATCTACTAATAAGGTTAATTTATAGTAAAAATAACGAATAAATATATTAATATCAAATACATGTCTTCAAATATTAATTTTCATTTATGTAAAACACCTAGCATTATCAACGGCACAGCCGACCTCAGCTACGGTACAACTTGCCCCGAAGTGGGGTTGATAGTGTCTTGCCGCCGCAGTAAAAAAAATCATGTTCTCTAACAAACTATAAACATGTGTAGGTATATTCATATTATAGACTAAATTTGACTTAGGATGAACCACTACTTCTGATTTTCAATACTTGTTTTACCCGAACAAATAAAGATTTGTCGAAATCATTACTTTCAGCCCAGCCCTCCCCTATTGAGGGTGCTGTTCGCTAAACGGCTTCTTATATCAGTCGCTATGAACCACCAAGCGGCTGAAAACATCCTAAACAGTTGAACAGTTATAAACTGTGAAAAATTATCCGTAGGTTCTCCATACCCATCAAGATCTATCTCTTTTTTATGAGTGACTAATCATTGGATAAACTCCTGGATTAAGTCGGAAAGGGACTTTCAAAATGGTCTCAGATTCTCATATTCTTCCTTTTGAAGAGTCGTATTAGTTTTTGGAACAACTGCACTTACACTCGAGTTATTTGCAATTTTAGAAATACTCAATTAATCACCGTTTTCCGAGTTCGATTAATGTTCGCTAATGGCTAGAAGTCATCCTATCATGAAAGTAAAAAGAACTTGCGCATTGGTTGATCATAATCAGAAAACGAGTGATAGTTTTGATTTTGACAATGTCAAAATATTGCATCAAAGTGGTGGTTATAAAAGCAGACTTTTCCTCGAAATGTGTCATATTTTGAAAATTGAATACGGTCAATTTTAAGACTGACACGAGTCAGTTAAGCAATATCTACTGTGGTAGTCTCAACAGTATCAAATGGTGCGTTCTTCTTTTCCATATACATTTTACCTCTTCACAATTTTTTTCATCGGTTCCGTTTTTATTTATTTCTCTATTCAGATGTCGTTGATGCCTTATTTCATTGGAATTCTGGTAGTCGACATTGTATATTATAAAACGTTGTTTTACAAGGTGGCATTTTTTATAAATTTTATATTCAGATTTAAATATCGTCTTACAGTTTCTTTTCCTTTATATATATATATATATATATATATATATATATATATATATATATATATATATATGAAAAAGAACACTAGAACATAGAACATTTATTCGAAAAATTCGAATTACCTAAAGGAATGTTATAGTGAGCTAAGATGTGTGAACGTGTACGATGTGATGCCTCCACATCCTTCAAGGGATAAATGTAAGAGAAATATTGAAATCGATGCCACACCTGATGGAAGTGCGAGAGAGCTTTTCGTTCTGCAAGGAACTCGTCAGTCGAACCACGTCCATCGAAGTGATAATGGATAATTATAATAAGTATAATGGAGGTATCACATCGTACACGTTCACATATCTAGCTCCACTATAACATTCTTTAGTTTAATTGGGATTTTTCGAATGAATGTTCTAGTGTTCTTTTTCTTAAATATTTCATTCCGTGCCATAAGCACAAAAACCTCATTCCTTGTATATATATATATATATATATATATATATATATATATATATATATATATATATATATATATATATATATATTATTTTGAAAGTTTTTAGCAATAACAGGCTTTTTTGATATGAAAAAGTTTATTTTTGTTGACGTTTCGTTGTAATATTACAAGTTTGTCAAAACTAATCATTAATTATTAGTTTTGACAAAGTTGTTATATAACAACGAAACGTCAACAAAATAAACTTTTTCATATCAAAAAAGCCTGTTATTGCTAAAAACTTTCGAAATAAAAATCTTAAATAAGCAATAAATGAATTTCAAGATATATATATAGGTATATATATATATATATATATATATATATATATATATATATATATATATATATATATATATATATATATGATATATACATATATAAATACATTTAATTGGGTACCTACATAATTAAGATTAATACATATTGATTCATTCAAATTATTGGTAAAATTTGTTTCAGGATTTGGTAATAATAAGGATAAGGAATTTGCTTCATTATTTGAAAATCTAACGGATTTTCAATGAATAAGGATGTAAGAAGACAATCGGTTCGGCCTGTTAGGGGTAAACAATTGTTTTTTTAATAAAAACATTTATTTTTGATTAAATTTTTTGGTACAACGTTTCTGTAATGTTAGATTCCATTTTCATTATCTGATCAGAGTTAAACATGACATTCATGTAACATACGAGTATGTACCTAGGTACCTACCTATCACATGACGGTGCAAAAGGTTCATTTTGAAGGACAACTCTAATAACTCTTAACACTACTAATAACTGCTCACCTTACATTCGATTTAAACTTTACTTAACTTAAAACTTAAAACATTAACATTTAATGTGAAAATAATCAATTTTCTACATTTTTCCTCATAAAACTCTTATTTAAGTTCAATTTCCCCATAAAGTCAAATTCCAATTATAGAATTATGTAGGGACGTGATGACAAAGTGGCCAAATTTTGGATTTATGTGTGAATTATAAATTATACTTTTTTCAAGTTCTAGTTACGCCATAAAGAATATAAAATAATTGATCAAGAATATCCCAATGAGGTTTTCTATAATCAATAAATTTGCCTAAGTAAAATTCATTGATATCGAAATTTCAAGGCGTATCGAATGTCTATTTTAGAAAATTAGCGAATTCTAATTTATAAAACTTGAATTTTAAAATTTTCACATTATTATATAATCTGTAATAATTCCATATTCTTTATGATATTTGTATTGTCTCTAACAATTTTTTAACGTCATTATTTACCATAAGTGCGGTGATATTTTCTAGTAGGTACTCTGAAGGTATATTTAGCCTGATTCTTTATTATATGAAACTGCCCTAAATATTCGACATCAATAAATCGATTTTAAAAGGTCAGATGGCGTTGCGCTCTTATTCAACATTTAGAACCGAAAATAGGGAATTATCGAATTCTAAAAATGGTATTAAATGAAAAAAAATTCGAAATTTAAAAAAAAAATAAGATATGAGCCTAGGAAAAATTTTCAATAATTAAACACAGAAATTTTCAAAGCACTAATAAATCTGCGAATTACTTTGAAATTACCAGATTATCAAATTAGAAATAAGGAAACGCTTTCAAACAGATGAAATACAGTTTTTTTGCAACTCACCCCAACTCGAACCCGTTCTACCTAAAAACTGGCTGGTTTCTGAATTCCACAAAAATATTTTGAAACTGTCCCAACCAGATAGTTTTGGTGGCCGGGTGTACATTTGTTCTCCCTTTTTATCCGCCATTTGAACCCTTAAAACAACACGTTCTATTTAATAACTCGAAGGAAAGTCTTCGGAAATGGATCGACTACTCCCCACGGTCCTGTGGAGATCGAAGATTGCCCTGAGCACGCAGCGCAGAATCCGTTTTGTCTTCGATCGGCAAATGCCGCAGCAAGCGTAGATGTCTCCGCCATCTCGTTGGCGGAGGCGCCAAACGGTGAGGAAATAGGTATATAAAATGACTCCATACGTTTCATTGTCTACGATCCGTTCATTATTTTGATGATACGGTATTCTATAGAGTATTGTATTGAATTTTAAGATAAAAAACAAATTTAATTGGTATTGAAAGATGTTTATTTGTTTCACAAGATATATAAATAAATAATATTATTACCGAGAATAAATTGAAGCTTATTCAGCTTATTTCAATAAGAAATTGAAATGCTTAAAAATTTAAAAGTATAAAATAGATTAGATATCAAGCCTAACAAAATTATAAATATAAATATGTACCATAAAATAAAAATTATAACATTTCATTTCCTAAACTAAAAATAATATTAGATACCGCGAAACAATATTATAGAAACAAAGTTACATAATATTTTCAATTTCATAATTTTAACTTTTAAGAGTTAGATAAAAATAAAATTAGTCAATATTGAAATCAAAATATTTGATCTTCGAAAGTGAGAAATTTTGTAAAATATTAATTGATTGAGTGATTTTCAATTTCAATAGGTTGCTGAACCCACGAAAAACTGAAACAGAAGAGCAAAAGTGACTTCAATATTAAAAATAATGGATACATTAACAATTTTCTATGCATTTTATTTGTTTCTTTTATTACATGTAAGTGTTTTAGTAATATAACTAATTGTCATCTAACACTGAAGGTGTAAAACCTTCAATGTTAGATGTATTCATGTGCTTTTCATTGATTCCTAAAATTTGAGATGTACAATAATCTATGCATTATATATGCATACGACTTAACAGTATATTTCTGTCTTACAATCGATAAGAAGGTATGTGAAGATTGAAGTCGTTGTCTTTCATCTGTTGGACGTGGCATAACTGATGAGTACCTTGTAGTTAAATGTCTTACGCTTATATTAAATGTAGGCATAGATTTCAATATTCTCTAATATTTATCCCTAGAAGGGTAATGGAGACATCACATTGTCCATGTTTCCATTATTATTTCAATTTTCTTTTGAATAATTTGTCATAAAATTATCGAAAGAATGTTATAGTATACTTTTAATATTGAATATTCACAAGTGCGATAATATACCACGAGAACTACAGAATGATTTTTCTTGCGGTAGATTTCTTTCATATATATATATATATATATATATATATATATATATATATATATATATATATATATATATATATATATATATATATATATATATATATATATATATATATATATATATATATATATATATATATATATATATATATATATATATATATATATATATATATATATATGAATATATACTCGCACTTCCATCAGGTGTGGCATCGATTTCAATATTTCTCTAACATTTATCCCTTGAAGGATAATGGAGACATCACATCGTACACGTTCACATATCTAGCTCTACTATAACATTCTCTTGATTGATTTCAATTTTTCAAATGAATGTTCTAGTGTTCATTTTCTTATATATATATATATATATATATATATATATATATATATATATATATATATATATATATATATATTATTTTGAAAGTTTTTAGCAATAACAGGCTTTTTTTGATATGAAAAAATTTTTTTTGTTGACGTTTCGTTGTTATATTACAACTTTGTCAAAACTAATGAATATAGGATTAGTTTTGACAAAGTTGTAATATAACAACGAAACGTCAACAAAAATAAACTTTTTCATATCAAAAAAGCCTGTTATTGCTAAAAACTTTAAAATAAAATATCTTAAACAGGCAATAAATATCAAGATATATATATATATATATATATATATATATATATATATATATATATATATATATATATATATATATATATATATATCTAGAACGAAAGTTCTCAGAAACACAAGAACAAAAAATTCTCAGAAAGATTTACGGGCCAATCAATAGAAACGGCTATTTGGATGAAAAGACCTCAGAGTGAACTGCATCAAAAGTCAAATACGTTAACGGAAGAAATCAGAAAACGTCGAGCAAAGTTCTATGCGCATGTCTACAGAATGAAACAGTCTAGAATACCGAAGAAACTACTCGATATAATTATGAATAGTAAATGCGGAACAGAGTGGCTAAAAGAGGTCCAAAAGGATTTACAACAGATCAATATAAAAAATCTCGAAGATCGCACTGAATGTCGCTATAAAATCGCACATGTGAAGTTTGAGCAAAAGTCAAATCGTCAACCTGGAGTAAAATGAACAGATGAACGGAAGAAAGAGCATTCAGATAGGATGAAGCGTTTTTGGGAGGCAAAAAAGATGAAGCAAAAACCTTAATAATTGCGAATTCAAGTTCAGTCGCTCTCCTCATGCGGAACAATGGTAATAATATATATATATATATATATATATATATATATATATATATATATATATATATATATATATATATATATATATATAATAATAATAAACTTCTTTATTTCAAATTATCTGATAGATTACATATATAATAAAAAACCAACAGAGAACTTAAAATGACGTCAGAACTACAACCCTCGACATAATCTTATAAGTCCTATATCTTCATCTTCCACTCAACATTGAATGTATAATTTATGGTCTTTCTACCTTTCTAAATAGTCATTCAGTGAGTACGGTTCCAATGTAATGATCATATCTTTAACTTTTTTTTTTTAATGAATATATATATATATATATATATATATATATATATATATATATATATATATATATATATATATATATATATATATGTGTGTGAAGATATATGAAGTCATATGAGATATACATATAAATCTGGGATCGACAATGGGACAGCCCACCGGGATATTATGGATATATTGGATATCCGCCCAGTTATCAACGACCTCATATTCTGTAATCCAGTCCAGACGATTCACATTTGCACCTTTCTTAAGACACTCTAGCCCTAGTAATAGTATTTGGAGTAATGTTGAGATTGTCTTTTATGAAACAGAAAATTAGATACATACAGAATGTTAAATTTTCAGTTTCGAGATATTTGTACCAGTTTAGAACTATATTACAATAGTACCGCATTAATTCAATCATTTTCGAATACTTAAATATTTTTAGGTTGTACGACCCAATTAAAACTCGCTATTTACATAATTTTCCTCTGAAATTATCAGACATAGGTACTGAGCTATATTCAGACATTCAGAGCTATATGTAGCTATATACAGACTCCTCTGTCATACTATGTAATGTGATAATGCTTATCATTGTCAAAATTATTATTAAAATGCAAAAGAAAAAAATTTAAACTCGTCACTCTTAACATATAAAATTTATTTAATTTTCAGGCCAGACCACCACCAGGGACTCCCAATATTTTTTATAAATCAGCGCTGCTGGATGACAATGATTCGTAATGAATAGCATGTTGTAGATTTCATTCTTCTAACGACGAAAATTTCCCAACAATGTTTTAGTAGAGAGCTATTGAAAGAATAATAATATGTTATTGGTGCACTTATACGAATTGAAAACAGGCTATTATTTTAAATATTACAAATCGAACAAAGCGATATATATCCTCCTCCTGACTGCTTAAGTCCGAAGTAAAGTGTTTTCTCTGTCCTATTCACATCAAGAACTTCAAGATTTTAATCTAAATAATTCTGTTCAAATTGATTTTAATTTTCTAATAAATAAATTTCATTGATTTTAAAATCGAAACCTACTGGATCTTCGCACTTTGCACAAAACTGTCCTAGATCTTCAGAAGCCGAACAAACTGCTTGTGAATGTTTTTTTTGTAATGTTTACACTTGCCCTTACTGGACCTCAATAACTACAATAAATGTCGTTATTACTATAAATTCATATCTCATATTGAAGAAAAATTACTTCAGGGCATAAACCTGTATGCACGTTTTTGGATGACATATATCTATTTATATTCTTTTTAAACCATCTGAGACAAAATGGCTAGAATAAATATTTGAGCGAAAAAATACTTAATCGCTAAACATTAAAATAATGAATGTAGTGGATGTAGTAGACAAAAAATATGAGATAAAAAACACATTATAAAAGTAGAAAAAACTATGATATTTTGAGTTTAAAAAATAGAAAGGTGGTAATCAGTTCCTAAACACTTTGTCTGATCAGGTAAAAATGTTTCTCACGACACTAAGGTGATAACTTTTGAATATCCCAGGTAGCAAGCTAAAGGTAATATGATGTCATATATTGGTTTCAATATGTGAGAAGTGATGTCGAAATGTCACAGCCTCAAGACGTCATTTTAAACTGTTCAAAAGACGTCATTAAATTACTTTTAGAATTATTCAGAAACTAGAACATGTTCTGTGGACGAAAGTGTTGACAATTTTAAATCATTAGCAAACAGTTTATTTTTATTGATAAAAACATTTACTAGCACATCTGAATCTACTAAAATCTGATTAATAATTTATATACTGTTTATTTATGAACATTCAGTTACGTTGGATGGGAAAACTAGAGTTTAAAAAAATGCTGTTAGTTTCAAAAGTTTTTATATTCCACGATTCACATATTAAAATCTTTTTTCATAATTGGATGATAAATCAACAAAATTACAAATTGAATCTGAGTTTTCAAAGGCTTCATTCAATTTATCACAACTGGGTCAATGCTGGATCTTTCAGCAGGATATTCTCTTTGAGGGTGGACTGCTTTTGATAAGCAGGGGTAAATGAAGAAAAATACTTGGCACTGCATTTAAATTGAGTGTAACTTTATCAATCTAGCCTTCTTGCCTTCTGTTGATCAATCTAGCAAACGATGAATACCTTCGCTAGTAAGTGCTCTCTCTGGAAAATGTTTGGCACAAACTACAGAATATTTTGTGGGGGTCCATGATGCCCTAGGAATATTTTTTAGCCATTGATTCGTTAGATTACCATCCTATGGAAAACAAAATACAGAAACTGGTGGTTCACCGACCTCGAGGTAAGTTTTGTAGTTCGACTTATATCCAGGCACACAGCAATGACTTGGCATGTTAATTTTTGTACTAATATCAAGAACAAGACCTATAAGAGATTAGTTCTAAATAACTACTAAATCTAACAAAGGGTAAGTAACTCTACTAATCACAAAAAAGGAACAATTCTAGCAAATAATGCTTTTGTTAATGTCTGAACTACTCAGTCAAAACATCAGTAATCGGTAGCTATTTACATACAAATTTCAAAGGTATTCCTTAGTCTGTTGCTGAAAAAAACACAGCAGCACTTTCTACACACTATACATCACATAATAGCACAGCAACTAAAACGCGGATTTTTGTTTTTACACAATTATGAGATGGTAAAAGTTAGGTATTATTTTTTAGGTTTATTTACAGGTATAACCAAAAAAAGCACAACTTAAAACACAACAGATATTCCTGTTTATATAAGATATTTGTGGGAAATTTTTTTTGCTTGTTCCTCACAACTTCAAACAATAGCACTTTTCACAACTTATTTTTGGATTTGAATGTTATTTCTCTCGTTTAATAACGATTTATTCAGCAGCAATGACCAGAAACCATTACAACGCCATTACAGCATCATTATTTGTGGGTCTTGCTTGGATGTTGCCAGATTTCCTAGTTCATGGCTTGTAAGTAGAGTTAGGCTGTGACACGACCACCTTTACTACAGGCCATGAAGAGCGTAGTCCCTCGGTGTTGCCAAATTGTGCTTAGTTGTATAATATCCTAGTCGTATGTTCCAAGCTTTCAAGCATTATTTCAACTATTTTTGTATATTGTGAACAAACAATGAATATCATTAGTATGTATAATATATAGATTATATTGGGTATTGTGAGCACATATTTCTGTAACAGAAAACTGTAAAACATTTATTATTACAAGAAAACAACGATGTTTTCGATAAAGCCCCACTGCGTAAAAAATACCTCTATTAGTCAGTGGGATTTATTTGCATGAAAAGTTGCCTAACCAAATTTATTAAATTATTTGAGAGAATAGGAACATTGAAAGAAACGCTGTAGGAATTACTCAAATTGAATTATTCACCTTAGTAAAAATGAATATTATATTTCTGATTAGAGCAACCAACGAACTACTTTATGAAAGTATTGAACTTTCTTCGTTTATTTTTTGATTCAGTTTTCTCGTGTCCGGCTTCATTATTTTTTTTTGTCTAATCATTCAATAAGATATTCGAAAAAATGGAACACAGCATGTTCAGAATATTTTTATTGTCTTCATCACATAAACAGCAACAACAAAAATCTTTAAGGATTCATCCAATGACACTCTTAAAATAGTGAGATTACACAAAATTGCTTTCTGGTGTATATTATACAAAAAGGCACGTTCAAGAGAAATACCTTTAATAATTTTTTAATATGGAACACATGTGAAATAAGACATTTTCTGTAGGTATATTCAGTCCTCCCCGTTGCAAATAATTAAAATATTGTCAATAATAAATGAAATCATAGCTTCCAAAAATTCTGTTTTGAGGAAAGTTTGGATTTTGAAAGAATGTGTTATTGTTAGTTAGATTTGTGAATAGCGATCTGTTTATTCGATGGTTATCGGTAATAAATAGGTTAGAAAATATACTTATTACTATAAATAAACTCACCTATCCCAAGCTTGAAACTTACTGAATCATCTACGGAATACCTATCCTCTACATTACATTTCACAAACAAATTATTTGTAAGTAATCCGTACTCAAAACACAACACAAATTCGATTCGATTAAATCGGTACACACAAAACACTTCGTTTTTATAATTTGATGTTATGTTATCCACAAAATATCAACACTAGCACGTAAATAACACTATAGAGAATTGATGAATAGAGAATTATAACTGAAATCGTGGTGTTGTTGACTCGAGAGCGGGAGTTTCTAATCCATGTCACATTCACATACTAACTCTACTTACGTAAGTAGAGTTAGGCTGTGTCACATTATGTACATAGAATAAAGTGTATATTCTATGAAGTTTCATTAATTTTTGAGCGGGAATTTCGAACCCACTAATTAAAATATTGATTGAATTTTACCAGTAATCTACCCACCCAAAATTTAGAATAGTTTCAAATTAAAAAGATTTTTATTATTTAAATCTGATTTCAATCATGTTAAGATTAGCAACTCACTAATAATTAGAATTTTTTTAAAAATTTAACAACGTGTAAACTGGCTTATTTACAAATACATAATAGTCAGAAAATAATAAAATATAAAATGTCACTTCAAGAGTATAAAGAGCCACCAATAAATTCCAATATAAATTTATAATAGGTTCAATAAAAACTACTAAACATTATTACTGACTCACACTAATACTGGTGACAAGTAGATTATAAAAGAACCTAGCTTGTCACAACTTAATCATTCAGTCATACTAATTAAAATAAAACTTAATATACAAATTCATTGTAATTGATAGGTTGTGAAGGACATTCAAAAATTATATCACAGTTAAGGGTTTAGTATCACTGTATCGCCTTGCTGTAGAGTTACAGATAAAATGTGAATAGTTACTGACTTTGTAATTTTTTGTTCTTGTTGCTTTGACTCTAGAAGTACAAAAATTCTTCTTTTTGTCACTTAAATATTCAAAAATTATTAGTCTGTCTTATCAAACAACACTTTGTTCATATCATGATTAGAACAGATATTCCTAGTAATCTCTGTAAGAAATTTCAAAATTTTGGGGTATATCACTTTTATGCTCATAGTTATTCAAAAATTTATAGTTTATTATAAATATCCACTAAAAATTAGAAACATTATGAGTTCTGTATATCAATTTACTTTTGATATAGAGTATTGTTTTAAGTATTGTTGTCATAATACAGTAAACATAAGGAAAGTGTGTTCTTTGTGGGTTCTTCAAAATCAAATATTTGCTACAAATTCGTTCAGGTACAACATTTAAGAAGTGTCATTCGTTTTTGAATATAAGCAGCTACATATGGTGTTGCTTTATTATCCTCTTCGGGAAAATCAAAGTTATTATGGTCCAACACTGGTTGGAAGTCATGAAGCATTGGTTGACTGGTTGTTATGCTACAATTCTTGCACCTATAAAGGATGAAGATCATCTACATCTGTTGGTGAGGTATAATCTGGGCCATTATCATTCTCAGAACTCATCTCGGTCTCCAACGATAGTATTATAATCTCCAACCTCATCTGTGCTTGCCTGAAAATAAAAGGTCCAATTATCGATAGCTTCACGCGTCATCCTTCTCATAGTTTCCAATAATAATGGGTCAATTATTGACCGTGGTTTTCAATGAGCAGCAAAATGATGTCAAGTTATAATTGTATTTGATATTTCATGTAGCCTTATAATACAGAATAAATTTTCCAATAAATCCTGATTAATAGATCTCAGTGAAAAATAATTAAACCCTTCTTTTTCCTAACGATAACAAAGATATATCACAGATCTTATAACTGTCTACCAACCTTTAATAAATTTGAATTGACATGTTACATTCCTACAATACTCCCTTCAAAGGTTTACCTTCTGGAGAGGTGAAACTGTAACCCTTCAGCAATCAAAAAGTGAATCTTTCAAGTACAAATTCTGCCATATAAACTGCTTCAGATGGTCAATTTCCTGAAGCAACTCAAGTTTCAATTCTACAATATATTATGTTAAGTTGGTAGAAGGTGACAGATGTCAAGTTACTGACAACCTGAAGAAATTAGTTTTGAGTTTTCATGCGGTTGTAGGTTGTTGTGTTAAAAGTTATAACAAACGTGTTTTACTTTATTAAAACAATTCCTTTTTAAGTAAGAAAATCAAATATTGAAAATTCATTATCAATTGTCAAAAAATTATTACTCATTAGCAGCATATTTCGCCTTCATTATTATCAATAATTTCTTCAACATTTTTTTCATCATGTTGCTCAATGGCCATGTAATGATAATCTTGGGGCATATCATAAAAAGTTCTATAATTATAATTACAGCGGTGTTAGTGAAACGCGTTAAGAGTTAACAATTTGAATAAAGATGAAAATGAGACGATTGTCCCTTATTAAAATTGTAATGTTATAATGTGGTGATTAAGTATAGGCCATATTTCTATATAATTTAATAATGACCATATTTACGATGTTCTTCAAATTTTGAAATTATTCATAGTTTCATCAAATAAAACATGACTGGACAAATAACCGCAGAGCATAGTGCATAAATTTTTTGTTATTATAAATGTTTCAAATCTAATGTGATATAAAGCAAGCGGATCTTAACGGCTGATAGACCCCCTAGCACATCAAAAAATTTTGAAACAATAATAAATCAAGCAATATTGTAAAATATCTAATTGTTCTACAATTGGATAAATCTTCCATAAATGCGGTATGGAAGGAATTACGTGCATATATTAGCTAAGATGTAATAGTTGTTGTGAAAACTGATTCCATAATTGTTATTTATAATTTAAAAAAATTGTGTTTGTGTCCTAACACAGTGTTACTCATTACTTCACTTACACTCCTCACATTACTTACTGTAAAGTAATATATAGTATAAGTAGTATAAGGTCGTGACCGCAACAACCCCAACATCTTATCCACGATACATAAACAAATGGCACAAATGTCAGTGTCACAGCCTAACTCTACTTACACAGGTAGAGTTTACTGCTCGAGCAGTCGTGTGTACGGCAGCGAATGAATGACTATAGTTCACCACGCGGTCACGGCTTTAAGCAGTCGGTCTGAACTGCTCGAAGCAGTCCGTGTACGGCGGCCCTTAGGCTGTGGCTGTGGTCACTGTGTTGTGACACAGCCTAACTCTACTTACAAGCCATGAACATAGACTTGGCAACACCGCATCTGCTCAATCCGGTAGACCGATCGATCTTCGAACATCGGTCTACTACATGTTAATAATTGCCTTTTCAGAGAAATTTTCAGCGAAACGGTACTTTGTATAAAAAAATAGTTTCAACTAAAATTATAGATCACACAATTATCTATAGAAATCAATAATACACTTTTTTTCTAACAAGAACTATGTCAGAGTTATAGCGATTCAAATGTGGTTTTTTTAGTATATACACTAACAAGTTCACTTTATCAATTAGAATTGACAATATGCTATAAATTTCATTATTTTTCATTCTCAGGTGAGAGTAAGTTTAATGCGTCAATTCCTTTAAACCTTTATTGAGATGTGTACAATAATTTGGACAATAGAACGATTCTGATATCATATTTGTAACAAGCAAGCAAATTTTCCAGTTGAGACTATCTAGTTAATTTCAGTTGTAAAATCCATTTTAAATCATTAGGAGACAACTTATTTTCATTGATAAAAACATTTACATGCATATATTAATATACTGAAATCTGATTAATAATTCGTATACTGTTTATTTGTGAACATTTGGATGGAAAAACTAGAGTGTAAAAAAAGCCGTTAGTTTCAAAAGTTTTTATATTCCACGATTTACATATTGAAATCTTTATTTATAATTGGATGTTAAATCAACAAAATTACAAATTGAATCTGAGTTTTCGAAAGCTTCATTCAATTTCTCACGTTCCTTCAATGCTGGTTCTTTCAGCTGGATATTCTCTTTGAGAGAGTACTGTTTTTGATAAATAAGGGTAAATAAAGAAAAATACTTGGCACTGCATTTAAATTGAGTTTAACTTTATCCATCTAGCCTTTTGTTGATCAATCTAGCAAACGATGAATACCTTCTCTAGTAAGTGCTCCCTCTGGAAAATGTTTGGCACACTCTACAGTATATTTTGTGGGGGTCCATAATGCCCTACGAATATTTTTTAGCCATTGATTCATTAGATTTCCATCATATGGAAAACGAAATACAGAAACTGGTGGTTCGCCGGCCTCGAGCTAACTTTTGTGTTCGACTTGCATCCAAGCACACAGCAATGACTTGGCATGTTAATTCTTGTGCTAATATCAAGAACAAGACCTATAAGAGATTAGTTCTAAATAACTACTAAATCTAACAAAGGGTAAGTAACTCTACTAATCACAAAAAAGGAACAATTCTAGCAAATAACGCTTTTGTTAATGTCTGAACTACTCAGTCAAAACATCAGTAATCGGTAGCTATTTACATACAAATTTCAAAGGTATTCCTTAGTCTGTAGCTGAAATAAACACGCTTGTAAGTAGAGTTAGGCTGTGGTCACTGTGTTGTGATTTATGAATATTATTCTATGATACAATAATTATTTCTGTGATGTTTTAGATGTACAGAGACAGACGGAACCTCAATATCAACTTCTTTGCCTTCTGTGTTCTCTTTTAACGTTGGACGTTTACTTATTAATTAAAAATGGTAAGTTCTAATGTTTATCTTTAAAAATTATGTAAATCGTTATTCTTTTTCAATTAAAATATTTTTCTAAAATTATCTTATTCGGATTAGATTTTAAAATAATAGTTATTTTTCAAATTTCATGTCGGACATAAGTTAGGTTAATGTCTATATTTGGAATACCAGTATAGAATGAATGGCTCTAATACATGGTTTTTCTAGGCAAAACGTACCAAGAAGGTTGGAATCGTAGGAAAATATGGAACACGTTACGGTGCCTCCCTACGTAAAATGGTTAAGAAAATGGAAATTACTCAACATAGTAAATATTCCTGCAGTTTTTGTGGCAAAGTAAGTGTAGTACTGTTTTATACTAAACAATTTGCGAATCCCTCTCATTTTATTTTTATTATTTTCAACACTGCAAAACTGTAAGCTTTTTGAAAATATTTGGTATATTTTAAATTGTTTGACATTGCCTGAAAAATGTTTAAAATATCGGTTTCAAAGTACTGGATTTTCTATAATTATAAATGTTTCCATGCTTTGGAAGTAAAAGTTTCTTAAAATTTACATTTTTAAATTATATCGAATTTATAGCTTCATAATTACTTTCTATACATAATAGTGATATGGTATTTATTAAACATGTAGCATCAGTTTATTTAATAATTTTATGTTTTTAGGATGCCATGAAGAGGTCAGTTGTAGGTATATGGTCATGCAAAAGATGTAAAAGAATTGTAGCTGGAGGTGCATGGGTCTATTCAACGACAGCAGCAGCATCTGTAAGGTCAGCTGTAAGACGTCTTAAAGAAGTAAAAGAACAATAAGTTTTGTATAGTTTAAAATAAAAAAAAAAAATAAGTGACTTGTTTTATTTTTGTGCTTTTTTATAGTGATGCCTACGTGCTTATCTGTTAATGTACATGACTAAAATATGTTCGATAAGCATTTGTAAATAATAAACAATAATGGAAAAATTCCAATGAAATTTTCAGTCAAAATCATTTAATTTATTATGTGTATAAATTCAACTGATGAGTAAGTTATTCCAATTTTTTTTGGCATGTTTAAGTTTGCCAGTTTTTATTGTTCAAGTTTATGAGCAGTATATTATCATTACTAGTGACTTTCATTAATTTTGATTGAATAATGATTATTTGAATGAAGATTGTCGATCTCAGAAAATATATTGAAGAAATTACATTGTGTCCTCTAAATATTTTTTTCTAGAGTTTAATGCCTTGTGTGCAAATCCCCCAAAGGATGTGAAAACGGCGCTAATAAGATTGATAAGAGAGACAACAATGAAAAATTACAAAGCATTCATCTATTATAAAATTCTAACAGGTTGTTCAGTAGTGTTCGACACGGTAACGTTCTCTCGTATTATGGCATTTATCAACGCGGTTTCTGACACAAAAACCATAACCCCATATATATTATACACAAATGCTATAACAGTCTCGAATACCATTTCAAATCGTTGCGAACCTATTTATTTATCGTATGGCGCTTCGACACATTCAAGCACTTATGCAGCAACACAACAAGTATACACATATCAAGTATTAAATGTAACAAACTTAGGTAGTTTACAAACAAACATCATGATTATTTATGTGTTCAACCTATTTATCTGATACAATCCTAATAGAGAAAGAATAACTGCAGTTATTTCTCAGAACCTATACGTGTACTAATGTCGAACTACAGGGTAGTATGTATAATCGGCCCTATTCTATACGTTATTATAATAAATTAAAATAAATTTATTTATAATGTTATGTGAAAGAACTAATTTCTTTGAATATAAGCGGACAAATAATAGCTGATGATAATGCAGCAATGTTCTCGGCAAGGAACTGGGAAGAATTACGCCAGAAGATAAAAGTGTTATTTATTGAATTAGTGAAATTTTTTGCTTCATGAAAATTAACTTTGAATGCTGAAAAAATATATATTGCATTTACTAGTTATACGATAAACAATTATTTCATATTGAACTTAATTACAATGATGAGATCCTTAACATATAACATCAGTGAAAGAATATAAATATCTAGGAATAATTAGATCATCTTCAATTGGGAGCCCAGGCCAAAGCAATTGTCCAGAATATTCTTAGGCAAGTTCAAAATGCTAAGAAAAGTTTGCGAATGATGAATGTTTGAGAATGATCTCATAAGAGTGTATCATGAACTCGTGGAGCCTCATCTATCATACGGGGTTGGGGTTCTCTTAGCAAACATTGCTACCAGAAATTTTAAGTGATGCAAAAAAACTCGAACGTTTTCACAAGGCAACTGTATGCACAAACACTACTTGTGAGTTTTCACAGATCTCATCATAAGAGTTGGGCTATTCATCACAGATATTAGGAACTGTAAAAGCAATAATATATTGCCTATACCAAGAGTGAATCAGATCATTAGACTTAGATCTTTCACTGACCATGAACTTTTACTATTCAATGAATTACCAATGTCAGAGAAATCGGTTCTAGATCTGTATATATCAAACAAATAAAGAATTGGATTCATCGAATTCCTAGATATAAGCTTCAACAATTCATAAACACAAACAATTTTATTTGAATTGTATTAATATTATAATATCCGCACGATTAGAATCTCCAAACAATTTTGAAAAAATCGAGAATTTTTTTTCATTTATTTTCACTATATATTCGTAGAAATAGTATAGAATTAGTCCCGAATGTCAGCAAGACCGAGCAGCAGGTATAAAAGATTAGAGAGCGCTGCAGTAAATCCGGCCGCTCGAACGCCTTCGGTAGAGGCAACTGCTGTATGCCTTCGGGTCGTCTAATTGTTATTTTGTTGAACTGCTTTGAGAAATGCAAGAATTCTTCAGAATGATGCTTACGAAGACCAGGAAAGAGTTGTGGTTACGATGAAGCTGGAATGGATGTGTGAGTAAAATTTACTTTTTTTACGATTTTTCTCGAATAAAAACTTTGAACCGATTTTTCTCCGAACCACGTTTTTTCGCATGAATACACTCTCATTTCAAAACTATTGCACTTATCGATATGAACCAAACGGCATTTTACTCTTTAGATGTCTGGCTATGGCCTCAAGCAGAACCAGAAATATTCATTATTATTTTAAAAAGTTATAAACAGTTAAAAGTTAAAAAAGTCCGCCATTCTGTTTTTTTTTATTGAAAATGTTTAATTCTGCTTCAGGTCATAGCCAATTCGATACAGAATATGAAACCGTTTTATTTCTTGCTTTCAGATAATTGTTTTCCAAAAAATGATGTCATTCATCTCTGATTCAGATGAGTTTCAGCAGCCATTTTCAGGACCGCCGTTTTGAAAAAAAAAATTTTTTTTCAAGTAATTTCATATATGTAATCATCAAGTAATTTCATATGTAAATAAATTGATTACTCAACATGTTTTGTACTATAAATAAAATATATTGAAAAAAATTAGGTTTTTTGGAGTAAGCTGGCCTTAAATAAAATCCTTTATGGCTTAATACCGCTAATTATATTTTGTTATCCTTCTTTAGTTTTTAATTTGTTTCAGGTTTATATGATGGTATACTTTAAGCTATTCTCACGTTAAAGTTTTAAACTTCAGTGAAATAACTAGTTTATTTGAAGGTATTTATTGCAAAAAATTAATGTAATCCATATAGTGTGGCCAAATAAAATTCATGTTAATATTAATTATTATGTTAATACTAATAAATTTTTTACCGATTTTTTTTTAGTCCATATGAGCGGAGTTACTGCAGTATGCAACTTACACTATTAGTAGTATAAATGTATACAACAAAATAATTCAGAGATTTGGACACTGCCAAATACATGTTTCATTGATGAATAACAATTTGCTTTTTTGTTGAAAAAGCATAAATTTTCATCTTTGAACTGTTTATTCTCTCGAAATTTTTTTACAATAAACCTTCAGGACCAAAACAAAATCTAGGAGTTTTATCTTAAAACATGCATTTACTACTTTCGAGTAACTTAATATTTTTTTGTTGTTGAAAAATGTTTCTTGGTTAAATAAAAAGAATAGAACATCAGTTGTTGCATCAATGTATTTAGTCTTCAATAAGCTAATTAAACTCCAGTAAGTATGTAGTGGAAAATAATTACTACTCCCAAATTAAATTTTCTGAATATATATAATACAGATCAATTGGAAATTTAATTTCATACGAACTACAGAGAACATAATAAATTAAAGTAATATTTTTGATATTATTCATCAGTTTAAACATTCACATAAATGAAAAAAATAAAAACCTTTGAATCAATTAATTGGCAAATTTATATTTTACATGACTCAAAATTCTTCAAAGAATTTTGATAATTGCAAATGAGTGATGAACTTATATATTTCATCAAAATATTTCAACAGTATGAATATAAGCACCCAAATTTTTTCAAAACAACTTTGTAATACATAATTATTCACATACTAATATCACTTCATTAATTTTATTACATAAAATTGCTTTACATAACATTGACAATTAGAAAAAAATACATTCATCATCAGAATAAGCAATTAAATGTGAGATATTGAAACTTTAACTCCGTCATTCAAAATAATGTAAAATAAAAGTCTCCATTCATTTTTCCAATGGTACTTTCACACGAAACCAAAGTTTTTTGTTTTTATAGCTAAAAGTAGTTTTTGGCGAAGCACTGTCCTGCTGCTGTATAGAGGTATGTAGAGTCGGGAAATACAGGTGTTTGCAGTAGGTAGATGGGCGTCGTCCGCTGGTCTTATGGTGACTGAAGGCATTGGCTGGAATCCATCTTCACTAGCAGGAAGGGCAGGGGATCCCGTCCAGAAATAAACCTAAAAATGTTAAAATGGCAGTAAGTATTTCGGAGCCATGAATAAATTACGTCACACGTGAAGGGCGGAGGTAGGTGACATCGTGTGACATTGGAGGTTGTCGAAAAAACTTTGTGTGAAGCCACATGTCAAAAATTTAAATATTAAAACGCAAAATTTATGTCAACAAAAAACTAAAAGCACTATCAACTCAACTATATTTAGTAGGTTCAAGTTGTTGGCGAGTGCAAATTCGCTAATCTACAATTCCGTTTGTAGGTTGTTTGAATTGCGTGTCGCATCACGCACTTCTTTAGGTTTTCTTTATAATCGGAAATTATACAAAAAAAAACAATCTATACAAGTAATTACCTTATGGAAAAAGTGCAGAATAATGATAACGTTGAAAGTGAAGTGAAATTGAACATCTAATAATTGCAAATAAAATAGAATAGAAAAAAGAAAAAAACACTGGTAAGATTTTTCCTAAAATTCCTTCCTCATCAAATTCATTAATACAAATACCATAGGACGTTTGAGTACGTTGCAATTTTATGAAAATAAGAACCAAACTATTTCGGTTAAATTAATAACCTATACCTAATTTATATATAAACTGACTGAATTTATCAATGAGAACAGAATATTAAAAACCGTTCTTCAACATTTTGCATATTTTGTCTAGATTAATTCTTATTTCCTTACTTAGTGGACCTAGTATATTCAATTCATTATAAAGACGACCACATGGTGTAAAAACAAAATTCTCACGGTCTGTTATAAAATCATCAGTAACCATATTTTTGCTTTTATTTGTAGGTTATTCACGGATCGATTCAAATGTAGTTTTCTCTGTGTTATTGTAGAAAGTGATTTTTAAAGCACAAATGTTAGATTTTAATTCGGATATAGGACATGTGCGCGTTTTGAAAATCATCGATTATTGATCGATTGATTAAATACGGACTGATGATTCATAACAATGATGAAACAATTGTATCCTATTATCATTCAACAAGATCGATTCCTTTTTCGAAGCGCGAATAATATTACTCTCGAAAATGATAGGTTCATCCTCGTTGACAACATTTGTGTAGACAGCTCCCTGAGAGTTTTATTTGAAATATTAGCTGACCCGGCGAACTTTGTACGCCCATTTATTTTGCTCTGAATATTTTTCAAAAAGCCGGAAAGACATGTTCTACTATTTGTGCTCGACTATTTTGTTTTTAATATTTATCCCGTGTGGAGCTAGGGTCTTACTCACTTACGAAGAAACTGCAATACTTCCTGTTATTTCAAATCAGTCGAATTATCAAAAAAATTCTATATTAACACGTTCGATGTATTGAAAGTGATTAACATGTCCGTTCTATACTTCCTAATTTCCTAGCGTACCAAATAACCAAAGTGGCTGTACCAATAGCGTCTATTTGAATTGACTCTTCGCGCAATATTTTGTCGCATCATTGGTAGTATTTTCTTGTCAATAACAATTAAACTTTGCCTTGCAATATTTACACACAACGTTCATTGGTCCAATAGCAACGATTTGCTGTGAACTGTAGTCTATTTCAACGTTATAATTGAATAGAGGTCGATAGGAGTTAAATGCAACCTTTTGATATTGTTAATTTCGATTCCATCGATTCCGTTCGAGTTTCCGTTGCTCGTTAGTTTAACTTGCTCTTTCATATATTTGACTTGCTGTATTGCGTGTTCTGCAACTTAAGTTTGTACATCTAATAGCTATTTTTTAAAACGAAATTTCAAATGTAAATAAATGAAAACTGTGTATTCTTCTTTATAATCAAATATACCACGTGCTATGTTAGTGATGTGTATGTTTTATTATTATGTATTTAACTAATTTTAGATATTAAATTAATCATTAAAAATAATAAAACACTTTTGGTAACGCGGTTTGTGTTTGACTGATGTAATGACGTGAAAACTGATGCATTTTATGTCGCGTGCCAAAACTGAAACAAAAGAAATAATATCGCGAAGACGACCAAATTGAAAATCAGTACTGATGATCGATAGCTCTCACATTTTGTGATTATCCAATTTATTCGGGTTCTCGATATTATCACTCTTGTTGAGATTCGGAACGCGAAATTAGATCCTGCAACGCGCGCACACTGTTTTGATAGATATGATTAAATTTGAACTTTGTGCAGCGGTAATAAAGTGCAAAAAAAGTGACTCTTTGACGTCAGGAATATATATATATATATATATATATATATATATATATATATATATATATATATATATATATATATATATATATATATATATATATATATATATATATATATATATATATATATATATATATATATATATATATATATATATATATATATATATATATATATATATATATATATATATATATATATATATATATATATATAGTGAAAATTAAGAATTGAAATTATATTTCAAAAGTTTTCGAACTCGACTGGGATTCGAACCCAGGTCTGCTGGGTTCAGTTAAAATCCAGGTTTACGCTCCACAATTTTCACTATAAAAATAATAATATTTACATTCTTCAGGCAATAGTTATTGCCCCAGTGTATTATACAATGGGGAAATTAAATTAAAATTAACAAACAATCAAATGGAAAACCATATAAAGAAATATTACATAAACAAATGTTTAAGTTAATAATATATACATCAAACATGAAAGAAAATAAAATAGCAACTATCATGTATACAGCAGAAGTATCAAAATGAAAAAATCACGAGATCGCATGATACTCGTCATTAAAGTAAATTTTTTACATTAGTTCTTTAATGTTTTTTATATTTCAAGTAACTTGATTAATATACAATTTTATTATCAGTAGTTATTTTTGTTTTGTATTGTTATATCTATATGAATATTGTTTCACCTAGAACAATTTTAGGTTCTATATGTGTAGCAACATATAAAAATTAGATAAACAAATGAACTCTCTAATCAACCAATTAGTGAAATAAAACATACCAAATCTTGCCTCTCCATATGCGACATTTTTTCAACTATCGACCACAGCCACCTTTTGAATTTAACCAGTCTCTCGCTGCTCTCTCCAGATTCATCATTGAATGAAGTATATGAAATTAATACAGATACATTAATGTCACCTACACCGTTCAAAAGTAATCGTAAGTCTTCCGCCGTAAGACCATCCAAAGCTCCTTCTGGTAGAACGTCGAATACTCCAGTTCGAATAGCCTATGAAAACAAGAAAAACTTTATTGTAAACACATTAATGTGAAGATAATTATTATCTTGGGTGAAGGCTTTCACCCTATGGACCGCGTCCCCAGGAGGTGGACATTGTAATATTGGTATGAATTAGTTGAAATAAAACAAAAATTATTATCTCGCGAACCAAATGTAAGCTCAAGAGTTTCTTTAACGTAATTGGAACAGAGGTTCTGGGTTAAGATGCATCCAGATAGAAAGAATCATTTTTGGGATGACAGTGGAAAAACCTAGTTAGAAAGGTTTTTCAGTTTTCCAGGAAGATTAGGAACTTGGAGTCAATTAAAAAAAATACCATATCCAAGTGTAGGATAAGGCAAGTCGAAAGAAGTTTGATGTGTAGGTAAAGTAAATGATGAAGAAAACGTAAAACTCACCTCAATGGCTTTCTCCTGAACTTTGATCATTCTGTATTTAGAATATTTTCTAACGTAATCATATATATTACTATTAGTTACTTCTAGGTCCTTTCCTCCGGGCGTTAATTCAATTGTACCACCACCTTCTTCAGGGCTAAGATCCATTCTGCAAAATAAGTAAATATACAGAAAAGTGAAACCAGCTTATTAAATTTATATTCGATTGCTTAATTCAAATTAGTCATCTACAAAATTCATATTACATTTAATTAATGTAATATGAATTTAATTAATTATGTCAATATTTTAATTTGCAAGCTAAAATTGATAAAACTTAAAATAATCTAAGAGACAAAATAAGAGTTTAACTACAGAAATATGATAGAAAAATAGGTTGTTATAGATAGATATTGACAGGTCTACAGAAAAAACTATATATAGATGCATTCACAGATGAAAAGCAACATAAAATGGTTGAAACAGTTCTGTGGTTTCTCACAAGTTATAAAAGCAATATCTTAGTAACAAGGTCTTCAGTTGCCTTTTAAAACTATTGAGATTAATAGTTCCTATTATTTCATTCAGGTATGAAGAACTTTAGAGGTTTTCATAGAAATAATTTTCGTGATGTGGTCATAACTATGGACTGGTTTAGATAAAGATGGACACCTAAAGAATGATATAGACACATCATTAATAGGGGTAGGTATGAGGATATTGTCAACAATGACCTTTTCCACAATTTTTCAAAAATTTTACAAAAACCTCATGATTCACTTCTTAGAAATAAAAACATGGTGTCTTTCCACATATCATGTTCTTATAGAACAGGTAATGATCAGGTGCTACAGAATATCTACTATATTTGAAAATGACCAAATACATTGTAAATCTGTTTATTCCACCCTATTCCTCCAAACAAATAAGTACCTAGGAAAATCACAGTAGTGTCATCAATGTTACAATAACAGTTTTGTCTTCAATGAACACTATCGACTAATAACATTAGGCACCAAACCTATTTCTTTAAAATGTATCACTTTATCCACCTTACAAGATGCCAATGGTGAGAACGGTTGCAATTTTAATTGTAATTCTCCTATAGAACAGATCACTAGAATACTCTAATGATCCCCTCATATTTTTCTGATTTAATGTAAAGTTCCACAATAATTCATTAATTTCATTTATTTATTTCTTCAGGAAATAGCATAATGAAGCTAAGTGCATTTCCTTTTTCCTAGATAACAAAGTCTAGTAACGAGACAGTGAGGATGTGAAATGTTTTTGATAGACCAAAGAACAGAGCTATCGCGTGTTCAATGTCAGACTGATCATCAATAAACTGTACTATCCTAATTGTATCTATCTGTGGATCTTTCCAATCTAAAGCCATGATGATGGCTGTACAGGAACAAACTTATATCATTTTGTTGAGACATTTCATGAAGTTTGAGTAAAAAACCTAAAAATTTTATGAAATAGGCTTAATATTAATTCTGGCCTGTACTTCATCAAACTTTGTCTATCTCTTCGTTTTTACAATGAAACAACTTTCTATTTTCGGCACTGATGGGAAATCTCCACTCACAACAGCAGTAATGAAGGAGTTCAGCAATATCTCTCTTAACAAATTTCAACATTTTCACAGGAATGCATGTGTTGGCGATATTTTTCAGCATAATTAATGCCTTCATTTTCCTTAGCGGTAGTGAGCTCTAGGATTCGTGTTCTATATGAAGTAAGCGTAGTGCTGTAAAATTATTCCCACAACAATAATGCAGTAGCTTCCAAATTGCATTACAAACTAAAACTATTGGACTGTGTTTTTATGACCAGAAATAGTGGAATTGTTCATTAAAAACAGTAGTATCGTCCCCTTTTTAGTTTTTAAAACATTTTTAGAATTATTAATAAGTACACCGTTTTCTATTTAAACATGCGAGTGCCATGACGATACACCAATAACGGTAAACATTCGAATTGTTACAATATACAATACAATTACAAATACGAATAGTAAAAGATACGATGAAAAATGAATAATATAGTTTTCATTCATCACACAGAGTAGGCATCTGTAGCTAATAAATGTTATTATAACGTATAGACGTTTTCTTTCATAAAGTATTTTATACCCAAAGAATATTGTACTGGAATATTTAAAAAAATTTTAAATTTTTAAAATGTGTTTAATTTATTAATCGTTTGACATGGAATTTCAACACATATCTCACTCTTCAATCAACTATTTATATATTCGTTTATGCCTTTCCTTTTCCCGTCTGCTCTTCTTTCGATATTAAATCCGCTCTGCGGGTTCCTATATTGATTATTTGTAGCGACGCATATAATAGAAAATTCACCTGCTGTGTCTGCATTACAATTATCAAACAAAATCATCACACCTTTAGAATACAGTGAAGTATTACAGAGACATACATAAAAAATTTAATTGGAACTAATTATCACAATTAAATACAGCACGTGAGTTATTGTGATTACAAAACATTATAACGAAATAGCGTTAAGTTTTTGAGATATATCACCACCAAAAATTGCAAAAGAAAACAACATTTAAGTTATGAAGTGCTTGCTATTTGTACATTGTAAGATCAATGATTATAGGGTTCCATCCATAAATTACGTCACACGAATTTCATGATTTTTTAACCCCTCCCCGTCCCTGTTATAGTTGGACAGATTTGTGAGACTCTCCATATTTTCATATAAATTATTTTTTAATACAATTAACAACGAGTCAAACATTTTAAGAAATTAACAAAATAAAAAAACGATTACTTATATTGATAAAAGAAAACGTAATCATCTTGAGCCCACGGATTTTGAACAAACTCATTTTAATTATCTATAACTGGCAGAGCAGCCACTTCGTTCTCGTTTTGGGTTGTTAATGTCAGGAACACTCATTGTGTCAATGTCTATTTCAGCCAATCATAGAGAATCATTATCTCATCCAAAGGGAGATGCTTGTAGACATAAGAGGCTTGTTGACGCGCAAGTGAATGCTTATGTTGATTAGTGGTATTGTATGATTGATATCTTATATGGCACTAACTATGATGCACAGATGCCACATGACCGCTTAAACAATTTTGCGCCACTCTTGGATAACAGAGCTATAAACACATGGAGATTGTTTCAAGCGTTATGACGCTAGGAGATCTAAATCTAGGTGAATTAAGACTGGAGTGAATTTACCTTCGGGATTCAGATAAGTTGCAAATGTTATTGACTTCTTTAAAAATACACAGTACATATTTGAACACACAGATTTTAAAATAAGATATTATTGATAAATATGACACTAACTGATGCACATATACCACATTATCGATTAAACACGACTTGTGAAGTGAATTTAGCTTCAGGATTCAGATAGTTTCAAATTTTTTTTTAACTTTTTCGTCGACTTAATACATAAGATTTCAAAATGTGACATCACGAAATTGTCCCATCCCCTTCATAATGTTGCACTTCGTCGACCCACTCCCTGCACCTTAACATGTGACGTAATATATGGATGGCCTCTGAACTCATCTTTAAAATTTAAAGAATTTGTCTGTCACCTTGATGTCCACGTTTTAGAAATATGCAAACAAATGGCCAGTAAAGGTACAATAATTTTCTTGGAGGCCAGTATTGACATGTTCAACAATTTTATTGAGCACATATTTTAGTAACCTCCACACAAAATTATGAATTGAAGAAGAATGTATTAAAATTGTACAAAAATACAAATATATTTTACAGATGTAATATAAACTGGCTTACTATAGACGAGCTAACTATTAGTATGAAACTTGTGGTGGGACTTCTAAAATATGTAGATTGTATCAATGGTACAATATATTGACTAGGAGAAGTAGTTTGCCTATGAAATATATCGTTTGTACAATGAAATACATTTCTACTTCTAGCACTGATGGGAAAACTCCACTCTCAAAAGCAGTATTGACCAGGCTAGATATAATATCTCAATTCTCCTGGGTAGTGTAGAACTTTATTCTCTTAAAGAATAAAGTTCAGAAACAATTTTCTAGTTCTTTATGGAGTGAACATATTGTTGCTGAAGTAACCCCGCAATAATAATGGAATAACTTCCAAATTGTATTACAAATTTAAACTACTTGTTTAAATGACCAGAAATGTTCGATTCAACAATATTCATTATATCATTGTTCAACAAAATCTGAGAGTTTATTGTACTTACATGAAATATAGGTCCAACGCTGAAAAATAACCCCCGTTATCTTTTGACTCTGCATCAACAACTAGTTGTCTCAAGGACTCATACACAGTTGGATCAAAAAATGCCAAATCATGGAATTTAATCGGTTTTCCTAAAATACTTTTTAATACGTGTCTAGTCAGGAAAATTGGACAGAGCTCGTTTTGCAGCAGGCACAATCCGAGCAATCTGCCGACATTTCTGAACGCGTTCAATCGTTCGAACGAGGCTTTGCCTTGCCTGGGAGCGTAGAAACCCCTATTACCGGGACAGTAGAAGAGAGGGGCATTGTCTTCTTCGTCTTGAACGGCTTCTTCGTTAGCTGAATTGTCGGTAGCGATATTTTGTCCAGGAGCGGCTTTTCTGTTCCTGTCTGTTAATGAAAATACGTCGAGATCGAGAAGTTCTTCACACAATTGTTCGTGAGATGGTCTTCTGGCTTGAGAATCAGCTATTATCATTTCTACGGCTTCTTCCACTTTAGCTCTGAGTGATTCTTCAGAAGCAAGTAGAAGAAGCAGCTGCGCTGGAGATAGTTCTAGCAGCATCCCCGTTATTCTACTAGCGAAAGTTGGATGCAAGCTATGTACCTGTTCAAACAAAAATGAATTTCGTGAAACTTTTTTCAGGCAGAATGCGAGTTAAAATAAATATTTTTCAAGAAATGAGTTACGAAAGGAGATGGTCTATAAAAAAACTATTTTTTCAGAGAACAAATATACAACATACAAATATTTTTTAAGAAATGAGTTACAAAAAGAGAAGGTCTATAAAAAAACTATTTTTTCAGAGACCAAAAATACAACGTAGTGTCTTAATTGTGAATTGTTCATACTCTGTTATAGTTAGACGACTTCTAGAATTACATCTTTAAAAATTGCATTACACTATTGAGAGTTATAAATCTATATCTTGTTAAGATTTTATATTTTTGATAAGAACTTTTTATGACATTTTATTTTGAAGATAACTTACTATATATATATATATATATATATATATATATATATATATATATATATATATATATATATATATATATATATATATATATATATATATATATATATATATATATATATATATATATATATATATATATATATATATTGGCGATAAAAACCCATCCTAATTAAGAAAAGTGAATCTCTCGACTCTTAGATGCATTTTAAATAATAGGTTTATCCGGACAGAGGGTCAATAACCATCATTGATTCCTTTTTCTTTATTACTCAATATTTCGTCCTTTCTCAACATGATTACAACACTAAAAATGAGTTAAAAGAGCAATCTACTCACAGAAATGAAAAATGGTCTAAAACTTCAATATAAAATACGTTAAAATACGAAATAAACTAATCGCGAAGGTAGAACACAAGCAGACTGTTATCACAAGAAACGATGCACCGAGTAAAAACAAGTGGACCTAGCACACATGCGACATCTGCATCAAATTTCACCTAGTCAAAATATTGCAATGAATATTGCTGGCGTTGTTATAATCTGTTTTGATATTGATGGTATTCTCAGTACACTGGGTATGACACATTTCCAAAAATAATCGGCTCCTATAATTAGATTCACGTTCTGAAATTTTTACACCGTCAAACTCAAATTTATGGCCCGTATAGTCACTATGCCTAGCAGCCGTGCATGATAGCTTTTTGATACGAATATCACTCTTGTTTTGAGTTATTCTATTTCTCAACCATTGCTTTGTTTGGCCGATATAAACGCCTGAACAATCCGAGGAAGAAATCTCATAAACTACATTATTATTGTAGAGAAATGGTGTTTTGGCCTTTATTTTGGAGAAAAGATCGGAAATTGTTATAGGATTGTATCTGGCCATCTTGACTGTTTCAAACTTTGAAAATATCGCCTTTATTGAATTCGTCAAATGTATCCCAAAAGGAATCCTCCCATATTTGAACTCTAGATTTCTTTCTTCATTGGGACCATCATGAATCTGCCGGTTGTAGATCAGCTTCTGTAATACGTGTCTCAGGTATCCATTGTTATGGAACATATAAAATAAGTTTTTCAAGTTCTCTTTGTGAAATCTTTCGTCGGAAATTCGCAAAATTCTGTTTCTCATGGACGTCACCAAGTTGCACTACCCATGAGCAATACATAATATTGTATTTTGTTTTTAATAAACCTATTGAGTTTACATTTTTAAGGTAAATTTTATACATTTGTGGCAATGAGTTGTAAAATTTGATGTTCAAATAATCGAAATGTCGTTGTGTCATTGTCTTCTTGAAAATTGGAACTTGAGAAGCTGAATTGACCCTAATGCGTGTGGAATACTTGTGCTCGAAACTATTGAGTATATTCTTGTGTTGGTAGGTATATAATAGGGAAATGTACAAGTAGAGTTGTCTAACATATAAAATTCCACTTTCCTGAAACTGTAAATTGTGGAGTACTAGCCTCTTTTATTATATATAATCTTGAGTATTCTCATCTGCACTATTTCCAGCTTTTGTAAATGATTTTTTGTAGAGGCATCCCACGCGAGAATATAGTATTGCAATCTGCTCTGGATAACTGCTAAATAAATAACCCTGAAATAACGCCTGGATAAAATTTTCCTGACATATTTGAATGTATGCAAGAATAAACTCAGTGTTCCAGTAATACCATCAATTTGCTCATCCCACCGCAAATGGCAATCAAGCGTTATAACTAAATACTTCAATTTATTCCTTCTTTGTATTTTTAGTCTCATTTTCTTGCTTAATAGTAAGATGTTCGAAGTTTGGTAAATTATTTATGTATAAGGGCATGAAAAAGGTTTCATCTAGATTCACTGTTATGTTGTTTAAGTGAAACCAGTGTTCCAAATCTGCCTAAACAGTTTCCCTGGGATTTCAAGATGTTCCTTCGTAATAAATCGACGTATCGTCTGCAAAGCTGAAAATCTTTCCCGTTGTATCTAGTTTGAGGAGATCGTTATTCTGTCCCACTCACTTTGTTTTTATTTCACATTCAGATCTGTTTCATCCTGGATCAATATAGCCCTGCTGCCTTCCGTCTTTTTCATATAGATCCTTCCATTTTTTACACATGCATATTTGTACATCTTTTCATTCTTGATTCTTCGGGTTTTAGCGAATAGATCCTGTGTTGTTCTTGATGAATCCTCTTTAAAATCAACAATATTAGTTACCCCATAAGAGCAATTCGATAACCTTATTTCTCCCCTGCTCCTTCGCTCCTCCAAAATAAGATTTCTTGCATCAATATCCCTTAATTCAACTAATATGGGTGCCAGTTCTTTTTTCGACAATCTCTTCACCTTAATGTCTTCCGGTTGCAGTCGACAGTCGATATGTTCCAATATTGAACTAACAACGTTTAAAGTGTTATCATTCTCCTGTACCGGAACATTGTTCAGAATCACATTTTGTTTCGTTTCTCTTGCTCAAGAGATTCAATACGTCCATTCAGAATTTTAATCTTCTCATTTGCTTCCTTTCTTTACTTGATTTCCTTTGACAATAATTCTCTCATCTTTTTATTTTCTTGTTTACATCCTCATACGAATCCGAGAGGAACTGCATAGACCGTTGAAGGTCCCTGACGACATTTCTCCTCATATCGTCATTCTTTTTCATTTGTCTCATAATATCTGAGATAGTGTACTTTTCCTGTTCTTCATCGCTACTCTCGTCCAGTGAATTGGGGGAAATTATAGATTTTCTGAAACTTTCCCTACAGCAATCCCGACATATGAAGACTTCATTCTTCTTAACCATGCTTTCAATTTTCGTTTTATTAAGATTTGAGCATTTCTGGCATATCCATCTTCCACAATTATCATTGCAAAGTAATTTATATTCCTTCTTATTGAATCCTTTATTGCAAACACCGCAGTTCTTCACCTCACTTGTATTTCCTCTGTTTTTGTTTTTATCCATGTTATCATTCGTTATCAGCGAATCGTCGACCAGATGTTCGGATATTCACAACAAATTTACGTGTTATATGACGTCAATTTCAAAGAGCCAGAAATTGACGAAAATCCACAAAAACTCACTAGGATATACCTAATGGTATTTCCTTTCGATGAATGACTTAACTAAAAATTAACTTCCCATCATCTGCAGAAAGCAATTAAATTTTAGAAAATTCGATAATTTAGTCCGATCGGAGCACACCTTCGCACGCCTATTCATTTCGGATACCAAATACTGAATTATTATTGTATATATATATATATATATATATATATATATATATATATATATATATATATATATATATATATATATATATATATATATATATATATATATATATATATATATATATATATGATTAAATTTCTATATTGAAAAATAATATATAGTGTATTTTTTCATGTTGAATATTTAAAAAAATACACTGTAACCAACCTTATCAAATTTTTGATGAAAAAATTCTTTGATCTATCAAGAGAGCCTTTGTAACTTTACTTACTCTAGGATACAACCTATCTCCAAGTTGCTGTTGATGACCAGTCAAATGTTCATTTCTTGAAGATGAATTTGAGTTAGCATTGTTACTGGGAGATGCTCCAGATTGTGTACTGCCGCTAGATATGTCAGGCATAGAAGGAGCATCCGGAACTGGTTCGTTAGGTACGAAAGGTCTAGCATCAATACTCATCATCCTCCTGTGATGTTCTCTTCCCGATCTGTTAGATCCTGTAAACAAAATATAATTCATTTCAAATTCATAATTCATTCAAAACTATTCAGTGTATTGTACTAAGCATATCTGAATTTTAAATTTAAATAAAATAATGATTGAGAAAACTCAATATGGGAAATATTCGCACAAACATAATAATAATAACCTTTATACAGCAATGGAGTTACAAAAGATCATTAATAACAATACGCCCGCCTTTAGTTAGAGGCCAGTTTAATATGTCTAAAAATCCTATGCACATAAGCCAAACCTATTTGACTATCTTGAATATCAGAAATTGACAGTGAAAATAACAAAAATAGTAGAAATATCAATTGAACAATTGAGAATTTTTACATTCTCAGAAGACCTCATGTACCTCAAATCTTCCTATGAACTATAAATAATATTTGCTTTTAACGTAGCTTATTGAGTTTATATTTCTAAAGTAAAGCTTTTACATTTCTGGTAATGAGTTATAAAATTTGACTCTCAAATAATTGAAATGTCGTATGTCATGGTCTTTATTAAAATTTAAATTTGAGAAGCTACATTTTTATTTCGTGTGGAATACTTTTTATGGAGACTATTGAGTGTTTTCTTATGTTGGTAGGTATATATTACGAAAGAGTACATGTAAAGTTGTAAAATTAAAGTTTTTTACATTTCCAACCCTTTTTAAATACATTTATAGGTTTGAGGTTGATTTCAAATATTATTTATTTTTATTCGTAATTACTTTTGTTTCACTACAAAGCATAACTTCATAGGTGTGACACTGAGTTTTATTCAAGCAATGGATTATTTTGAATTGAATCAATTTCAATCAACTCTAATGCTTATCCGCAATATCAAAAACAGTTCAACGCTTTGTCCGCAAAATAAAAAACAGTGGAACAAACCTCTGACAGGCACACTTCTTCTCAAGACATCTCTGTCGCGTCTCAATCTTTGCAAGACACTATACTGCGAATATTTGTTATCCACTTGTGCAGGTTCTAAGTTTGGTATCTTTTCTTGGGACAAAATTGCTTCAGCAATTGCAGTATAAAAACTACGAGCAACTCCGGATCCTTCGCCGGGTTCTTCCTTGAATGTAACTTTTACCCTATTGACAGCCAAGGGAGGCGACGACGATGTCCTACGATTGTAACTATTGAATTGAGTGTTCAGCTCCTTAAAGGTTTGAATGAGCAACGGAGTTCTCTCTCTTTCCATCTGTAAAAATATTAACATCAAATTAAATAACTGATATTTACGTTTGCATAATTGAATTTGTATCATGAAAATTTTTAACTAATATATCTTTTGTTTAGAACTAACGGCTATAAATCAATAAAGGTTGCTTCGATGTTTTACTTACATTTTAATTTATAGTTTTTAATTCTTTTGGTAATAAACTAATATATAACTTCAATTTAGGATTTATTCTCCAAAAATTCAAATAGATCTCAGCTTTAAACAGCACTTTTTTTCATTAATAATTTCACTGATGTAATTACAAGAGCTAATAACAAAATATATATGTCTCCTTGACATCCATATTTTAAAATAGACCAAATGTGGCCAGTAAAGGTAAAATTACTGTTTACAAGGTGCTACAGATACATAGCTACTCATATTATTAGTCATGTAACTTATACAAGGTAACCTTCAAAAGAAATAAATCTTCATATTATATAGTGACTAAGATACTCACTTTAGATAGCGCTAGATCTCTTTGTTGATTATTCCTCAATTTCTCCATGTCTCTTCTAAATTTCGCTTCTTTAACAGGAAAACCTCCCAACTCGGAAACAATAGATCCGGGTTCCAGGCCAACGTCTTCCATAAATACTCTTCCAAATAGATCCAGCGAAAGTCGCCACCTGCCCAATAGCAGATCATGCGAAACAGACTGTCCTATTGTTGGTCTTGGTACTTCCGGATTAACACTGGGCGTCGTTACGACTGTGACATTTGCAGATATCTCCTGATTTTCTAACGTTTCAGCTTGTTGATTGTCTACAGACATTATTATGTCTTCTTCAATTTTCTGATTCTAAAAAGGAAGTCAATAATTTACCATATAATAATTAAATTTAATAATTACATTTATATATTACATATAAATACATTATAATAAAATATCAATTTATGTATATCCCGTATCTGTCCACGAATCAAAGCTCGACAAACTGCGGTCATCGAAGGATAGCAATGATTTAGGAGCTTAACTAATATGTATGAAATTTTTTTAGCACACATCGCAAGCTAAAACTCCATACAAAGGCATATCCGTAATAAAATAAAAATTAAAATTATTCCTAGTTATATATAAATAAAAATTGGTTTTCAAAGTTGATATTCCAATAAAATTTCAAATTTCTTAGGTTTCAAGCAATAAAAAATTTAGTTCTGAGCACGGTTTCCAGATAATGCAACAAAGAACACGCAATCAGCGACAAAAAGATTGATAGAATGAATGTATTTTTTACCATATTAATTACTTTATTATGTAATCAACCATATATCGATGTTTTTGTGTAGTGGAAAATATCAACAAAAGAAAATGTCTCTAGAAAAAAATTTGATTGAAATTTAAAAACTCTAAATTGATTTGATATAATTTGATTTTAATTGTAAAATGAAACAAACCAAATTCTAAAAAAAAAAAATACCTTTTTCACTCGAATAAAAAAGTAATTATAACAAAAATAAAAATTGAACAGTGACTATTATTAAAAATAACGAATCTTCAACATAAGTTTTAATATACATAATTTTATAATGTTTGACATTTCAGCAAGTATATCAAAATTATGACATTCTCTACTATCCTTGCTAATAAAACATTTGCTGTGTATCAGAGCGCTCAACGAATTTGAACTAGAATGTTCAAAAAGATACAAAAAACAATTAATTAAAACTAATGATCACAATATTATACATCAACACTTTAGTTATTGTGATTACACAATATTATACAACACTTTAGTAATTGTGATTACATAATATTATAACGAAATAGCGTTCAGCTTTTGAGATACAACAAAAACTTCAATAAAAACCAAATATTTAAGTTCTGCGGTGCCTGCTATTTGTATATGTCAATAGTCAGAAGATTTTTAATTTCTGTTTGAAAATTATTCAATATAATTAATTGAACATAAAATTATATTAAAAAAAAAAGTTTATGTTGTGTTGTTTTAGTTATCAAGTAGAAAAAAGTTTTAAGTTCTAAACTTTGTTACCAGTATTAGTATTAGTACTACATTTACTGTTTTGGAGATATTAAATAAAGATTATTATTATTATATACAATTCATGTTTATAAGGGGCCATCCATAAATTACGTCACACGAATTACCTAATTTTGTTGACCTCTCCCCGTCCTTTTCACAACTGGTCACATTTGTAAGACCCCCACTAGTGTAGCAGAACAAAAAACGAATACTACGAGTATATTGATAAAAGAAAACTTAATTATCTTCATTCCATGGATTTCGGACCCACTCCTTTTAATTATTTATAACTGGCATAGCAGCCACTTCGTTCTCGTTTTGGGTTGTTAATACCAGGAACACACATTGTGTTAACATCTATTTCAGCCAATCATAGAGAATCATTGTCATCATCCAAACAAAGAATTTCTCTGGCACGTCCAGGAGCACTTCTTTGAGAACGAATCTATGGATAACACTTCTTGTTGACTCTTATGTGATTGCTTAAATTGATTAGCGATCTTGTATGATGATAAATTTTAGGCCAGGGCTAAACAAAGCACTGATTTTAGATAGAAGGAATGGTTTAATATTGTAAATTTATTTTATATTATTATATTATTGTGAAATATTTTATATTATTGTAAAATGAATTATTTAATAAAGACTTCATTTTCAAAAAAAAAAAATGACACGAACTGATGCACAGATACCACATTACCGATTAAACAAGTATGCCCCGACTTGTGAAGTGAATTTAGCTTCAGGATTCAGATAGTTTCAAATGTTTTAGACTTTTTCGTCGACTTAAGACATAACATTTCAAAATGTGACATCACGAAATTGTCCTATCTCCTTGTCGCATAATGTCGCACTTTGTCGACCCCCTTTCTGCACCTTAACATGTGACGTAATTTACGGCCCCTGAACTTATTAAAATTTAAAGAACTTGTCTGTTACCTTGATGTCCACGTTTTAGAAATATGCAAACAAATGGCCAGTAAAGGTACAATACTTTTCTTGGAGGTCAGTATTGACATGTTCAACAATTTTATTGAGCACATTTTTAAGTAACCTCCAGACAAAATTATGAATCAAAAAAGAAATATGTATTTAAACTGTACAAAAAGATTAATAAATTGTACAATTGTAATGTAAACTGGCTTACTATAGACGAGCCAACTCTCACGATGACACTAGTGTTGGGACTTCTAGAACTTGTAGATTGGATCGATGATCCAGAATATTGACTATCAGAAGTACTTTGCGTATTGAAATCTTGTGAATTTTCATTTGCATTGTTGGGTGGTAAGATGAAAGTCAAGGGTGGAGGGTTCTCTGGCAATGGAATCTGAAAGTAGCAAAAGTTTAGAAAATATTTTTTATTTGAATAGATAGAAAATGAAAACATTAAGAGACTAGTGCTGATCTATGGATTAATATTTTATTGATTTATTTAGGCCAACAAACATGAAAAGCCTAAGACAACATTCATTAACAAATAAAAGACTAAAATAGTAAAGATGAAATGAATGGAATTAATTATTCATCTTTAATTTGAAACGTTTCTTAATTCTAATTTATTTATTTTTATATTAAATTATGTTTCACCAAGAGTTAAGCGAGAATTCAATCTCAGTCATTATTCATTATTAATTTATAATTCTTTTTTTTCTCTAAATTTAACATTTAATTTTCAAACTTCTATTTTTTGATGTTCCCAGCTACCATTTTCATGGTTTTATTAATCTGACAGAGATTTGATTGTGACTGAACATTCCAATAATCTAGAAGTTGAGATACAAGGATCCAAATAAACTACTCTATCCATTAAATAATTGTATCTGGATTATATATAGTTATGTCTCATATCGATCAAACTATAAGAAGAATTTTACTTGTAACATTCTTAATAATTGTCAATAGGTTGAAAGAAAAGACTGCAGCGTAATGAAAAAAGAAGATATAATTTTATTGAACTACATAATTTGAGTTCAAATTTCGAGTGCAAAAATTATAAGAATTGTGACATTGCCATTAACTTACATGTTCTAAACCTGTTGACATATCGTTCATCAATTTCTTGGGAGATACTATAATCTGTGGTCTGGAAGTTGTAATGTCCATTTGCTCTGTCGAATCTCTGGGCGTTAGTAATAGTGATTTAGATCTGGATTGATCTATCACTGTGTTATCTCTATTGCAAGACAAATCCTGAGGTCTTTCTTCCAAACTGTCACCTGAAAATTGAATTGAAAAAATAATTACCATTTAACGTAACACATTATCAACTAACTTGTCAAGCAATATTGACAAAATATAATAAAATTTGAACGAAATAATTTTCAATGCCGTGAAACAATTTACCATGGCATTTATAGTCTTTTTACAACAATAAAAAATATAGATAAACTGTCTCTATTCCAATGAATAAAAATTCTGTGATTTTGATGGAGTTTATATATGGCACACTAGGAGAAACTTTCTATAAAAACAAGAACGGCATAAAAAAAACACCTTTCCAACTTTTTGAGACATGGAACAGTCTGCATAGAAAAGTACTACGTAATATCAAATGAAAATAATTTGAAAATTGAAGTACATTAAACAACAAAAATTAATAATCATTACTTGATAACCATTGAATTTAGTGAGGAATTGAAAAAGTCATATCAGATTATCAAATCTATAAATTTTAATCTCTATAACAAAGATGAATTTCAGGAGAAATTGATTAAACCTCAATGGAGTTATAATTGCATTGTTAATAATATGGCTAATAATTCAATACATAATATTGAAAGAATAATAAATCAATGTATCTGATATCTGAGAGGAAAGTGCTCACTAGGTATGTACATAAAAAATAGATTGATGCAAATGTAATAAGTCAAATTAAATATAAAGACTTAAAGTATAAAAAAGCAATTGTCTATCTATACATAAAATTGATTCTCTACTTAGACAGGAAAGCAAAAATATTTTAAAATTTTTTTGGATAATAACAGCAATTTATTGTGGAAGAACTTGAAATTGTAATAACCTAACAACAAAACTACTAATCCTTAAGAAGTTCTATTTGATTCTGTTGCAATAAGTGGGCCAGAAATTGCTGAATATTTCAATAATTATTATGTAAAAACTATAGAGAAAATTACACAGACTATAAACAAATTCAATAATTTTGAATTAATATTAGAGAATGTTGCTTCATATAAGAAGTTTGAAAACTTTTATAAACTGAGCATGTATGAGTTTGAAAATTATGTTAAATCAGTGAAAAAGTCAAACAATCATAAAAGTGCTATTTCAACAGAAATATTAATAATTAATTTAGTCTCAAAATGAATCTTGTGATAATATATGAAGATGTAAATAGCAATTACTAAATAAAGATTGATAATAATAAAATAATAATAAGTACCTGTAATTAATTGGATTCATTGAACAAAGTGAAAATAATGGACTGGCAGTGAAGACAATGCCAGTAAATTTAAAAAAATTATATTTAACCAAGAAACTGTTAATATTTTCTCCAATCTTGTGATTACAGTATTGGAGTTTGTTACTGTTTCAAATCAGATATAAATTTCTTGATAAATGTTTCAGAACTCAAAAGTTATGGCGAATAGATATGCTATTTCAAATCGACTGATTCGAGTTGAAAAAAAAAAGAAATTGCGTAATATATGAATAACAAAAAAAACGACGTTATGAAGAAATTGAGAATCCTACGTATTTAAAATAATCAGAGAATTCTGACTCTTTTTCCCACATCAAAATGGATAAATTCAAAAATTAACGCACCAGTTTCATCTTTGATTACGGCCAATAAGCTTTCAAACGGTTCCATAAATCTAGGTTCTGGGTTTGAAACACCGGCACCTTCGGTTTGTACTACTCTACTCGTTGTCGGTTTTTGACTGTCTGACGTTGATTCATCCCCTACAAAATTATGAGGGTAAAACAACGGATTGGGGCCCATCACGTTCAATGATTGAGATATAGGATGATTAGCTCTGGCTGGTTGGCTCATGGCGAATTCGGTCGTCCGTGTAGACAGGCTCAATTTCGTCGGGAGAGACTCTAATGGATTATTTGAATTGCTGTCGGAGGAATTCAACGTGACAGGATGTTTAGGTATTCCGAACAAATCTTCACGTCTAGCGTTTGGTTGTAACAGGTGCGGCTGGTCGGCTAACGGCAACGCTTCAGTCAACGGAGTTTCAAAAGGATCAGGAGGGGGACATCCGAGACATAAAGTAGAATCAGATCGCTGTAAATGATTTATAATTATTTATACGAATCCAATAGAGAATAAGATCAATATAACTACAAAATAATTACAAACTCAACAGCTTTAAAGGTTCAGAGCGCACAAGTTAAAACAGTTGACAAGCTACGTCAAAAACATGCCATATTTGTGAGGATATTTGAAGGCTGACTCGCTTTGCGCTACCAGATGTCCCACTGGATGTCGATATATAAAATTGGACATTAAATATAAAAAAACAGTGATAATGTACCAACAATAGAAGGAACATGATATTTTAACCAATCTCTGTAAATTTTTGTCTGTTCCAGCCAATCTCCGAAACTGCTGGACCGATTGAGACGGGACTTTCACTGGAAGATAACTGAGGTCATGAGTAAGGCATGCCTTAAGCTACATTTTTTCTCAAAAAATAAATCTTTGAAAGGGCACAAGGGGACATGGAAAATTTAGTGTTGATACAATAGAAATTTGGAACATAAAATTTTTTTTCAGAAAATTATTGCTTTGGAAAGGTGAAAGGAGCGATAATGCGCAGAGAAACGCATTTGACTAAAATTTGTTATGGTTCGTGATTTTAGTTCTGAAAATACATAAAACCGGGTGAAGCCGTGGGCAAACGCTAGGTATTGATATTCTAATACCTGGAAGAAGGGATGCTTCCTTCCTTTCGCAGATCCAGCTTGCAGAGACGCATTGAGGTTGTTAGAAATATTTGCTAAATTACTGATTTCCTGATCATCCAAAGATTCGGTGTCCATAGCAACCGTAATGTCTTCTTCCACTTCCTCATTTTCATTTTCATCCTACCAAAAAAAAAAACATATTTCATACGCTACATATTAAAGAAACATAGAAGAAAGAAATGAGTATTGTATATATATATTGTATTATAAATTGACGAATGGTTTCATTTTTTATAATGAATTACATCTATATTTTTTATCATTATATATTTTTATACTTAAAAGTTTCGAATAAGCTCTCCTGAGCAGGAGCCAACCAATCTTCCAATTCAGAATGAAGCTCAAGCACTTCAATCATTTCTAAGAAATAGTCTAAAAGTCAGTAAACACATATTATAAGAAACATATTTTAAGAAAGCCCAAAATTTTCTCAGTGAGACAGTTGTATCTACCTTACATGAAATGGGACGAATGAATCGAAATTGTTAATAATATTATTATCGAATCAACTGAATTCAAAGTCGTTTAAAGATAAAACATTATTTTCATATTGGTTTTTTCCTGATATATGTCAATTTTGCGGTCAAAAAGAATTGAAAGAGAGGGAATACGGCAGTTATATATTAGGAAGAAGAAAAGAAATCGAAAATCCCTTCATTTCGTATATACTACACACAAGTATATTTGCGCGCGAAAGTGTTTTTTGGTCTGCCGGGACAAAGCAACTGCCAGATCGGTCTGCCATGAGAGATATATGCCTCTGATACTATCAAGAATAATATAAAAATTTTGAAGTTTCCTAAAATATGTCAAAAAGAAGTTTTTTTCCTCAATTTCCAAATAGTCTGCCACAAGGAAATAACCGCGGGAATGGTCTTCCGTTTGGTTTTTATTACGTATAATAATATATTTCAACATACCAAAACTGCAGCTTTCCTAAAATATGTCTTTTTCCCCCAAATTATCACACCTGCTGTACCTGCGCTGTACCGAACCTACCGCGACTTCGCTAAACTAAGCCCCATTTCATATATGGTAGGTACAACTGTCTCACTGAGAAAATTTTAGGCTTTCCTAAAATATTGGTCGCCAGATATTTACTGGCTCTTAGACTAAAAGGTTACCAATGTGATTAAAACTGACATAGTGTTACGAATTTAATTATTAGTTGTCGAAAACATTTGTTTCACCAACACATTGGCTTCCTCACATGTTTATGTGTGTATATTACTCTGTACGCTGAAAAGTCATTATCATGAAATATATTTTAACCTATTGACAAGTAGATATGGTAAATATTGAATTATGAAATCTTGAATATTATACGAGTACAACATTACAATCAAGATGGAGATAAAACATTTACAATAATACCTGATCGTTCCACGATGACAATCTAAGTCCGTCACGTCTCAGATCTGTGTCTACCGTTTCGGTAGTACCGGATCTCATGAAATATATAAGAGCATCAAATACGTAAGCTACGTGTTTCAGAGCCGACACATCCAGGACTGGCAAGGAATCCAAATGTTCACTATTATGAGCTCTCATCAGGGACAGGCAATACGATAAAAATTCCCGTCTGGCAGCGTGAGCATCAACACCTATCAACAAAAATATTCAATACCCAAACAATTATTGAAACAAGTAGTATACAATAATGTCGTTATGTGAAAGAATTTTTGAAAAACTTCTTTCTTAAGTTTCAGATATCATATAATTCATTCTACTAATTTTTGTGAAAATAGTAGAAATTGCTGAGGATATTTTTCTTATGATTTGTTACCATTTTCGTTATTTTAAATGGTAAATATTGCATATTTATACATAAATCAATTGATCTTTAATTAAAAAAAAAATTCATCTACCGCATGTATATATTTTTTCAGTTAATTTTCAGTTACACACAAAATTCATAAAATTTTTACAGATAGGGTTGTGTTTCCTTATTTAATTTTACAATTTATTTGTTGCAGATTGCCAAATAGTGAGAATTAAGATGTTCTGCAAATTGCAATATCTACTAAAGGTATGTACTGAATTCAAAACGCCTTTGATAACAATTTTGACTCTCGTGGTAATTTATATTATCCGAGCGAGACAATTATTCACATAGTAACTCTCACTTATGTGTGTTTCAATAAATGATGAGATGAAAAAGAGGAGGACTTTCTTATAACTCCTAAAAAAAGGTAGTTTGTTGAAAAATTTGTAGATAAAAAATTGCAAAATATAACGGATATTGATTCAAAAGTACCTAACAAATTGCAAGTTTCATTCTGCTGAAATACTTATTAATACGATAATACGCTCTACTACAAACACCATTTTGAATAATAATTATCACAACAGGCATAACGAAGCTGAAAACAATTCGAAAAAAAAATTAAAACAATAACCAATTAATGGTATACAGTTGGGGTGCAACTAAGAGGTCAGTTCACAAATTACAAACTGTTTTAAGCAGGATATATAAGCGATAGTAGGTTTGCGCAGGGTTGACCGAAGGTCTTGTATTATAGGTGGTAATGGCTCAGCGCCCAATAGGATTATTAAATATTTAAGAATATATTGGAACCTTCTTTATATTCACATGATACGCTAGGCACGATAGCTATATGTCTGCTGATATGAGTTGATTGAATATTAGCTGGTTTCTTGGTGAAAAATGATCCAAGTAATTGAATGAAGAAAACTTGGCTTAGTTTCAAGGCATTATATTGTTGCTTGTGTCGGAGAGTTACCCCTGTTTTAAGAATTTTGAAAATTCTTAAGAATTTTGAAAAAATATTCTTAAAACAGTTCAACTTTTGAGAGTGATTATCCCCTAAAACAATTGTTAAATATATTCAGTGTTTGATTAGAATTGCAGTTCAGGACAGGAAAAATAGTGTCCTCATTAGTAATTTCCAAGCTTTCAAAAATGTTTATTTTCTTTCCCAGGGCTGAAATTGTAAAATATTGACAGTTAATGCCTAACTGTTATGCACTAACAATAGTGCCTTGTTAAGCACTATTGAAAATATCTTACAATTTTATAATTTTTCTGTGTTCGACTGGAATCCCAGTTAAACACTGAAAATACATTTCTACAGTCGTTGAACATTCAACACTATATATATATATATATATATATATATATATATATATATATATATATATATATATATATATATATATATATATATATATATCAAATATCAATATATAAAAAAATCAAAATATTTTAAAAAATAAGTTTGACATTTTGATATCTATAGTAATTCATAAAATTCAATTAATTATTAGTTTTGACAAAGTTGTGATATACAACGAAACGTCAACGAAAATAAAGTTTTTCACATTAAAATAAACCTGTTATTGCTAAAAACATTGAATATATACATATATATATATATATATATATATATATATATATATATATATATATATATATATATATATATATATATATATATATATATGTATATATATATAAAGTAAATAAAAACTATTTTTATACCATCTCTTTCAGGCCGGGTTCTATTTTCCACATTCGTAAAACCAACAATCCTAGAGCCTGCAGTGCTTGTTCCATTTGAAGTAGAGTGATTTCTGTGACTTGTTCTGACATTCGAGCTTGTTGAAGGTAAAACTGAAATATGCAACATTTTCATTTTCAAAATGTAAAAATTGTAGAACAAGAAAGTATTTATAAGAATAGAGAAGAGACTACTCTTGGAAATGTGCCATATTGAAGAGACACAAAGAACATCGATAAATTTGATAAAGATACATAACAACTGAGTACAATCTATTTCAATATAATAATAATAATAATAATGTTTATTGAAATGAACAATCACAATAAACGAAAATGAAAACCATAAAGCAATCAATTTGCTGTCGGGGGGAATACTTAAATCTATCCTTATTCTATTTTACATGAACCATGATACCGTATATTAATAACATACAAACAAAATATTTTCTGTATAATGTTCTTAAGCCTATCAACTCAACTAAAAGAAAAACTTTTTGATAACAATTTTATCAGCAAGCAGAAATTTTCTAACTGAATTTCTAAAATGAACAAAAGAGTTCGAGCTACATATTTGAACACTCGGATACAAAAAATTGATGAATCTAGGTCCCAAATATGCTATGCATTTTGTGCCTAACACTTTATTTGCAGTAGAAGTAATAAATTTGGTGGAATCATTAAATCTGATTTCTCTAGTAGTATCTAATTTACGTGTTTTAATGAGGTCCCTGTTCTTGTAGATAAAACATACTGCTTTAAAAAAAAATAATTTTCTCAATTCAAGTTGTTGTGTGTCTTGGTATAGTAACTCGGACGGGTAAGTGAAAGGTTTTTAGTAAATTATCTTCAAAAATCTTTTAGGTAGTACAATGAGTTTATTTAAATGGCCAGTGCCTACTCCTCCCCAACCTGATATTCCATATGTTAGTCTAGAATCGATGAATGCATAATAGTCTTCAACTGAGGCAATTCCAAAATTTGCGCTAAAAATTTAAATCTCCCCAGAAGCGATCTGCGGCTCTGTATTATGTATTTCACATGGTCATTCCATCGAAGATGGCTATCAATAATTATCCCGAGATATTTTATTTTGTTAGTGCTTTTAATATTCATTGAATTTCCATCAATAGTTAAGGTGATAGTTTTATAATCTGGGAGATGATTTTCATAGCTAGTAAGAGGCAGGTAAACTTTTTTATCAAAATTTATGGTGAGTAGTTTGTAGTTAAACCAATCTATAATTAATCTTAGGCCAATTTCTATTTTTTCCTTCAGTTCCTTCCAACTATTGTCTACATAAAAAAGTACAGTATCATCCGCAAAACTTATGTCTGCATTTGATTCGATGTTGAATAAGCTGTTCAAATATACAATAAAAAAAATCGGTCCGAGTATTGTTCCTTGAGGAACACCACACTGTAGATATTCGAAACTACTGTATTGATCTTCTATTTTAACGCATTGTGTTCTATTGATTAGGTAAGACTGGAAAATAACTGAATATATATATATATATATATATATATATATATATATATATATATATATATATATATATATATATATATATATATATATATATATATATATATATATATATATATATTATACTGATATACTGAATAATATGTGAATTCCTAATTTGAAAAGTCAATTCAAGATATATATATATATATATATATATATATATATATATATATATATATATATATATATATATATATATATATATACTGTTTGTGTGTTATTTTTTATGTGTGAACTCTTGTAACTAATACCATTTGTTTTCAGAAAACCTGTTTAAATCTATCCATGCATTAATTCACACACACGCACACACAAGTAAAAGTTCAAATTTAATTTAACTATATATATATATATATATATATATATATATATATATATATATATATATATATATATATATATATATATATATATATATATATATATCATAATAAATATTCATAATACTTATTCATAATATTTATAAGTATAATAAATATTTATTATACTTATAAATATTCATACAAAATTTTAAATAAATATTAAACATAAAATATATTAAAATACTATAAAACTATAAAATAACTCACCACTAGTGTTAACAGATGGTGTAATGGTATGACTGGTAGTAGGGATGTCTAGAGAATTAGTTAAAGAGGCACCGAATTTAAGTTGCGCCTCGGTGGCGTCCATAACCGTTAGTAGCCAATCCCAAGTTGATTTCAAACGGAATTCTAAATATATCTGAAAAAAATTCATTATAATATAATATTGCTCATTAATGAACAATCAATGATAAACATGTTCATTTTATTGTACTCTGAAATTTTGATATATGTAAATAGAAATTGGTGAATTTCCAAAAAATATTCTATAATTGATCAAAAACGTTCGAAATTTTTTTAATAGGACTTGAAACTTTGATATGAAAAAAATTGAACAACCTAGTTCTATTTAAGTTTAGTTAATTAATAATAATATTAATTTCCCTTCCATAACTTACACTTGTAATACAATCGTAAAAGGATTTAAATAAAAGTTCTCACTTAAAAATTAGGCTTTTAGTACTGATCTTTTCAGTGAAGAATCTTTGAAAAAGATATTCGACCAATCTTTTTGGCCTGAAGCATTTCACAAATCGGGAAACACATTCGAAATTTATTTCAGATCAGAAGAACAGCTGGACAGTTTATTGACCTTACAGTACATAAAGGTAATATCAAGAATCTATGTGATGGTACAGTTAATGGGAAAAACACTGTATATAGAAAAAATGGAATGTACACTGAATAGATCCTATGAATGCAGCTTTGGAAGCTTTTGCATTGGCCAGTTTTACTGTAAAGATGTAGGTGAACATATTGGCTAAGTGATATTCATAAAAGACAACCTTAACTACTTCCAATGGAATTATCTGATTGAAAAAATTACAGGAGTTATGGGGGTTGCAAGCATGGACCAAAATGTAATAAAAAATCCATCTCTGTAGCATAATATATACTCTATAATTATATAATAATTTTATTCTGAAAATTCCAGTTAGTAAACCAAATATAGAATTTTGGAAGATATAAATATCTTCCAAAACGAAAATTATACTGGAAAGTAAAAAGCAAAATATACTTTATTAATGGAAAAATTACTACAAAAAGAAAAGCTACAAAAAAATGGTTTGAATCTTATTTATCATGCAGGTTTCAAAAAATAACTCTCAAGGGATAGAGTGACACAAGTATTCTTGAAAAGAGCATCAATAGATCAAGGGGTACCGTAAGGTTCAATTGAGTCCTATAATTTCCATCTTTTTCATATGACCTATCTATTGGTTTAAACAACATATATCAATTCAAAATTATGCAGATGACATAAGACTCATTTATCTCAAGTCTCTCAAGACACAGACTTTACAGAAGCTGTGAGAATACATATCAATGAAGATAAAACAATTTCAACTTTTTTCAAAACTCACACTTATATGACAACACCTAAAATAATGAAAATGAAGATTCAGCTCATTGAAAATCATAAGTCATCAAGCTTCTAGGTATCTAAAATGACGAATCCCTGAAATGAAATCAACATACAACACAGCTGTGTACCAATCTCACTCTCAGTTCTGCCTGCTTCTTATTAAAAGTAATAGATAAATATTTGAATTTGTCAACATAAAAGGTGGTATTTTCAGATTCTCTTGAAGAACAAAAAAGTAGAAAAAGCGCAACATACTATTTTATGGATAAAGTCTGATGTTTTCTTCCACATGGAAGTTTTGAGAAAAGGTCTACATACCTTCGTTACAGCTACATTTCTTTTTGTTTTTCACAACCAGTAACTGTTTGAAAAAAAAATCGCAAGACAACAAGAAAACAACTTTTTTGAAATATCCAAAACATCTACTCAGATACCGAGAAAAGACCGGAATATGCTGCAACGCTTAATCCAATATCTGAGCAAGAAGTCAAATAAATATAAATCTTGTGTGTTCAGAGTGCTTGTCAACAACAAACCTTCACAGCGCTGAAGAGTTATTTGAATATTGTCAAGTGCATATAATGGATATGCCGCTCGTTTATTGCATTGGATGTTGTTTGCAATTAACAATTACGATTGTTATTATAAAATTCACGTCGTTTTCTTTTCTAGGGATTCACAAGTTATCTGTGTATGTTTATGTATGAAAATGAAGAAATTTATTCTAATTCTTGACATTAAATTCAATTTACCTGCACATTATAAATGTCGTCTTGTGACACTTCCATATGAGTTGTTGGAGACAACATTTGAGATATATTAGGCATCGTTGATAATAGATCTGCTATCTGGCGGATGACAATACCTAAAACCATCGCAAACACATTATATATGACATCAGGTTAATTGAAAAACGATAAAATGGCAATAGCACAAGAATTAAATTAACCACATAGAAGAAGTTAAGAACCACATAATGAAATTTATTTTCAGTAACCATCTAAAATTGATATTATTTTTAAATTAAAGCAATTGTATTTCATCCTACATAAAAATAATTGATTTCGAACTTTTTCACGAATTAGCAGAGTTTATAAACAAAAATTTAATTAATGGAATATGAAGCTATCATAGACAAACTTTTCATCGTCACAGTCGGCAGAAGTTTTTGTTGATTGTGGCTGTGTACATCCGAATGCCGACTGTTATTGATGATACTCATAATTCATAATGAACTCATAATTATAAGAGTTAGCTAATAATGTTTGACCAAAGTTTGAATTCCAGCCTTCATTACAAAATTATTCAATTAAATATTTTTATTACAATTTGTCAACGACTACTCATAATGCGAAATCGTAATTACCAAATGCCCTGGCTAAACAACTGGCAGTAGTTGCCATTGTGATGGTATCTGTCCCGGTCGAGGCACTGGCACCGGTAGACCTTCTCAACGAAGTAGGATCGATGTATAGCAAGTTGGTACCGCCGGCAATTCTAACTCCAGTTGAGCGACTCGCTTCTCTCGAACGTATGGCCCATTGCATATTCTGGGGTGCTAGATTTGTGCGTTGTCCATGACCCGTCGCATTGCTGTAACGGCTTCTTTCATAGACAACAGAGCAAGAGAAATGTATTACACAACAAACAACAGAGTGGCCACGCCCAGAACTACTTCAAATATGAGATGATGATCTCGAAAATAATACTTTTACTAGATACGTGCTTCTCATAAATTTCAGAAGTGCCAATTAAAAAAAAACTCACATCACAGCAATAAGCATGCAGTCTACTATGGGATACTATCTTACTATACTACCCTATATGAAAATGTTAACGTCTTAAGACATATTAATTGAAAAGTTTCTATTATCAGTAAGAAGATAACGATAATTAAGATTTTATGAATAGTTTTTCGAAATATGAATAAACTTTTCAACAAATTTTCACATTAAATATAATTTGGAATCTTAAAAGCAATTCAGATTATAAGAATATTATACTACACACTAGCACAATAACATATTAATACGATTAATATGTATTAACGATGCAATTAATACTATATACAATAGTATTTTATAATTGAAGAGAGTGTTTATCTTTTGAAAGCAAGAAACCTTAAATCAGTACACTATTTCTAGATCAGTAGATTCAACATTTCTCAGCTGACTTGGTTCTTTCAGCAGAATGAGTGCTCATATTACAAAGCATCCGATTATTTTCCGAAAGTATTAATTTCAGCGAATTTACGTGCGATTTAACACTATTAGATTTTGTAATTTTCAAACTGAAAGAAAGCTTACATAAAATATCCCGCTGAGATATCCCGGCAAAATCATTTTTCAAACTTAATACATTAAAATTTGGTTTTTAAGCGAATTTCAAACAATTTTGTGCTATTTTTCCTAAGCGATTTAAATAAGATTTTCGGTTTTAAAATATAGAAAATAAAATATAAGTTGTCATGCATTCTCAAATAATTAAATCAAAAGCTTTCAATGACTTGTAACAACATCATGCCACTACTTTACAATAAGTGTACTTGTCCCAACTTCAGATTTCACATAATATTGAATAAACAATTCATAGAAGTGTCATCATGACAAAAATGATGACTCCAATTACATCAATTGAAATCGAAACAGATACTATGATTTTTCGAAATGCTCAACTCACATACATTCCAACAAAAGTATTAGACATACCTCCTTCGTTCAAGTTGCTCATCGTTCAGTGTATAATCCTCAGTATCTTGTTCGTCCGTTTCGCCAGTTTCGCTTTCTTCTTCTTCCTGTTGACTTGATTCGGCGCTGTCGTCTTCCGGGAAGAGCAGCATTCCTGATAAGTAAGTTATAGTGCAAAACAACACACATGCAAAAATAGCAAACGCCAAAGCGTTTTATGAAACTCATTAAAAACCGGCAAATGTATTCTTTTAGGACAAGATGTCTAAGTGAATAGGTTTTAATAATATTAGTTAAGTAAATAAGTCTCTCGAGAATGGTAGAGTGCGTTCGTGACAAAATTTAGTGCATAATTTCATATAAATATGGAAGGCATTGCAGACAATGTCATCCAAACACCTCAGAGATTTGCTTAGAGTGTCTGAATGATCCCCATGTCTTATAGGTCCGTTTCGCATTTTCGAAATTTTTGTGTTTCATCAGAATCATTTCGATATTTGGAATGAATTTCACAAATTTATTCACAATTCACAAAATTTAAGACTGAACTAACTATGAATTACTCATTATATGCATGAAATTCGAAGCTAATCGAACATAGTCTATGCTAAATTTTTGTTTAAAACGTTAAATTTCCGATGAATATACATAATTTCAAATAAATGATAACTAGGTATAATGAAATTATCATGGTTACATTTCCTCACAGCTATATTGAATTTCAGCTTCTATCAAAGTAATTTTTTTATATGTTTTTCATTTATATGTTTAAAAAAAATGATACTGTCCAAACATAATTTTAATGTTTAATTTCTACTTACGTTTGCAAACACTGCTTAAAATCAATGATGAATAACTTCTCAACCTTTACTACTTGCTTACTAAAAATTTCTTTACAATCATCTCAAAAACTTATATTAAGTGTATTGAATAATTGACGAATAGTATCATAAGCTGTTCAGTATAAATTTTGAAACGTATGGACTTAATTAGGCACTAATGCCCTACAATAACAAGGAGTAGGCTTCTATGGGCATTGTTGAAAATGGAACAGGTATAAGCTCTTCTAGGCCAGCGCCCAAATAACATTATTTCTCTTTCAGGCTTTTCAAGAGCATTCACCGATCACAAACGTACTTTGATTCAACGATCACAAACGTACTTCGGATTAATTTTTGCAAAAAATTCGTAAAAAAATTCCTTTCAGAATGTCTCCCGCAGATAAAGATCAAATATTTGGAGAAACTAAACACGACCTATCAGCCCGGAAAAAGCTTGCACTACGTACAACTAAAGTCTTGTCCATTCGCCCTGAAAATAGCATTGTTATCGTCGATGAAAAAATACATACCTGTATCGGACCCGGCCGTGGCTCCAGTTTGCACTGATCTCTGTGCCGAAGCGGCGTCTTGATTACTGTGATTATCGTCGCTGTCCGATTCGGTTTCGGCGAGAAGATCAAGTTCTGGATCACTTTCTTCGCCCTGTATACGATTTTCTTGAACGTCTGCCGGAGGATCCTGCGGTTCAGATTCATTCATAGAGCCTTGGTGGACGGTTAGGGGCATGGTTCGATCTCCATCGGCAGGGGCGTCCTCATGCTCGGAAGCATTGTCGTCGTCATTGTCGATGGCCATACCTAATATTAAAACGTTAACAACACCAAATTAGCAAAAAAAAAATTTATTATTTTTTCAAGCAGATAGTCCTTCACTCTAGTTGTATATTTCTAATATGTTTATATATTTCCCTACGCCCATATAGAAATATAGCGTCGAGTGATAACAGCTCAGCAGATTCTGCAAAGCAAATGTGGAAAAGTAGAATGTCTAGAATATTTTCATAAATCATGTATGGTACAAGTAGCTAAGTACAAATACACCTCAAACACGAGAAGCCACCTGCGGAAAATGGAATTGCAACGACTCCAAAAAATAATATTGAATCGATCAAACTGAACAATGACAAGAAACTCTGGTTATTTATATTGAGGGTGAAAAACACAGCATCAGTCACAAATATCAAAGAATACACTTGAGAAAAAAGCAGTATAAGCGTCTAACAGGTAGTGATTAATCTCAAGATTCTCAGAGAAAGAAATAAAACACTTTAAATCAACAAAAGAACTACAAAACACCAGCTCACACTTGCTAGTACTAGATCAGAATATACAATCCATAGGGAATTCCATAAATCTGCTAGAAGACCCGATCAACAATACTCTAAAAAAATGTGTATTGTGTGACGGAACTTTGGGAAGAAAAAGAATTGGCACATCATGGAATTCAAAATTCTGTTCTGGCCAGTGCTTACTGCAGATTGAGCAATCAAGATGGCGGAAGCGCCGTATATACGAAACGGGTAAAAATATACAGAGGGAGAAGACCTTGTTAAAATAGATTGCTGCAGTGGAAATCTATATAATCAAAAGATAATCACAATGCCAATATACAGACCCCCTGGTAACCTGGCAAAAATTAGAAGGGATATTGGATATTGTGGGAAGATTTCAGGATAAATCTTTCTTTGTCCTCCTACTATCATATGCTGTGAAACCTACAATATGGTCATGCACTAAGAACAACGAGCAAAACTTTTATAGACAACATGGTAACAAATATCAGGAGACTTCAACACACGTATTATGGAAATCATAATCTCAGACACAAATATTAAATGATATGATTCCTGTATATTTTTCCTATTCATTGTTTGTAAGCTATTCATTCAATCTTCACACAAGTTCTTACTTTATTGTATTTAGTCACGGAAATCTTTCCTTTTACATGTAACCTTTAAATAGTACAATTCTTTCCTTACAATTATTTTCAGCCATAATTTGAATATATGGAGACTGATTTATAACGATAAAAGTAAAAATTTATTACCTTTTCAGCATATTTTTAATTTGAATTAGTTCTTTATCTTATTAAATTAACCTAAATTCATTATAATTCATAATTCTCATCACCATATTTAAAACAGAAAAGCTTACTTTCTCCGTCATTTACATCGTTCAACAAATCCCTGGCAGTAGCAGCGGCTCTCCTTACAGCTTCCGCCAAAAATGGAAACCGTTCATTACTAGTTTGACGGCTCAGATGACGGGTAGAAGATGGTGCTAACGGATCAACCAAAAACAACTCTTGAGATCCCTATTAAGCAAAAAAACAAATGAAACTTTCATTTGTGTCCATACATAAATATTCACACTATAACATCAAATTGAAGTTTCAATATACTGTCGTAAGTAATGTCATAAGAAAATACTAAATTTGCAAGTTAAAGTAATATTTGTTTGGAGTAATTTAAAAATCATCCACGATTTAATTTTTTATGAACAATCCATATCAAAGTTATACCTATTCTATTCTTTAACAATAACATTAAACATAATGATTTTTATTTACTACTTGAATTAATTTAACAGGCTGTTATCGTTTATATGAACATTAAGGCAAACGCGAGTTACTGGCATCAGACAATAGAAGAAATGTTCTCGCCATGCAATGGATCAAACTGATAAAGGAGATATCATCAATTCAATGTAAGTTTGCATTGGTATTGGTTTTCTTAGTAACAGTAAAAAAAACTATTTATTCAAATGATTAAGTTTTTGTTTAATATTGTGTGCTCAAATTCAAAATGTATCAATATGCAGCTATCAAATAAATTTTATTCTATTGAAAAAATAAATAGAATGTTTCAAATAAATAGAACGCATTTTTGCAAAAATCGCAATACTGTAGCTGATGAAAACAGAAATTACTAAGCATTAGTTAACGTTCATTAACTGTAAGAAATCAATTATCAAATAATTCATAGAATAGCAAACAAAAAATAATCAAAGTGTTGTTTTTAAAGCTATAATGCTTTTACTCACATTTAAAATGTCACTAGCTGAAGTTGCAAGAGAGAAAGGAGCAGTAGGCCTAGCCACTCCTAATCTCACAGGAGCAATAAGAGAGTCTGCAGTTTCACATAATTCTTCTATGGATAGTTTCATCAGAGATTGAAACACTCTTCGACACTTACTTAGTGGCTGATTCTGAGTATTTAAACTCCTTCTTTTGATCGAATTCGGAGCAATCTCGATGCTGAATATGACGAAAATTCGAACCACTGATCTGAAGAATGTAGACAAAAAAAATTTAATTAACAAATGTTATCAATATCAAAGATACCAATGTAACTTCACGTAACCACTAAGAAAAAAATACATTACGTTGCTATAATGCTATTAATGAATTAAAATAAAAATTTAAATCCAATAATATAATTCATATATAAAAAACAAACTTGAATATTTTGAAGCAAAATGTCAAACATTTACAAATTACATACATATTTTCATGAAATGATGATAAATGTGCCATAATTTCTAAATTATGAATTCTAAATACATGAAACCTTAATATAAAATATTCATACAATGAAATTGAAGATTATATAAAAAAAGTTGCAGTAATAAAGCAGTCGTTCTAATATTTTTCATACTTATTGGTTGTAGTGACGTATGATTATAACAATGGACATTTACACTTCTATTGCGGTAGGTGCTCTTAATTTGGAGATAGCGTATCGAATCAACCTCAATAGTATTGACTCAATATAATAGTATTCAAACGAAAGCGGGTATAGTAATCTGTAGGGATGTCGTAGTGAGCCAAAGTCAACAGGCTTAACCGACCAAAGCCAAGCGATTTTTTCGACGCTTGTCGTTACATGGAATTTACACTTCATACTCTGTGTACATTAGATTATGTTATACTATTATTCACCCTGTAAAACACGCATCAATTGAAAAACTCCTTGTGAAATGAATCACTATGAGATTCCGCTGAAATATCGTGAAAATTCATATTATCTTTCACAAAATAAACAAATATTCATCGATCTAGTTGAATGATAATAGGATACAATTGTTTCATCATTATTATGAATCATCAGTCCATATTTAATCTATCAATGAAGAATCGATGACTTGCATAACGAACATAGGTCCTATACCAAATTGAGGGGAATGTTTCCTAATGAAATATTCACGTAGGCTCCCTCTATCGGAAAAAAGACGTATAAACTCTCCCTAGCGTTCAAGATTCCTACTCATGACAACAATGATTAAGAGCCTCAGTATTTGTTAGTATTTCATGACCTGTGAATCTTGAAACTAGCTATAGTTTTGCCAGCCTGGGCCTGATCTGGAGCGATTAGGCATGGGATTATTCGTACACATTGCGGACAATTTTCTGTAGTGTTCGAATGAAATATCTATAAAGCTGAATTTTACTCGCGCATTACTGAAAAATTGAAATTAATCAAGAGAATGTTATAGCAGAGCTAGATATGTGAACGTGTACGATGTGATGTCTCCATCATCCTTCAAGGGATAAATGTTAGAGAAATATTGAAACCGATGCCACACCTGATGGAAGTGCGAGACATATATATATATATATATATATATATATATATATATATATATATATATATATATATATATATACAGTAGTGATATAATTGTATATACATATATGCAATTAAAAGTCATCGATTTTTGTTTGATTGATTGAATAAGGATGAAAGAATTGTATCTTATTATCATTCAACAAGTTCGATGATTTTTCGAAGCGCACTTCATATTCACTCTTGAAAGTGATAGGTTCGTTCTCGTCGTATGAATGATTCGTGAAAAATAAAATAATATATATATATATATATATATATATATATATATATATATATATATATATAGCGTCGAAATCACTTGGACTTGGTAGGTTTGGCCAGTTAATTCGGCTTTCTACGACATATCTGAATATTACTATATCCGCTATCGTTTCAATACAGCTGCAAGCAAAAAGGCAGATGTCTATCATTAAAACTAAGCCATGTACAACAACTAGGAAAACATTACCCATACAAATTTTGATCGAAACAATATTAAGTAACATAGCTTAGAAAAATTAAAAAAAAGCTTACTTCGCTATATTAGATTAACTATTAAATGTTTTGAGAAAAATGTCTCACCTAACAAAACGTCTAGCAACAAAAGTGGCGATTTCTACTTGCTTGGAATCTGAACTTTTCATTTCCTTAATTAAAGTTTCCAAAAGTGTGTCCATAACCATCTGGCACTTGACAAGGAAGCAATGAGTGAACTTGTCCAACAGGGTAGTACCAGATTGTCCCGCTACGTGAGGTTGGTCCAAAAATTGAGGATCAGCGGACTCTCTAGTTCCCGACATGATCATGCTCTTAACAGCCTTCCAGTCACCGAGCAGACACTCAAGCGCCTTTCGGCTAAAACGTGGTGGTTCGAGATCGTGCTCGGGCATATCTGACTCCACTAAAATCAAATGTAGTTATTTATCATGTATACTGTCTCTAAAATGATAACACATGGACACAACATAAAATTACGATATTTCGATTTTAATCTAATATTAATACTCTCTAATAGGCTTTCCTAAGCACGTTTTGCATTCGAGAGTGCATTTATTAATTTAATAGTAACTCTCAGATGAACAGATAGAACGCACATTTCCCGTGAAAAATACTTGTAGTACCTGCAGTATGCAGTATGAGCATCTTTCTATTTAACAGAGGTTTTGTACTCAATAGACTTGATCTACCGTATAAATGAAAGTCTACATTATTTTTGACTTTCGAATAAGAATCGATAAGAAAACGGGTTTTCTTATCGAATGGGTTTTGTCCTTATGTTTTCGGTTTATAAGACTGCTCTCTTTACTCACCATCTGAAGAAGGAGTTTTGTTTCTTGAATTAGATGAAGCGGCCCTAGGTCTCGAATGCCTGAATTGACGCTGTTCTTGATTTTGACGACCCACAGTTTGAACGAGAAACAGCAAAATGCTTTCGCCCCTAAAAATATATTAAATCTCTCATAATAAAAACCATACATATATTACGGAAACTAAATTCAATACCTGGAGTTTGGCTGACAGACCAAATTCGTTTCTCTCACCAACTTCTGAAGTAATTCAAATCGGACAGTCTGATTGCCCATGATTAGGGCCTTACATTTACATTTCTCCCAGCAATCGCAATAAGCAGTAGGGGAAGTTCTTTTCAGCTTGCAATCGTGTCCCTTATGACATACTCTAGCGCATTCCGTGCAACAACAAAGGGTTCCGGTCAGTCCACAGGTACGACATTCGAATATGTCCTGCGAATTATGGCCATGTCAAAAATAACAATTTTCAAAACGTCAAAAGAAAATGATAAAATTAACTAGGAGGTACTTTTGAAGTTGTTGAACTTCAGGTCGGTTCATGTGTCGTTCCGACATAAATAACGAATTTTCCCATGACCCACGATCAATGACTCAATCGCACTTCGTGACACTAACAATAATGTAACTGAGATTTGAGAATATTATCAAGTGGAAAAAGGCGTTGCCATTGTTGTTTTTAATGGACCTTTATAGTTTGTATTGTAACATATTTTTGACTTTCAACGATAAGAAACTTTTAATCGATATGTTTTTGTAGACATTAGTTTTCAATTACATTGTTTTAGTTCATTATTTATTTTGTATTACATTATTTAAAGCAAAAAATAATAATTTTTGAAGCTGATTTTTCAACTAATAACCTCCATTTCAATTAACTGATACTCAGCTCGCAACTTCGTACTGAACAATGATCGATTTCGGCCTTCGAATCGAGAAGAAACTGAAACAATGTAATCATTCATATGAACCAATATGTACTTGTGTAGAATCACACAAGTGTTAAATCCGTATTGAATCAAGTAGTCAAGAGCCAAAGAGCCAAATGTTACCATTATAAATGATAATGAACCATGTGCAGCATAGAATTAGGTGAACTGGTATAGAAATTAAACCGTATAATCAAGAACATTAGTTGCCGCCACAATGTTTGAGATAATTCAACTCGAAAACTATCGAATAAAATACAAGGCCCTAAAATATCGTTGACAACTATTAACGTGAAAACAACAGTACAATTTTGAGTGACAATTGAGAATATCACGATTTGTGACATCCACTTTGTATACAAATGGCGTAACAGGTGTAGCTATATCAATGTTAATATTCCTAGCGAACAATGAAAATAAATTTGTTATGATTGTAAAATGGCAACTAATGCATTATATATTGTGAATGAAATATATACATACAACACAAGAAGAATTTTATTCAGATGTTTGCCCAAAATACACATTTTTGTATTTCAAGTTTAAATTTATTCAGATACTGAAAATCGATTTAAGCCGAAAATCCATGAAAATCATAAAATCGCCAATATATAACAGTATAATTGAAAACACTTGAAGAGTACTCAAAATATGATTTGGTCAATATTTATTTTGAAATTTGACTAGAGTTGCTAATATATTGTCGAATTTTTAAAACTGGGTAATTGCAAAAATTCAATTGATATTGAATTTTTCAATAATCTGGTAACAATTTTACAGATCAAAATAATTCTTTTACCTGATTGATATGTTCCGCTCCAGTCCATGTGAAGCTGCATGTGTCGTTGCAACATATAACATGTAATGGGGAGTGATCTGGACTAGAACCCTTGGGAAATATCATCTCATTACGTTCAATGGCGTTGGAGCATTTTTTAATTCTCTCGAAAATGCTCAACGCCGCAGGATAACTTCTCGACGACACAGCAAGCATGAAAGGTGTCTGCCCCTGTGCATCTCTGAAAAGAATTGATGTAAATACATTGAAATATTTCCGAGAAATCGTTTAGAGACGAAGAATGCTCAGTAGTTCCTAAGGAAGCCAACACAAATTTGAAATATATATATATATATATATATATATATATATATATATATATATATATATATATATATATATATATATATATATATAAATATTTGATGCGGAAGAAAAGTAAAATGAAATTGAAGATTATCGGCATATACCGCAGATTGGTAGCAGGCATTGACGCAGGCATCATTTTGTTTTAATTGAACCAAAAAACCCAAGTTCTAGTTGTAGGAACCTGGAGGTGAAAAATACAATAAGAAAAAAACGAAAAAAAAGGAACCTGGAGGTGAAAAACTTGTCTGTTTTTCTTAGTTTTTCTTGTTGTGTTTTTCACCTCCAGGTTCCTACAACTAGAACTTGGCTACGCCGTTCTGAGGAGAGCCAATAAGCTCGAAACAAGTGTCAACGGCTGCTTCCAATTGAGTTGCGGGCTATACCGAAAATTGTGTTTTTGTCAAATATATATATATATATATATATATATATATATATATATATATATATATATATATATATATATCCGACGAATTTGACAGGGAAATCTCTAACCAGCTGGCCCTCGGACAGAGACGGAAGATGCGCTGGTAAACGCTATTAAATCAGCGGCTCTCAAGGTGGAAGGACATCAAACTGGTCACAAAGTTTCCAATTTGACTGACGAAACGAAAGCATTCCAAGATAAACGCAAAAAAATGAGAGCTTCACTGAACAAATATGCGTCACTGAGTGCACTTGGTTAGAGAAAAGTCAGAGGGGATGTGTGGAAATACAACACAAGAACAGTGAGGCAGGCTATAGAAGATGCAAGAAGCTATAAGAAAGCTATCCAGAAGAACATGTTCGGAAAACATCAGATAATCGCGCTCAAATATTCAAGCGGAGTCAGAATTACAAATAAATCCGAAATTCTAAAAGTCGCCACCGAGTTCTACAAACAACTCTATAATGATAACCGTAATCATGTTGAGATAATATCGGATGAAGAGCCACCGGAAGTTCTGGCATCAGAAACGAGAATTGCAATTGAATCCTTGAAAGCCGGCACCTCTTCAGGTGAGGATGATCTCACAGTGGACGTTATATTGGAACAACTGGACTCATATCAGCCAATAGAACAGGCAGGCTTCAGGACGTCATACAGTACGATGGATCACATTTTCACCAACCGCGAAGTGATATCAAGATGCAACGAATATACAATTCCTCTATATATGGCATTTACTGACTATAAGAAGGCATTTGACCTGCTTAGAACATCGCTAGCAAGGAAATAGGTCTGGAAATAAACACCGCAAAAACAAAGATGATGCTGACCCATTTCTGCACCAGAGAGCAAATGGAGGTGGACGGATCCCCATTAGAAATGGCAGCGTCTTACACATATCTGGGACACATTGTCACGGGAAACGGGGATATTACACCGGAGATCATGCAAAGAACCATAACAGCTTGGTGTACAGTTCGCCGACTGAAACACACCTTCTAATCAGATATGCCACTATCATTAAAGAGCAAAGTGTTTGGCCAGTGCGTATTGCCAGCTATGAACTACGCCAGCTAAACTTGGACCCTGAAATCTGCTCATATTCAGAATCTTCGAACCACCCAGCGGAGTATAGGAAGATACATGATCGGCCTAACCATACGAGATAGAATACGCTGCAGCTGGATAAAAGGTCAAACAACGGTGAAGGATGTCGTAGAGTGTGTAAAAAGGTCAAAGTGGAAATGGGCAGGCCATCTAACCCGAACAAGAGATGAGCGTTGGTCAGCTGTGGTTGGTGATTGGGAGCCCAGAGACAGGGTGAGACCAAGAAAGCGCCCTCGCGATCGATGGGATAAGGAACTTGTGGATTAGCTGGGCGTTGCCTGGAAGAGAGAGACTGGCGATAGGGAATTTCGGAAATATATAGGGAGGCCTTCGTTCTGAAGTGGAAGGACAGAAGTTGATGATGATTATATATTTATGTATGTATGTATGTATGTATGTATGTATATATATATATATATATATATATATATATATATATATATATATATATATATATATATATATATATATATATATATATATATATATATATATATATATATATATATATATATATATATATATATATATATATATATAAGTCGTAAAAGTTAGTTACACTATTTATAACTCAAGAACGGCTGTACCGATTTGGCTGAAAATTGGTGTGGAGGTAGCTTAGAGCCAGGAGACGGGCATAGGATACTTTTTATCACGTTCGACAGCGTTCCCGTGTGACTTGACATGAAACGTTGTGTGAGTCGGTTGTATTCGTACTTTTTTAGCTTAAAATAGAAAAGCATCAGTGGTTTAGTGGTAGAATGCACAACTTCCACGCGGGCGGCCCGGGGTCGGTTCCCGGTACTGCGAACTAAGCTTTTTTTACTTCATTAAAAAAAGTTTCCATTAATTTCATTCAATACATAGATGTGTTGAAGTAGTGTATATAAAAACCAAGTTCTATAAATTACCAAATACTATGCATAATTATAAAGCACTCGACTATTCAATTCATATAAAGAACAATTACTGTAAATTCAATGGACGATGAATCTACTCTGTGATAGTTCATTTTAAATGAGAGGTAATAATAAAAACTTGTCTAAAAATCACTGACTGAACAATTCTTTATTCGACTCATTCTTGATTCATTCATACTATCAAGAAATTTTTTGATATTGCAGTAAATGGCGAAACTAGTCGAATAAAGAATTGTTCAGTCAGTGATTTTTAGACAAGTTTTTAATATTACCTCTTATTTAACAATTACTGTATTGAAAACAAAATACATTCTTTCAAAATATATTCAATTAATTGCTAAATTTAGGTCAATGGCACTTCTGAGGCCGTTCTCTGAAAATGTTCACAAATTTTATCATTAATATTTCTATATATAAAAGAAAGTCGTGTTAGTTACACATTTATAATTCAAGAACGGCTGAACTGATTTGGCTGAAAACTGGTCAGAGGGTAGCTTAGAACCAGGAGAAGGACATAGGATACTTTTTATCACGTTCCCGTGGGACGTGACATAAAACGTGGTATCACAAAACGGATATACCACAGCAAGGATAATTATTTAGGAAGGCATTTTACATCAAATTCGTGTCAGTACAAGAAATCCCGACCTTCAGATGAACGAGTAGATACATAATCAGGCTTTGATATTGATCGAAGACATGTGTTACCCCATGTTGGGTAATTTATTAGTCGGTTTGGGAATGAAAGCGACAAATCGTGAAATGAATGACGCATTTAATCAAGAATTTGAACGGGAACTTTCCCGTTTACTTGAATATGATCACCAGTAATTAGATTTAATAGTTCAAACGAATGTACCCCTGTTGAATCTCCAACAAAAAAAGATTATGATACAATGATGAACGCAATTGATGATGGTAATGGTGGTTTATATTTCCTGGGTGCCAATGGTGGAACTGGTAAGACATTCCTCATGTCAGTAGTTTTAGCCACTGTTAGTGCGAGATCCAACATTGCTTCTTCTGGAATAGCAGCCAATTACATTGTTAGGATGCCGTACGTCTCATTCAGCATTAAAATTGCCGTTAAATGTTCAAACTATTGAAGAACTAACATGTAATATTGCAAAACACTCCGCAATTGCAAACGTGCATTGGAAGCACTTCACCGAACATTGAAAGATCTTCGCAATTACTGGAGATGTTTTGGAGTTGCATTGCTGAACGATACATCTCCTGAATATTTCTGTGAGCAATTACTGACTATCGGTAATGGTCGAGTACTTTTCGACGAATCGAGCGGATTGATTTCATTTCCTCAGAATTTCTGTAACTTTGTCTCATCAAAAGACGAACTCATCAATAAAGTATTCCCAAACATCATTACTAACCACTAAAATAATGAATGGTTGAGGGAGCGAGCAATTTTGGCGGCTTAGAATAAAAATTTAGATGACTTCAAATTCATAATTCAGAACGAGATCATAGGTACACTGAACAAATGAAGATGAAGCCACCAACTATCCAATTGAATTTTTAAAGTCCTTGGATGTGCCGGGCACGCGTTTGGTGATAAGGAAATTGATGAACAATGTGATTTACGCGACGATACTCAAAGGAAAAATCGAAGGTGAAGAAGTTCGCATCTCGTCCAATGAATGGTATGCACCGATTTCAACATTTCCAAAAATTTCATATAGACATATATGAGTATTGAATGTGTTAAAATATTTAATTTTTACTTATGCAAAATATGTGTTCTAGATTAAGAAATATTTCAAAACTACCTTGTATATAGTTAAGAGTTATCTTCGTTATCTTAAGTTATCTTCACTTGTCAAGAAAACTCAACACATGTCACAGATCTTACTTTTACTTTGTCTGTATCTTTTTATGCAAAACTTGAGAAACATTTATTAACCAATTTGGTGGTGTTGATTTGAATGAAGGTGTGGGCATTGTGAAAGTTTAGTCGTATAATGGCAGAAAAGAGTCCAAAAACATCTAAAGCATTATCAATTAAAATGATGTCATGCTCATATACTCACTTAGATGAGAGTAGTTCGACGATATGAGGCTCCAAAGCAGCACAGTCATTCAGGAGCATATGCAATATCTGCAGGGCGTTGGATCTCCTCTCTGCAGGATCTACAATGGAAGCGTTAGAAGTCTGTCCAGGGATTGGCGTTCCCCCGCTTTTATTTTGGGACGGGCCGCCAGCTCCCAAAATATAGCTGTCCTCATCTCCCGAAGTGACGTCGAAAGATTCGGGCGGCCAGCTGTGCGTTGGAATGGGTTCTTCTTGAACGAAAGAGGCCCCACCACCTCCGGCGTGTTGGTCGGCCGAATTATTCGAGGCGTTAATTTGTTCGGTACGCATTTGCGCGGTTCTGCGCATCATGTCGCGAATGCTCAGTGAAGATGAGGACGTCGGGGGAGCGCCGCGTGAATTAGCAGCGGTGGCTATCATACAATCCAGGCCAACGGTATTAGAAATGCCAGGGCCGCGACTGAGTTCTGCAAATATTTCCAATTAATAAGTGTATCGCTATTATTGTTATTTCATCATCAGAAGAGAATATTAAATGGTTTACAAAAATATTTAACATTATAATCGAATATACAGTAACAAACTTCTACTTTGACAATAAAAAAAAAGCTACAGTTAAACCTAAAGCGATAAATGCAATTTTAAATCCAAATTCGGAGGTAACTCTTACCACATTGAGTCACCATGGAGAACTCATAACATTCTCACCTTGTGCAAAGGTTTCTTTTTAGCAAAATATCAAACTATATAGTTAAAATAACCCAGTATGATACCAAAAATATTTAGTGCTATAGTGACAAATAATGAATATCAATTGAATTGAAATTATTTAAATATTTAACATTCTAAACTTTAGTACAGAAACCTTGGCAAGTTTGCTGATATATGGACGAGACACAGAATGTGCCTTATCTCATTCACATTGTGAGAAACTACTCCAAGATTTGGTTCAAATGACTTAGTTTGTTATAAAAAGTTTCTACTACCATAGACACAGAAAATGATGTTAATACACTAACATTGCAATATAGATATAATGTCAAATGCCTTGACATATGAAAGTCACTGTTCAAGTTTACATTCTAAACAAATGTTGAAAAATCAAGTTTATAATAATTCAACATGATATGGAAATCCTTTAGCGAAAAATTTGGAACTAGATATAAAAAGTTGAAAAAGAATGTCGTCGTATCAAAACACCATTGAAGTCTAATTAATCGGCCCATATTCTGTGAAGTCTTTATTGCTATAAACATAAATAAAATACGATCGAAGTATATATATATATATATATATATATATATATATATATATATATATATATATATATATATATATATATATATATATATATATATATATATATATATATATATATATATATATATATATATATATATATATATATATATATATATATATATATATATATATATATATATATATATATATATATATATATATATATATATATACATATATATTGCAAACAATACACGCTAAAATATACACCACAATTTAAGAGCTTACCATTTTCTACATCTTTATTTGAAGTAGGAGTACACATATTAACAACAGCGTGGAATATATTCCTGTTTCCATCACATCTCTCATTCAAAATAGAAGCCACTGTCTGAGTACTGCCTTCTGAAAAACATAAAACCAAAGGTAGCAAAAATTAATAAATCCAATAATACCTAAGAATCTACTTTTTCAATATATTATTTAAAATAGTCTTACTTATATCAGAGTCCAATTGTGCTAAAATCTGAAAGACGGCATCGCTATCGCATCTAAGAATTTTTGGAAGCAGCAGCTGATGTTCTAAGGCGAACACTATTACTGCTACTTGATTTTTAAGGTTAGAAGAAGTGCCTGGTAGACCTATAGTGCTTGCTGCAACACATTTTACTGGTGGAAGATCCAAACATTGTGGATCTTTTATCGCATCAGCGCAATCTTTCATTAAGGGGTATATAGTATTATTGCCGTCTCTTAATATTAGAACGCTCTCGGAACTCTGTAAGATGAAATATCAGTGAATAAGCTGCTACTTGAAGTTGCTACATGAATTAACAGCATTTTCAGTCATTCTTCAATAACCTTTGATGCAATTTGTCAACAAAAAAATTAAACAAAAGGAATAAATAAATTTGTAGTTCGATCAGTTACATTATTCTATGCTTGACAAATAATGAAAATGTGAAATGAACAAATGTTCTAGGAGGATCTGGTGTTGTATTCAATAAATATAATCGAAAACAAGTATCTGGATTCTCCACAAAAATTATTACAATTTATAGTAATTCTTAGCGAAACCAACAAATTTCATATAAAGAATTTCAACAGCAGTTGGCCAACATTTTAGAAGAGTCTCTAATTTATTATTAAATTTTGTGTTTGAGATTATTAAGGGTTTTTAAAAGTTGAGTGTTTTAGTTTTTAGGTTGGATTTCACTTTGCACACATAATGTTGGCATGTTTTGATACAATGTGTACAGCTTGAGTTTTATATGACTTTTCTCTGGAATATATATAGTTCCCTCCATAGGAGAGTATACATAAATGTTCCCCCCATTACACAATTCAAATTCTGTTTTTCAAATTTACTCTCCAACAATTTTATCTAGCATAGAGACCTGATAGCGCAAATTTGTTGTTCCTTAATTCTTCTCCCACAATTATTGAGTTACTGACTCATGTCATCATGAAGTCACATGAAAAGATTCATAACAAAATAAGCGTTCGTTATTGCTATCTGTTATATTTAATAATTTACGTTTATAGCATGAAAGTTAACGTTCGATCACGCATATTATAGTACAAGTATTAATATTCTAATTAGCAAACTTCGTTACCTCTCCTGCCGATGTTAAATTGATCAGAGAAGGATAAAGGCCCATAAAAGATGCGGTATCGGAAGGAAACATATTGTCCTGTTCCACTCTGCCACTACTGATGTTATAGATTACGTAATGGAGCTTCATTCCGTCTCTAACTATAGCGTGTATGCCCTGGGGATCCACAGTTATCGTCAATATTTGGGATCCGTTTTCGGGGATCTGCACTTTACGAGGTGTCTTCTGAAAGCAATCAGGCACCCTGGATGTGGACCCGGATTTAATAATCTGAAATTATATAATTATATATAGTATTAATAATAGTACTTAATGACAAAAAACTGTCGATTTTTTAGAACTATTAGTTATAATAAAGTAAAAATGAATTATTTGCATAAACCTCTTCTTACTGTCAATCATGTGTTTCCTACACTAGTGCTAGTATTCATCATTATCATAGGATCCCATTGCATCACAATAGAGCGCACTTAATGTTAAAGGTATGAACAATATATTTATTTTATATATTTATTGATAATGCATGCCTTAAATGTTAGTAAATCCAATTATCTGGTACAATTAGGTATAAGTAATAAATATAAATTATACAGAAGAAATAGATAAATGTTTAAACAATTTAAATATACAAAAATACAGTATAAATACAAAAATACAGTATATACAACAAAAAACTGTGATGAGATAAAAATAAAACAAGAAAATAAATGTCTTCTTCATAGGTGCAACAAATGGAAAAATATCAAACATATATTGAATACCCTTCTGGTGCTCAAAATACGTGTATCAATACTTACAAGTTTTGGTTCTCTATTGTTTATCTTTTTGTTTGTAAGATGATTCCTTATCTTCCCTATTCCTTTAGAACTATTACTAGCCTCATTAATCTTTTTTTATATAAAGTTGCCGTTTCATGTTCCAAATAACAATGTCTTTAATCTTTCTTGCAATTTTGTTTTGAACACGACATGACACAATTATATGAAGTATCATTGTTCAACGATACAATGCTATTATATTCGCGAAATTGCATTCTGAAACAAAGGAATTACCTTCTCTAACCGGAGAATTCCTTTTTTTACGTTTCAATGTGTAGACTTGAAGACTGTCGTATTTACGTATTTTATTCGGCGCGACTGTTATTTTATTTTTAATATGGAGATTGGGAGATAGGATCTTTGATGCGTCGACTAGTAAAAAACTTCCTAGTTTACTTGAAAAAAATACAAGTTGTAAACGTTTTGGAAGAGGAACATTTATCAGCACTAAAGCTTGCTGAAAAATTCAATATCGGAAAAACTCAAGCAGCGGAAATTGTTAAAAATAAGAACAATATTCGTCTACAGTGGTAATCGGCAAACAATATCGATCAAAAATAGTGTTTTAGGAACAGACGGACTTCGAATTGACAAAGTGTGTTATGCCTGGTTTACTCCAGCTTGGAGCCAAAACATCTCAATATCGAGAACTTTAGTGAAGGCGAACGTTGATGAAATAGCAGAAAAATTAAAAGTCACTACATCACTTTTCCAGCCGTCCAATGATTGGCTGGAAACGTGGCGTAAAAGATAAGCGATAAATTTTAAGGGTATCCCCAGATAATTGGTTGATGTCGTTCAAGAGGACGTAAATCAGTTTGTTGTTACAATTACAACAGTTTACAATCAAGTTAACCGCAATTCTCCTTCCTTATCTGCTAGAAGATGTGTGCAACGCTGATGAAACTGATCTTTTCCTTCGAGCTTTACAGAACAAAACCATTGCATTCAAGTCAGAAAAATGATGCGGAGGTAAGCTTTCTAAGTAGGGTTGGGTATCTCCGGGCACAACTATATCCTCGGATATATATCTTTTAGTGGATATATATCATCAATTTCCATTCCATGAAATAAATATATCCATCTCCGAATGGATATATATCTTTTTCAGATATATACCTTTTGTGGATATACTTTATACGGAGTTACTTACGATCGAAATATATCCTTCATTCTCATTGAGAATGATTCGGAATCGTGTGACCGTGACGATGAGAGACGAGTATAGACGAGGAGCTCGATGATCGGGGGGTAGCGATATGATAATTGGCAGAGAGTCACAGAATGCCAACAAGCTCCAAACACGTGTCAACGGCTGCTTCCATTTGTGGACTGTACCGAAAACCTACTTTTGTTTAGGCTTTCTCCCGCGTTGAGCTTCTTCCATTCATGTTCAATTTCTCGGTTACAGATTCCGTAAAGGATAAATAGTCTTCGCAAAGGCGAAGCAATGACCAAATCTCCTAACCCGGAAGTTCATATGGAAGACTAAAAGCAGTGACTTCCTCTGCAGGAATATTTTTTGTTGTTTTTGTTCCATTTCCAGGTTCTTACACCTTGAACTGCTACGCCATTCAGAAGAGACCCAACAAGCGGGAAGCACATGTCAACGGCTGCTTCAAATTGCTGACTGTACCGATAATTCTACCTTTGATTATACAATGTCATTTTAGTATTTTGTTAAGATTAGAATACAATTCAGAAACCAATTGTGTTGGCAGGATTCTATTATAGGCATTTTTAGACAAAGAAAAACGGTTGCTTCCAATTGCGGGCTGTACCGAAAATCTACTTATGTACCGAAAATCTACTTATGTTTATGCTTGTATGTATATATATATATATATATATATATATATATATATATATATATATATATATATATAATATATATTAAAAGTATACTATAACTTTCTTTCGATAATGTTCTGACAAATTATTCAAAAAAACATTATATCAGAGCTGGCTTTGTGAAAAATGAACAATGAGATGTCCCCATGATCCTTCTAGGTATAAATTAAAGAATATTATAATCGGTGCCTACATTTATTGGAAGCGTAAGACAGTTAACTGTTTCGTACTACAAGGTACTCATCAGTCTAATAAATGAAAGGCAACAACTTCAATAATGTAATAATGTAATCAGTTCATTCGAATACTACAGAAAACTGTCTGCAATGTGTAAAAATGGTCCCATGACTAATCGCTCCAGATCACGCCCCGGCGGGCAAAAGTATGGCTAGTTTCAAGATTAACGAATCATTCATACTAGTAAATACTGACTCTTAATGAAAATATCGATATATTTCAAATAAAACTTTCAGGGAGCTGTCTACACAAATGTTGTCAACGAGAACGAACCCATTACTTTCGAGAGTGTATATTTCTCGAAAGAAAGATATAAAGTGCATTTCGAAAAATTCATCGATCTTGTTGAATGGTAAAAGAATACAATTGTTTCATCATTATTATGAATAATTAATCCATATTTAATCTATCAATCAAGAATCGATTTATTTTGAAAACGCCCACAGCTCCTATTCCGGAATGAGTTTCTTATTTTGGCCGCCGGGGTATGATCTGGAGCGATTAGGCATGGGATCATTCTTACACATTGCATATAAAGTTCCGATGTGTTCGTATGAAATGTTTACAAAGCCTTACGCACTCGTACTACTGTTGTCATGGGTAGGAATCTAGAACTCCAGGGAGAGTTTATACGTCTTTTCTGCGATAGAGGGAGCTTACGTGACTTTTCACAAAGATATATATATATATATATATATATATATATATATATATATATATATATATATATATATATATATATATATATATATATATATATATATATATATATATATATATATATATATATATATATATATATATATATATATATATATATATATATATATATATATATATATATATATATATATATATATATATATATATATATATTATTATTATTTTATTTTGAAAGTTTTTAGCAATAATTAAATAATAATTAGTTTTGACAAAGTTGTAATATAACAACGAAACGACAACAAAAATAAAGTTTTTCATATCAAAAAAAGCCTGTTATTGCTAAAAACATTCAAAATAAAATATCTTAAACAGGCAATAAATCAATTTCAAGATATATATATATATATATATATATATATATATATATATATATATATATATATATATATATATATATATATATATATATATATATGGAATGGAATTGTATATATGTATTGAATGGAATCACGTATCGGTATACACTCGGCTGTTTTATTGAAAATCTGTATTTAATATACTATTGTCTAACATCATTAATTTCGTTCTATCGTGAATCATTTCGTTCATAACTATATTTTGGTAGTTTTGTAATATCATTGAGGGGGTTTGGAAGATTGAAAGTAATAGAAAACTACCTGGCGCCCTTGTTTTTTTTTGTATAATATATTTTCACATTAGTTTAAAAACATAAGATCCTACCCCATCTTCACTGAGTTTAGTCGTGAGCACCCCCCCTTAAACTTATTTATGTTAACTGTTGCTTGAAGAATTGATTTCGCTTTACATAAGACGAAATAAATACGTAACATAAATAATTTTTTTATGTTACTTCAGATAGTCTAGTTTCAAGGACTAGTTCAAAGTCTAGTTTATGCACTAACATGTTAATTGAACATTAATAATAGCATTAAAAATCATTTTTCATGTCAACAATCTTAATGTTTCTTTTAAATAAGATGGATTAACTAAATATGTCTATCACAATTACTTTTACATCACTTACCTGTAAATCATCTTTCCGCATCAGGCGACAATCTTGAAATATATCATCCACTTCTTTGGGATCTCGGTCTCTATCTCTATTTTGAGATGAAGGAAATCTAACTGCCGCATAAGCCCCATCAACCTTCAATACTCTGCCACTTGGAACACTTCGAACATCCTCTACGAATATAACGTCTCTCAGCAACCACTCTTCTTCGTCCTTTTTAGGATCACCTGTTGAATCTGATCCGGACGCGGTAGCGCGTTTTTGTCGTTCTGTGTAAAAATTACATAACAAAAATTTAATAGGAAACAAAAAACCGTTCCAGTATTTGCATTGACAAGTAAGTAAAGGTGTACACGTAATATGGTAGTGAATAATATATTCGGAAGAAATTGATCATCATAGATAATTATAAAACATATATACATAAATACCTTCATATTCAAATATATCTTATTCCTGCTGATATGAAAAATGTATTATATATTCAGAATTATTCGAATAACTACGTTGAAGTTATTTCTTATATAGTCATTAATATCTGTGGCAGAAGTTTTTCTTTTACTTCATTGACAACTTCGAATTGTCGATTGAGACGAGATTCGACAACATGCCGTTTAAGATTGGGCGAGCGCATTGTAAAACCTCTGTCATCATTTTATTTGGCTTTTGCTTTAATCAGATTAATCATATAAATGAAGTAACAATAAAAATACAAACTTACTGTGACTATTTGTGATGCTTCCTGTATCACTACAAGTACTAGATGCTGGCGATGGAGGTGGAGGCATGTCCAACCTGTCGGTATTTTCTTTATTCGAGCCTGATTTTGATGGTAACGTAGCTGAAGCAAATGAAATACCTACATCAATATATCATGATATAATGAAATTGTCTAAGTCTTCAGTTCATAAAATTAAATTTTTTGCAAAAAACAAATTTTCTACACAAACAATATGTGTTTTAAAAATAATATATTTCGTACAATATTTTTCATTTTCAATTGAAGTCCTTAATTTTGTTTACATTAAGACACCACTGAATAGTTTCTGGTATACACTTCTGGTACAAATCATATAAAATTAATTTTGTATTTAACACCTAATCTTGCAGCCATAATATAAAATAATAGGTAAATTGCCAATAATAGTCAGCATAAATTTACATTGCCACTGAAATGTCAGAAAGGAATATCGCAGATAACATTGTTTCCATTGCTACTTTTATTGAAATAAAAACGCCTGCCTTCAAAACGAATTTACATCGACTTGATTAAGGGCAATGTAGCATCGTACTTAAAAAAAAAAAATTTCAATTAATCTCAACAACTCTCCGACACATGGCCATTTCGAAAACCTTTGAGTATGCTTATTGGTCTATAATTTTCCATCAATGTGTAGTTACCCTTCTTTTATTGGACTTATAAGTGAAGTTTTCAGCTGGTTTGGAAATATTTTATGCTCAGCGGAATTATTCGCCACATAACAGAGGCTCAGTTATGAAGTCAATACATATTTTTAGTACTGAAACCGGAATGTCATCGTATCCACTTAAGAATTTGTTTTTCAATTTTCTTACTATCTCAATTAAATCCTAAACATCTAAAGGCATTAAGTAAAATGAATTTACATTGAGACTAATATTGTGTTGGTTTGTGCTGTTAAGAATTCATTTAATGGGATATCAGTATGTTCCTTTATATCTAACCATGCCGCTTCTATAATCCTCAACGCAGTTTCAATTAGTACATTGGTGTAAAGTGACACCCCATCCAATGATATTAATTCATATTAATCTGGCATCACAATGTCATTCAACTTTTCTTTGAAACTCCACGAGTCTTTTATGTAATAATTATTCTGAGCTATATTTGATAAAATATTCTTTCTAAGGTATTTAGATAAATTCTCAAAAGGTGATTGTATACAGGATACAATCGGCCGTAAAGGTGTTCCTGCTTTGTGTAACTTGGGCAACCCATATATTCTCGGTGGTAACGCGTTCTGTATTGTAAGTTTCTTGGCTGTGCTCGGAGAAATATAATCTTTGTTTTCCCACCTTTTGATGAGCTCGTTATTTTTCTTTTGGTAAATAGCAGTGGGATCATTTTTGAGTTCTTCGTACGTGTCTTTTTCTAAAAGCAAGTTGTTCATTTTACTATCGTATTCCGTTGATATCATAATGACAGTTTCATTTGTTTTGTCAGCTTGTAGAATTTTTAGATCGGGATTTTCCCTTAAAAACTGTTTAGTCTTGGCAATTTTATATTGAAAATCCAAAGCATTCTTCGTTTTCCTGTTATTAATGGTTCTTTCCTTTGAAATTGGTTAACACATTACAACATAAGGCTCTTATTTCGTCCTTCAATGTATTCGTTTTTTTTTCTATGGCAACTTCTATATATATATATATATATATATATATATATATATATATATATATATATATATATATATATATATATATATATATATATATATATATATATATATATATATATATATATATATATATATATATATATATATATATATATATATATATATATATATATATATATATATATATATATATATATATATATATATATTTGTAATATATATATATATATATATATATATATATATATATATATATATATATATATATATATATATATATATATATATACGTATATTTTTATATTTTAATATTAATATCCAAGTAACTGTATAATATCATATATATTTATAAATACACACACACTACTGCTGCAGGTCAAACATTTAACCTAGTTGGCCGTAAGATGTAAGATTTTTTTGTCATGACATTTATTAACATCTGTTATTTTATAGTCATGAAGATTATAATCATAATCGTAATATAGACCAGGTTAACAAATTGGTTACATTTCATTCATTGTGAGTCTCCTTTTTTGTCGATAACTCATAATATATATATATTCGACATGAAATAAAATTCATAAAAACAATACTTACTTATACTGTTAGTCGAAGCTGACAAACTTTCCCTAGCAAGTTTTTCCAATCCGCCAAAGTTATTAGGTTGGTTATGGAGAATCTTAAAAGTGCAGGTATCGCTCAAAGTCCAAGCTGCGTTTTGAAGTTGGCCAACTTTGGGGGTACCCGCGGCAACGGTAAAACCGATAGCACCTGGCTGGTACATTGGACTATTCTTCATGCAGACCTGCGAACCGGTAACAATTTCCGACTGGCTGTTGGAAGGTCTTTGTTTGCGACATTTTGTCCTGTACTTCTCCCACAATCTCTTTCTTTGGGAGAATGGTAGTACTCCCCTATAAATTAAGACATGATATAAAAATATGAAACAATAAAATGCAGTTAAAGTGAGCAACAAAAACTTTCTTCAGTTTGTTGTGCATATTGTTTTAATCACAGATTATTCATATCTTGGTGATAATATACAATCATCATGGAATTTGAAGAGAAAATTACTCTACTCTAAGGACGACGCAATACGCATTGTGCTGTATTTATTAATTTTTATGCAGTTTCGTAGAATTATCACAATGTCAAGCAAAAAAACGCGTAATACTATAAACATTCAGTAGCAGATAAATATATGTAGTAACAAAAACCAATGTGTATCGCTTTTGTTTGAAGGTGTTGACAATGTAGATTCTTCACTGTTTTGTCGGACTTCCACTACCAATAAATTTAATTTCAAATTCTGAAACAAACTATGATTAAATGGAACAGTGGAGAACACAACCAATCAGATGATCACGATACCCTAAGTGAAAGGACTATCTAAAATAATAAGACGAATCGCCGAGCAATATATCAGGACAGCTTTTAAATCATGTATCACCATAAAAAGAACCCAAGACCAGACCAGACGGACCTCCTGAAAGCAAGAATTGTACGTACCTGGTCCCTGCCAATGCGGAGATACATACATAAGAGTAACAAAGAGTAATCTCTTGATATCAGAATCGGTAAATATAACCATCACACGCGGCGAGCAGAAACATCAAAATCAAGGTTAGCGGACCACACCTGGACAAAACATCACAATATTCAATAGGACGACTCAAGGTTATTCATCGGCAGCGGATTTCACACCATCTATCTCGGATGATCAGTTTGCACTTGAGAACGGTAAAAAATACATTACTAACCGAAACGTCGTGTGAATTCGATTTATGATTCAACCATCCGGCTGTTAATCAGCGCCCCCACGACATTATTAATCTTTTTCCATATTTCAATTTAATCCGATTAATTGTACCATTTAATTTCCATTTATTCAAAGTTAGTTTCAGAATTTGAAATTAAATTTATAGGTAATGAAAGTCCGATCAAAGTCGGAAAAAGTTGATTATAGTTAAAATGTTACCCCAAAGTAACAGAAACAATTATAAAATATTGGTAAATTACTGTGTTGTACATTTTAAATATTAATACATCCCCGATATCAAGCCTTACGGCTTTCACACTCCCTCATTGGAAAATTTTCACTTATGGCAGTATTATTATATCTGAGGGATCAAGCTCTGCAGGGGCCTTTTCCAAATAATCGAGCCCGTGGCACTGATTTTCATTATTTCTGATGAATATATACTGAAACTTCCTGACATTTCTTGCTGTGGCAAGTAGCACCAATTTCTGTAATTCTTTAAAGAGATTTTCGCCGAGTTATCTGATGCTGAACATGTTATTTTTTGGGATTATACCAGTATTACGATCATTATCCTTCAAGGGTTAATTGTTAGACAATGTTGAAATTGGTGACTACATTTTTTGGAATCGCAGTTTTGGAATGGACAATTACAGTTTCGTACTATAAGATACGAAAAGTTGCGCCATTCTCGAACGAAACGCATCGATTTTGTTTGTTGGAAAATATAGGAATTAAAATACTAAGAGTAATATACTTTTAACATTCGCTAAACAATAGAAAATAGATTTTCGCTATTCATCTATCAAAACTTATTTAAGTAAGTTTCAAAATGCTTCTTACTGTAGTATCACATACATAACCTTCCAGATACATTGAATTAAAAATACTCACCACCAATATAGGGCGCCACTCTCGCATCTGGCGACAGTATACAGCGTGCAAGTATGCAGAGACAATATCTTATCATTTTGAAACTCGCTAAAACTCTGAGCACAGTGCTCCAATTTCGAGGAAGCTGAAGTCAGAGTCTCGTCTAACCAAGTGGCCACTTTTCCGGATTCGGTAGACACAGAACATCTAGTTGAACATGCAGACAGCTGGACAACCTTCTCACTGATCAAACCTAATGGAATAGTCTTGCAATGATGAATGTACGGATTCTGAAACGAATCGCATCGTAACATACCGATAACCTAATAATTCTTTCAAATTTAACTCACTTCCGGATGTTTATAAGGCTCTGCTTCATTCCACCTCCATTGGTAAACCTGACCGCTGGAAGATAGGGCTATGAGTTCGCTGTAAAGCGATGCTATTTGGATAAATTTGGTTCCCGGCTCGGGCCAGAATTCTAAATCGTCAGATATCCACAAGGGACACGCGCTGTCTTTTTTTTTGTGATCTGAAATGTCGAAATTTCATTGTTATAGGGTCATTTGGAGTTGATATGAGTGAAGTAAATGTATATTATAACAGTAGCTATATACTCTAATATTCGGTTCTTAAAATTATTCACATTATGGACACTACTAGTTTTGTGTATCTGTTGATATTAGTATGTTCCGACATTGCAGGGCATCTGATGCTTTACCGCTCTTTCACTTATTTAGTGAAAAACTTAGATAGTACATTTTTTACAAAAATTAACTTTATTAACAGAAACCCCTCTGTTAATAAAGTGCCATCTTGGACACCGGATTTCATTTATTGAAAATATGAATATCAGAATACCAAAGGATTCAATGTAGAGACCTCATCTAGTTGAAATACATATAATTTACATGAGAGGAGCAAAATGGATGTCAGGTTCAGCCTGTATGCTGATGTCACATCTGTCACTGCTCTTCGTGGCAGAATAAAATTTGTGTGTATGCGGATAGCAACCAGAATAGCAGGTCTTGTTTGTGTGACTATGTTATTTTAAATGAGACTAAAACTCAAAATGATAAACTATGACTTTGGACTTCTAGAAACGGTAGAAAATCTAGACTGCGAACGGTTTGCCCCGTGACACATGCTGTCATAATATAGATCGATTTTTTCTTTAGAATGATAAGATGTCAAAATGAACATATTTTTGACAGATTTATATATTTTCTCAAGTAAAGAACCTCTAGTTTAGGTAAAATCATTGTTTTTTATTTGTAAAGTTTTTTTATGAAGTACGGGAATTTTTATAAGCTGTTATGAATAACTTTTAACATTTTTATGTTACACGTTTACACGTTTTTCACACAGTTTTATGTTTTATGAGTTTGATACATATTAATTATTTTGTATTTTTCAAATAATGAATTAAATCCTTATAGACTACTGTAAATATTAGTTGTGAATGTTAATTTCATGATATAAATCATAAGTATGATTCAAAATAGGTAAGCCACTTTACAACTTATATAATTAAATAATTTTTTTTTTAACCTGAATCTTTTTCATATGGGTTATCCCTAAGGGCCGTCTCCAACCATCTTCTAGGTCCATAATACTGTCTGTCTCTCCAACGTGAAAAATTTTCCCTGTCTCTATCTGAGCCACTGTTGTTTGTTGGTGGGGCATCCCTGTCAGCTAGTCTGCTCCGACTGCCACTACCACGACTGTTAAGGAAGCTTGTTTGAGCAAAGTCAAACATTTACAGAAACCAGTTAGTTAAAACAAAATCAAACCAAATAATAGCAACATAAATAGATAAATAACAATAGCTGTAAATGCGATTTAAAAATGATGTTCATCAAAATTATCTATGAAATTCAATGGATTATATTGGACAAAATCTCTAGAATATTGTGTCCTTAGATGTGTTCTGAAAGCCAGCTTGGTTTCGAAAATAAAGTGATATAATTAAGTGATCATTAGCAATAAAAAATTATTACATATCGTTATGAACCATGCAAGCTACATTTCACTGTGTTTGCTGGTGAGTTTTTTACATCAACAAATATTGATGGAACAGGGAAACTAAAGTATGGTCACCGGTAAATATCCAGACTCAAATACCATTATTTGTCATTTGACTCTTAAATTCGATGAATGAATTGCAGAGTTGATAGCCGTTAGGCGCGACTCTATTAAAAACTATCATAGTGTTTGTAAATGTTCAATAGTTAATAATTATAACATTTTATGACTGCTTATAATTATAGGAGATAATTATTTTAAACAGTTGTTCAAGATTAACGAACGTTGTAGTCTATTTTTGGTTTGTAACTTTTAGTATGTTTGAACACTAACACAACAAAAGAGAGAAAAAAACTTGTTACTCCCACAAATTTTGTTCTATCTGTATCAAAAACCTTAGCAAGTTTTAAAAAATGATTAGATAAACCATTCTTGGAAAAATCTGTAGAATTATCATCTAGATAATGTATAATGTTTGATAATATAACACTTTTTTCATATCAAAGATTATCAAAGTTATTTCTTTTACCGCCCTCTTTGAAAATCCATTATTTTTTCGCGGCTTCAATTTTTCATATACTCCTTAAAATTAAAAACCACAATTTGATAACTTTAATTAATTTAGTTAAATTGTGCTATATTAAACTTACATTCTAAACTCGACATATTTAGCACTGAAAGTATTTAAAACCCAACTTTATAATATTAAAAATATATTTCAATCCATTTAAAAGAAACAACATAGATAGCTTATCAATTTCAGATTTAAAAATAATACCATGAGATCGATGAATTTTATGATTTTCAACAAGTTTATTGAGATCAGGCTCAATTTTCATTATAAAGAATTAGAATTATTTTTAGTTTAATACCATCACACAGAGCACAAATATAAACTAATTATTCAATATTGAATAGTGATAGGTTTTAATTTTGATGAATTTTAAAATTAACGTGAAAGAAATTACAAATCACCCATCGCCCCCCTAAACCACGCCAACGTCCCCCATTAGCTCTCCAATGCTGACAGGGGCATTTAGCTTACTTTGAGAAAGACTGATATATTTTATCAACAATTTAAAACGACTGAAATTTGGCAAAATGCAGAAATATCATTGATATCGAGTAGGATTGTTACAATATTTAATGGACAATTTTAAAAATTCAAATAATATTTAATGTCCTCAAATGAATATTTGTAGTATTTTTAGTTCTGATAGAGCAGCTGTGAAGTGAATATCGCAAAAGAAAATCAACAGGACAAAAGTAAAAAAAAATTAAGCAAATCAAAATAAATATAAGGCAATTACGAAATTTCAAAGGAAACCACTCACTTTCTAATCCCCGTATATCCGAACATATCTTCTGAAAACATTGCATCAGCGTCAATAATAACGGAATGATCTGGATGAAAGCCGCCATCTAGAAGAGAGATGAGATCCTCGGGCACATAAGAATCGGCAGCATCATCTCCTTCTTCTCCCTCTTCATCATCTCTGGATAGTAAATTGTTTACGGCAAGATTGACATCAAGATTGGTACGCTAAAGTCGATAAATTAAAAAAAATTGTAATATAGCCTTTGTATATAAAAAATTCAATATAAAGTGTCATGAATCAAACAAACTATCTACCTGTAATTCTCTAATAATTAAATTTCTACTTTTTCCCTGAAGTACAACTTGTGCTTGAGAAACTAATTCCTCCGGAACGTATGGAGCGGGCACTGTCACTAAAGGACGCCCACTACTTGGAGTACTCGTTCCTATAATCACTGGCGCACTGCGACTACCTGTAAGATAAACGAAGTAAATATTAAATTAGCAAACAGTCTTGGAAATGATTGACTTTTACCACTATTATTGGCACCTCTGATTGCTGTATTGGAACGCATTATTCTAGCTCGTGTCCGTACACCTCTGCCAGTGCCAGGAGGTTTACTGGAACCGCTACTTCCTTGGCCACCACTACTTCCAGAACCACCTGCGGCTCCTCCAATACTGACACTAAAAACACAAGGAAGAATTTAATACATGCATTACACATATTGACGAATTATTCAATTAATAGAAATTCATCTCACTACACAAAAAATTTCATTTATTGTTGAATATCACACATTGATCACACTCTTTTTGACAAAGTGTCATTCTCCATAAAGAAGTTTTTTCATTTTCAAAACTCATATAACTAAATATACTACTAAAATTATATTTGTTTATGTTATCGATTTACGTAAGTTAATTTTCAATAGTCCAGGATCCCTGGAGCATTTTGGAACTTGATTACTATCAAGCTAATTTTCGGTGAGTAGCTTCATTTTGATGAGAAGCCCAAGAATGTTCTGTACGAAACTCCGGTTGTGGTAGCTAACCATAGCAAGCATGAAATGTGTTGATTTGATCATTTTGAAAATATGTATTACTACCCCAATTTTGTTTGTTAAGTCTCAAGATAATTATCTAAATTATTCGAAAAAATATTGGTCCTACAAAATCTATGGCTCCATCAGAGTCCCCTTTTTTGAACTTGTATCAATAACGATTACTAACCAGCTGATTTTTTTTTTATTAGTCCGTTAAAATTTATATAATTCAATAATCTTATTGTCCTACAATTTGCATGGTACGTTATTCCGGTCCTACGCTCAACAATAGTTGAATCGATGTAAAAGTAATGACCATCAAGCTGAATCTTCGTGAATAGCTTCGTTTCGACGCTCAACAATTTCCTGTGCGAAAATTCTGGATTGTGGTAGCTAACAGAGGTAGCAATTATAAAATATGTCCGCGTGCTTATTGTTTACTCCATCAAGCGTCGGAGAGTTCGAGTATGTTCGGAAGTGCTAGACTCTTTTCGGGAATATTTAATAATTTAAAACTTTGATCTTACACTAATTTTTGTATCTACTTTTTTAAAGAATAAAATTATTTAAATTTTAAAAAAGATTTTTTCACTGTATCCATATGTTACAAATAGGAAAACGAAAAAATGACAATTCTTGTCGGACTAGTGATTCATACTTGTTTTCTTGTAGGACATTGATTTATTTGGGCAGAGGACACACTAATTATCCAGTCAAAATAGACAAAAATAAGTCATAACCAAGGAAAAATTCGCATAGAGCTGAAAATTAGTAGAGACGTTAAATATGTCATTATAAATAAAATGTCAAAAGTCCCCATCGATAGCACTTCTGCAAAAAATTTATTCATGGTCAAAAATGCAAAATTCAGATTTTTTCATTTTTCTCGAAAACGGTAAGTTTTATCGTGAAAATAAGTCAGACAAATGTTGTAGATCATACAATTCTCTACAAAAATGGTCTTGTCACTTTTTCACTTACGACTCACCATTCGTGAGATATCGCGGTTTTAATTATTCGAAAGTTGATTTACTTTACATAATATGTACTAAAATGCAGCCTGTACACGTCACCGGACGTTCAATATAAATGAAAATAAGAAACTATTGGTTTGTGTTATAAACTGAATGTGTATTTTAAAATAAAAGACCATACTGTCAGTCCCTTATTCCCTTCGTCAGTAAGCTTGAGTAACATCTGCTAGCTACGTCATTGTTCGAGTGTGGAGTAGTTAGCTTTACTAAGACACTTGAAGATGAACTTGAAACATTCTTCGCATATGAATTAGCTCCTTCTCATTATCACTCTTTGATGCAGTGGGAATGCGTAAAACTATGAAGTCAGCTCTTTATAATTGCTTTGAATGTTTGAACTACGAAAATAATAACACAAATGCTATCAACATCATCGCTGGAGGGTATCTATTATACCGTGTTGTATGGGATCAAGATGAAACGTTTCATATTATTTTTGAAAAATATGTTCAGTATGTACAAAGACATTTTGGTCATAACAGTACGATTGTATTTGATGGTTATACTAATCATACGAAAAATATTAAAGCTGCAGAACGTCGTCGGACTACAAAAACATCTTCGTCTGTTTATATCGTTTTTGATCGATCTATGAAAGTTCCAACAAACCAAAAACAATTTCTTGCAAATACAATAAGTCTTGCTTCATTTCAATGTTATGTGAAGAATTTACAGCTGCTGATATTCCAATAAAACAAGCTGATAATGATGCTGATGTCTTTATAACTGAAACAGCAATAGAACAATGGAAAAGTTCAAATACAACTGTCGCTGTTGGGGAAGATGTTGATTTGTTGATATTACTGACTGCACAGACTCCAAATGATAAAATTATTTACTTTTCAAAACCTGGGAAAGCTCAAGTACAATCAAAAATATATTCATCACAAAGTCTGACTGCATATCCGAAATATCAAGATCATATTTTATTTTTACATGTAATAACTGGTTGAGATACTAAATCAGCAATTTTTGAAAGAGGTAAAATAGCATTATTTAAATTGTTCGAAAAACGTAATGATTTAATTGATTGAGCAGAAGTGTTTACAAAAATTGACTCTTCTCCACAAGACATTGTTACAAATGGAATTCGTTTTCTTCTTGCAATGTATGGTGATTCAAAAAAAATTGATTCCATAGACAAATATAGATATTTGAGATTTGTAAAATCTGCATGGAACAAAAAAACAGTACAGTTGTCTTTTCTGCCTCCAACATCTGCTCATGCCTTTCAACACTTATATTGTGTTTATTATCAAGTTCAAGTGTGGCTAGGCAATGAGCTGGACCCAGAAGGATGAGGTTGGAAATTAACAAATAATTATTTGGAGCCATTTCAAACTCTACTCCCATCTGCTCCAGAAAAACTGCTCAATACAATTTTTTGTAATTGCAAGAATTAATAAGAATTGTGGCTGTCAAAAAGTGGGATTGTTTTGTTCGCCAGTATGCATCAATTGTCAGGGTCAGACTTGCTCCAATATTGAAGCAAGTACAACAGATCAAAATATTCTTGATATTAATGAAGAGACAATTGATGAATTTCTTGGAACAGTGAACAGAAATTCAGCAAGAAGAAAGTGAGGATGAAGAAATAATTGTCGAAATATAATTAGACAATTATCTAATCTAATAGCCTTTAAAAGAAAACGACACTTCTATTTCATTTTGACCATTAGCAATAGCTTTCTTTATTACAATAGATTGTGGAGTATACCTACTGGGGAAACCACGTTAAAACAAAATGCGCCAAGTATATTACCTCATAGGTAGTGTGGAAATGTGTGCGTATTATGTAAAAGTATGAACTTTCGAATAATTAAAACCGTGATATCTCACGAATGGCGAGTCGTAAGTGAAAAAGTGACGAGACCATTTTTGTAGAGAATTGTATGATCTACAGCTTTTGTCTGACCTATTTTCACGATAAAACTTACCGCTTTCGAGAAAAATGGAAAAAACCGGAATTTTATACTTTTGACCTTGAATAACATTTTTTGCAAAAGTGTCTCTACCAATTTTCAGGTCTATGCGAATTTTTTCTGGGTCAAATATCTTTTTGACTGGATTATAAGCTAATATGTAATATTTTTGTCCTACAGTTAGTAATTAGAAAAATGGTTCATTAGTATTAACAATTTCTGAGAGCAGCATCGGAATAACGTACCACGCAATTTGTAAGACAATAAGATTATTGAATTATATAAATTTTAACCAAAAACACAAAAATCAGCTGGTTAGTAATTGTTTATGATGACCTCATTATTGATACATGTTCAAAAAAGGGGACTCTTTGATGAAGCCATAGATTTTGTAGGACAAATATTTTTTCGAAAAATTTAGATAATTATCTTGAGACTTAACAAAAAAAAATTCGAGTAGTAATATATATTTTCAGAATGATCAAATCAACACATTTCATGCTTGTTATGTCTGTTCGCTATCACAAGAGGAGTTTTGTACAGAAAACTCTTGGGCGTCTCTTCAAAATTAAGCTACTCACGGAAAATTAGTTTGATAGTAATCAAGTTCCAAAATGCTCCAGGGATCCTGGACTAAAAGGACCTAAACCAGCTCCTACTTTTATCATCATAAACTAAGTGAATAAAAATTCATTCGAATTGTCAATCTATAATTCAATGTTATCTAATATATTATTTATAACTGCCATTTAAATCTTCCATCTCTTCCATGCAATAATTAGGTTTTTGTATGAAACATTCTTTCAGCTGTTTCATGAGTCGTCTTACAGATAGTGTTTTCCATGTTTGTAGTTGTTTTTTTATGAAGCATATTGCCTGTTTATGAATAGCATCCAATTTAATTCTTTAAATTCTTTAAATTGGATGCTATTCATTTGGTATTGCTGTTCCAATTTTTTGCTGTTCCGAAGGTTGACTGATTTCTGCTCTCTAGTTTTATATATGATATTCTGTTTTTAACACCTCCATAATTTAATTGTGAGTTATGATGCAGTTAGTATTCTATATTATATCTATAATAATTTACGGTGTTTCAAAATTCATAAAATCTACAGCTTTTGCAGCTTTATGGAAAAATTTCAAAACACAAGCATATATAATGCATATTTCGAAACTATAAACCGTTCTTTAATGGAAATTTATAAAGTAGACACAACTCCTATAGCTTCTACAACTTCAGTTTGCGAAACTAAGATCTTAAAAACATGAACAGATATACTTCTTATTTCCTTATGACTTAGTGTCGAATCAGTTGCATATAATATCATCTGACAAATTAGGTTCTCAGTAAATTGTTTAAATACATTATGAAAAACCAAGGATCTAAGATTGATCCTTGAAATATTCCATGTCGTAGATTCTTCTTTAAGTCGTATGTCTCATCATCAATCCGTTAAAAATGATTTCACTAATGATAGTGCTTTTCCTTGACTTCATGGTTCTTAATTTTCATTAAAAATATAACAAGAATCAAACATTTTTTGAAGTCATAGAACTGCAATGTTATATTGGGTTCTTAAAAACCAAATTATGCCTCTGATAAAATGTTGTTGAATTAAGAATAGTATTATCTGCTCCGACATATCCATTTCTCATATTTTAGCAAAAATTGGCAGTATCGCAACAGATCTTTAATGGTTTGCATCAATTGGGTCTCCTTTTTTCATTATTGTACTAATTATTACCATTCATTTCACTTGGAAAGAAACCTGTCACAAATGAGGCATTTATTGAGTAGATGGTAAATCATGTTGTACAATAAAATGTCCTAACATTTTATTGAACAACCTTCATTGAACATGGTTTCTTGATTTATTATTTTCCATGTCATGGTTCAACCTGCTTCCTTTCACAATCAAGTTTTTGTTTCGTCACAATTATCAAAACAAAATAAAATAACAATGAAGAAATCCAATTTAACAAAGCAAACGATGTAAGAGAATATCGGTGCTCCTAATCCTGAATGTTGAAACCTTCTATCAACAAATCAAAAAACTGTCTAAATACAAAGAACAGCAAAGAATATCATCCTATTAGCAAACAATAAAGAATACAAGTCAAATACAGAGAAGGAGATATTTTAGGACGATGCTTCTATTGACATATTCAATCATTCCCATACATGGAAATCAATCTCCATTATCCTCAAACCAACAGAGAACAAGGATCACAAGATAACTAATAGATTAGAAAACTATATGATACATTGGTACCTATACTAGGAAAAGTAATTGAGGAAATTATCATGTTAAACTTACTGAATGTCTCGATGAATATATAACCAACTATCAATTTAGCCTATGTAATAAAAGAACTACAAAATAATCATCTTTTTGCAACATAAGAAATCCAAAATTAGATCGTAAGAAAACAGTGGTGGTCAGTGAAAAGGCAGATAAAATTTTTGAAGACTTTACTTTTACTGAAGAGTTTACTTTTTAAATTGTTTATGAAATAAAACACTCAAATATTGCACACAAATTATCGGATCCTTCTTTAGGAAATAGAGTATAGATCTTTAAAATTAATGATACTTCCCCTGTATTAAATATCTACCAGGTCACTCTGTAGGAATCACCACTGTTTCCACTTCTATATAACATATTTTGCAATAAAATTAATACAACATACAATTCTGAATATATATTGCAATAGGGTGACTATTTTATAACACAACAACATTAATTGCTAAATGGAAGTTGAAAATTAACTCAGACAAATCACAACTTTTAACATTCAATTACGACATCACTTAGGTATCCCAAACAAATCCAAGTAACAATAAAAAAGTGGGACCAACCCCATGAACAAAATATTCAGAAATTCAAGGAACCACAAAATCATCCTAAAATTGCATGCTAATTCCATAAACAAGTAATCCGCAAAGATAAACATTTTAGATGTTTTTGTTGTAGGGGCCTAAAAAATATAACAGCTTCTGTTACATACAAATTCATATGAAGACTCATAAAAGAGCATGGCAGCCCTTATATTCATGGTAGAAAATCTATAATGAATATACCAACTGTCGCTAAAAGGTCACCTATTAGAACAATAATTAAGCTAAGTAAGAGGTCATAAGATATACTTTGCTAAAAATCACTAACTGAACAATTCTTTATTCGACCAGTTTTGCCTTTTACGGCATTATCAATAATTAAGCTAAGACATCCAATAAATATACTGCATGATGCCCCCAAAAATATATTATACCTTGAAAGGAATATCCAACCAATTATCAACTTAACATAACATTCATCTAAATATTGCTATAAAAATGGATGTTATAAATAATTTCATACATAGTGAAGCAATAGTAACACCACACAGGAAATTTCCACTTGTACTATGCTAGAGAAACTTGAATTATTTTAAAAATATTAAATCAAATTCAGTTATATTTAGTAGAAGTAGTCAGTACAATATTTTACAATGTACTGTATATATCTAATCACAAAGCTGATCATAGACATAAATTTAATTCTAAAAAATTCAATTAATTTAGCAATATCAATTGTTTACCTTTTGGAGGTATCATTTTTAGTCAAATCCAGTCTGTCGGACAATACATTGTATGACAAACGACATACTTTTCCATCCTCTAGTAATAGACCGATGTGTGATGGTCCAAGACAAATTTTTTTTATGCCTGACCTTAAACATGAAAGACCAGGATGAAGATTACTTCCTAAACGATTGATTCTATCTGCTACATCCTTCAACCTGAAAATATGAAGTCACTTTGATAATGTTCAATATTAGACACAAAAATAAATCAAGTTTTCATTGATAATAAATTTCCGTTTGTACTTAAAGTACTGTTGTCCAAGATGTCCAGAAGAGAAGGTGTTTTCACATTATCTTCTATATGTTTCATGAATACAAAATCAGTAGTAGAAGGATTGAAAACCGTTTTGAAAATTTGGACTCGTATAAGGACGTATATATTAGAACCTATATTATGATTATTATATTATCCCGAATTGCAATACTTATATAGACAGATGATTCATTAATAACATGCATATCTGTACACATATATAAAGTTTATTCCAATGAATCAAAAATGGAGGAAAGACTTAAATCGAAGTACAGGCATATTTATACAAGCTAGGACATTAAGGGCATTCACCTGTCATTAAATTGCTCTTCACTTCCAGGTAGAGGATGTACTACATATTGCAATGAAGACATAATCTATTCAAGACAGCAATATATTCACTTTTTAACAAAATTGTTCAGTAATATTTCCACTTTGTAACATTATTCGCATGCTTACAGAAAACACAACGCCATACTCTACATATGACGGGAAAATGACAGTATAATAAGTGAACTTTCTACAGGATTGCCAACAACATAAAAGTTGATTATGAAATAGAATGGCTTACACTTTCACCAACACACCGATATGAAAATAGTGCATTGTATAACGCACCATCAAAAGTAGCATTCAAACTTTTGGAAGTTCGACTTTCAAAAGTATTACCCAGAAACCATTGTCAAACAATTGATATAAATTTGTGACATTTAGCCAAGTACTTTTTAATCAATATGATGTTTCACCAAGACATCAGAAAATATTCAATCAAATTCATTAATAAAAAAAGTAGTTAAATATCCAGTGCATAATTCGTTAAAAATAAATTACATGCGTGGAAACTCTTCTGCATTGAAAACCACTGGAAACCGTTTTTGAATTCGACTGAGTCAGCATTCTATATATAACATAGCATATATGCATATATGCAGCTTTATTATACTAGTATATAGCATTAAAAACAATAGTAGCAGAAATTCTAAACATTCTGTCACTTACCTAGTCTGCACCATCCTGTACATAGTTCTTATTTTTTTCTTGTGTGACATGTGAAAATCTGCATTGATTTCAATTGATCACAATAAATTAGGCGTTCAAAAATGTGGTGGATTCAGAATTCCTAACTGTGAAAATGTTAGAAATATACCTTCCTTGAAATCCCAAAAATAGTCATTGTTTCAGAAAAGCAGACTCATAGAAGTACACCGAAAAGTACATATAATATCTTATAGTAGGAAAGCCCCTAGGGGCTCAACCTTCATCCATCTGATAACCAGATGAAACCTATTTTTCATTAAAAATATTTCATGAATAATAGGTTTATTTTTTATCATGAATAATAGCACTTAAGTTAAGTTAATGCATTAATAATAATTAATGCATTAACTTACCTATCCAAAAGTGTTCATGACTGTTTTTAATTAAAATAATTTTCATTCATATTTTTGATCACCTTCACTTTTCAGTTAACTAAGCAAGGTAAGTCTCATTAGATGGTTTTTAACACAGGGAATGTGCTTTGATATCCTTGTTTACTGATTTCTGTTTATAGCTACCAGGCAAACAGGTATGAACTGGTAAATCAATTGAGATAACTTCACCGATATGATATTCAATAAAACGGGTATCAGAAGACTGGCAATTTAATTACATAAATAACAGTTAAGATTTGCCTGCAAAAAACTGTTCTTGAAATACACTGGTCAGGCTCTAAATTTTCAAAACCGAGGCGATTCAATATATGCGAAAGAGAAAGTAGATTGTCCGAAGGCCATGCAATAGAGCAAACACAGCAAAGCAACTGATTGCAACCAGTCTATTGAATGTGACAGGGAAGGCATGCTTTCATACACGGAATTGGCAAGTACTTTTTTTGTTCTCAATTCTACTTACGCCTTGTACAAATTTCATTAAATACTAACTTTCCGCTTAGTTTCTATGAAAAACTATTCAAAGAAATTTCATGAACCCACCCATCAATTAGTTAAGCACAGCCTAACTCTACTTACAAGCCATGAACTAGGAAATCTGGCAACAGTTTTTTTCAGCTACAGACTAAGGAATACCTTTGAAATTTGTATGTAAATAGCTACCGATTACTGATGTTTTGACTGAGTAGTTCAGACATTAACAAAAGCGTTATTTGCTAGAATTGTTCCTTTTTTGTGATTAGTAGAGTTACGTACCCTTTGTTAGATTTAGTAGTTATTTAGAACTAATCTCTTATAGGTCTTGTTCTTGATATTAGCACAAAAATTAACATGCCAAGTCATTGCTGTGTGCTTGGATGCAAGTCGAACACAAAAGTTACCTCGAGGCCGGCGAACCACCAGTTTCTGTATTTCGTTTTCCATATGATGGAAATCTAATGAATCAATGGCTAAAAAATATTCCTATTCCTATTATGGGCCCCCACAAAATATTCTGTAGTTTGTGCCAAACATTTTCCAGAGGGAGCACTTACTAGAGAAGGTATTCATTGTTTGCTAGATTGATCAACAGAAGGCAAGATGGATAAAGTTAAACTCAATTTAAATGCAGTGCCAAGTATTTTTCTTTATTTACCCCTACTTATCAAAATAGTACACTCTCAAAGAGAATATCCAGCTGAAAGAACCAGTATTGAAGGAACAATGTGAGAAATTGAATGAAGCCTTTGAAAACTCAGATTCAATCTGTAATTTTGTTGATTTAACATCCAATTATAAAAAAGATTTTAATATGTAAATCGTGGAATATAAAAACTTTTGAAACTAACAGCATTTTTTTACACTCTAGTTTTTTCATCCAACGTAACTGAATGTTCACAAATAAACAGTATACAAATTATTAATCACATTTTAGTATATTCATATATGCATGTAAATGTTTTTATCAATGAAAATAAACTGTCTCCTAATGATTTAAAATGGATTTTTCAACTGAAATTAACTAGATAGTCTCAACTGAAAAATTTGCTTGATCGTTACAAATATGATATCTGAATCATTCTATCGTCCAAATTATTGTACACATCTCAATAAAGGTTTAAAGGAATACATAGTTAGAAAAAAAGTTAGTTACTGATTTTCTCACATAGAAGAACATCAAATTATAATAATATATATAAATCACTTCTTAACAGTATTGGCTATATTATTATTGGTAATATTATTGGGTAATTAGTAATATGTTCAAAGCCGTTTGTATAAGTAATACCTAATCTAATACCTAACTTTTATTCCTTGCTGAGTCAATATTGAACCTTCCAAATTGAATGTAATCGTGTGACAAAGAGAATACTCAAATCTTATTACAAACATCCTAACAATTCCACCCTGTATTGAAAATTAATTTGAGATCCAGAGTTATAGAGGGATGGTGGAATTGAAACCTGGCACATGGTGGAGAGATCCAAGAAGAGGAATGATAATCGAAGTTCTGTGACTTTTTATTCTATTGACATAACCAAACAAATAGAAATTATTCCGTATCCATGAACTATTTCTTCCTTCAGTTCTTTTAAATTTACAAAATGGTAGGTAAACTGTGAAATATTCTCATTAAATGCATTTATTTATGTAAATTTTTTTCAAGGGAAAAGCGAAGAAAACAAGAAAAATCGCCGAGAAACGGTTTGCCAAAATGAAAACTATGATTAGTCCGAGTGATCCTAGAATAAAAGCTAAATTAAGAGCACAACCTAGAAAAAAAAAACCGGAAGATCCACATAAGGTAAAAGTTAATGAAGCACCGCAAGTAAGCTCTGCATTATTCTTCGAGTACAACACTCAGCTTGGACCTCCATACCACATACTTGTAGATACAAATTTCATAAACTTCTCCATAAAAAACAAAATGGATATCATTCAAAACATGATGGATTGCTTATACGCAAAATGTATTCCATACATCACTGACTGTGTTTTAGGAGAACTTGAAAAATTAGGGCCAAAATATAAAGTAGCTCTTAGAATAATAAAAGATCCTCGGTTTGAGAGAATTCATTGTCTACATAAAGGAACATATGCTGACGACTGCTTGGTTCAGAGGGTTACTCAGCATAAATGTTATATTGTTGCCACTAATGATAAAGATTTGAAACGAAGAATTAGGAAAATTCCAGGTGTTCCCATTATGTATGTTGCCCAACATAAGTTCACAATTGAGAGAATGCCTGACGCATATGGTGCTCCAAAAGTCTGATATTTGTTAGTGTTCATGTTTCAGTCAGCTTTCGACTAACCAGTGGTGGAAAATTATTAAATAATTTATTTTATTGTTGGTTATCTTTGCTACACTTTTTATATCATATTGTTAGAAGTATTAATCAATATAAGAAAATATATTTTGTGATATAAATCAAGATTAAACTGAGTAAACTTATGTATTGGGCTCTAAATACAGCAAAAATTACACAATAACTGAAATCCTTTGAGTAGTAATATTTTTCAGTTCAGTAATCAAGTATAAGATCTTTCTAAATAATTTTCCAAGTTTCCATGCCAGTTCCTTACCTTTAATTCATTAGATGCTATATCTGGAGATGTCTTAAATCCATAAAGTGACAATAGATTCCTTGCACAAAACTTCATGGAACACATTGAAATGTATGTATAATTATAAATACTTTTCTAAAATTCACAAAAATTTCTTCAATAAACTACATTGTTACAAGCTATTAACCTATTATCAAGAGCCTAATGGAACTCTGTTGATATTGGTTTAGTAATCCAAAACAATGCATTATGTCAGATATAATAGATTGATTTTTGTTCATATTTAGGTTCACTTATTTAGTTATTGTGTGATATTTGAAATTTATAATATACTTTGTTTATTTCTGTATCTGTAGAAGAAAGACTCAAATTCCTACTATTTGTAAGAAAGACATTTCAATACAATGAAGATTAGTATCATAATAATAGTATTACTTTATTTTAATTACAAAAACAATTAAGCCAAAATTCAATGTAAATTCATAATAGGGTCCTTTATACAACATAAATCCTCTATCCTATAAAGATGTTGAAGCATATAATGTTTAAAATTTTTCTTCAATGTATGCTTTTCCTTTTCCAGTTGCTGGGTAATTCATTGTTAAGTTTAGTTCCTAATTATATTCTTGAGTCGATTGCTAATGAGGTTTGTTGGACATTTAAATTGTAATTTGTTCTTAGATTACATGGCTGGCTGTGAATCGTGAGATTCACAAGTACATACATCTGGTAACATGAGATTCCATCATAGATCTGATAATGATAAGTTCAGCTATTAGAGTTATTATTCCATTTGCAATTTACAATGGTTTGTTATGAGTTCTGGAGTTGACTCCTACCTATGCTCAGATTGCTTCTTTTTGCATTCAACAAGAAATTGTACAATTTCTCGCAAATTTCTATTGTTAATCTAGAGTGAAACAAATCTGACTCCGCGTATAGCACATATTATGCTATACAAAGTATTTAGTTTGTAGTGTTCTTTTAATCTTCTCCATGAATGAATCCATTTGTTCAGCCATTACCATTTTAAGTATCTTTGAGAATAGAGGGCTGGCACAACCTATATAGGCCTATAATTATTAGGTTCATTTGGTTTCAATTTTCATTCATTCTGATAAAATTCCCTGTTCAAGAAAAGAACTGACAATGTGTTATAATGGCTTCACCACCAACCATCTCAACTAAGTTTATAATGATGTTGTACAAGTCTATAAGTTGCATTAGTAGTTTTACCAAATTACAAAAAATAGATTTATGTATTTGATCTAAATTGTATGTTGTAAGGTTTCATTGAACGTTTTATATATTGAATTAGTCAATATTCTGAAATATCATCTAATAAAAATTTAATTGACATTTGTTTTTTTTATGAAAGTAGATGTAGAAGGAACGTTAGGTTAATATACGTAAATGAAATGGTTATCGGCCGAAGTCCTCCAGCCAGTTTTTTACATAAATATTTCAATTTAGATCTAGCATTACAACAGTTGAAGACAAATTTTATTTTGAAGTTAGCAGCTGTTTGTAAAGTGGAAGTACTCGTATTTTGACCTTTTCTGTGGTTTCCCTGTTGTATCCATTTTATTATCTCTGTACCAATGGTTCCATAATATTCCTGTTGTTCAGGTCCCCATAGTAGTTTCGTTTTTCAAATTTTTAATGAAGAACGAAAGTTCATGTTCTAATACTGCCCTGAAATGAAGACTCAAACTGTTTAACGTTAATATGTTTCAAGTAACTAAGTAGATTGCATGATCTATCTTCTATTTGTTCAACGATTTGCTTATCACAGTAAAGGCAGAATATTCTAAGAAAGAAATTAAATTTATCATCAGTATTTTCTGCTCCATATATATATTGCCCCACTTTTTTTCAAGATCATTTTGAAAGTTGATAATTTTTGTGGTGTAATATTTTTCTCTTCAAACGAACTTTTTCTTTTATCTAATGTATTTCCAATGTTCGTGTTAAGTGGTCTGATATATTTTCTCTGTGTGTTTCTGACGATTAGTTTACAATATTAATGAATATATTGTCTATACATGTTTTTGTGCCATTGTAGTGTTCACATGTGTAGATGAGCACTGTTTTGCTAAGTCCAAAACATTTCAATGCAGCCACCAGTTTTTTACATTTATCAAGATTAACAGAAAAACACATGTCCTAGGATTTGTTCTTGGTTTTCATTTGTTTGACATCTATTTTTGAAGTTTCTGTATCAAGAGATCCACTGATATACTCTAGTATTGTTTTTGTAATTCCTTCACCTAATTTGGGTTTTATTTTATTCCTTTTATGTTTTACTACTTTAACTTCATATTTTCATTCTTCTTCTCATCAGCTTCAAGGCTTATTATGTCTTTCAATTTAATCCGTTGTATCTCGTGTATTGCATTCTAATCCAAGGTCCCAGAGTGATCTAACACAATTTATTTACGTAGATGAGACCTTAGGTTGTCATTAGCGTCTCATGTGCTTTAAATACCTACGTGCTTTCGGAGCTCGCCTTGTGACACCTAGGCAGTTACCAGGTGAGATAGGTAAGCTAAGATATTTTAAGGCATTTTAAGTTTGTATGGCTGCTTTATAAGTATATATGTTTTGTAGAATATTTTTCGGAAGTGGTATCGGACACTTTCATGGACCAAAACTTTTGTTAGAACTTCTGGCCCATAGAAAGAGTGAAACTAATGTATATTAATTCAGAAAAATATTCTAGGCGAGCCCCACAAGCTCGCAGGTATTCGAAGCACATGAGACGCTACTGCGAACCTGAGGTTTCACTTATGTGTAAATTGAGTAAACTATGTCAGATTGTTCCGAGATCTTACTCTGTTTTGTTATTAATTCAGTTTGAGGTTAAAGTTTGATTATGTGTAGCACAGAACATACCTTAATTTGGTATGTTCTGTTCTGTGATGTGTAGGGAATTGTCATTCGATGGAAGAAAACACAGCCTAACTCTTACTTACAAGCCATGAACATAGACTTGGCAACGCCGCATCTGCTCAATCCGGTAGAACGATCGATGTTCGGTCTGCTGCATGTTATAATTGCATTTTCAGAAAATTTTTCAGCGAAACGGTACTTTGTATAAAAAAATAGTTTCAATAAAAATTGTAGATCATACTATTATCTATAGAAATTAATGATACACATGTAAGCTTACATAAGAGTTCATAAAGCCTTACATAAAAGAATTCATCAACTGAGAAAGGCAAAAAATGTAGGGAAATTTTAGGAATGTTACACATTCGTAAAAATTTGGAAAACACAGTAAATGAAAGAACAGACATAAAACATCTAAATTCTATTTACAGTGATTTGATAAACCTTACAAAGAACACTCAGAAAATGAATACACAACAATCACCAAACATCATATCTCAAAACTCATTCTTTCCTGATCTACCATCAATTTCACACATATTAACCAATTAATATTCTGGATAAGTATAAAACTCAACTATATGTAATATATATATATATATATATATATATATATATATATATAATATATATATATATATATATATATATATATATATATATATATATATATATATATATATATATATATATATATATATATATATATATATATATATATATATATATATATATATATATATATATATATATATATATATAAGTTACACTCGTAAGAATCACCTGGCTTACCATTAGTTAGAAGAAGACTAAAACTTCCGAAGCGAATGCAAAGCCAGAAATATTCCTCTGATACTAAAAATGAATATGTGAAAATACAAAAAGAACCAATTTCATTTTGTTTTGAAAAATAAGTTTGACGTTTTGAGATCTATAGTAATTCATAAAATTCAATTATTCATTAGTTTTAACACAGTTGTGATATACAACGAAACGTCAACGACAAAGTTTTTAACATTAAAATAAGCCTGTTATTATATAATATATATTTGAATATATATATATATATATATATATATATATATATATATATATATATATATATATATATATATATATTATATATATATATATATATATATATATATATATATATATATATATATATATATATATATATATATATATATATATATATATATTTAATAGTGTTGGCGTTTACTTGATGTAAATCCATTATAATTGAATATAACTTAAATTCAAACACTTTATTGACTTAATTCTGTATCCGAAGAAGTCGTTTGTAACGACGAAACGCGTCATGCCATGTAGTCAATAAAGTGTAAATCATAAGTTCAAGTGTTTGAATTTAAGTTATATTCAAAATATATATATATATATATATATATATATATATATATATATATATATATATATATATATATATATATATATATATATATATATATATATATATATATATAGTGTGAAGGTTTCTTGGAATGAGTTTAAAATTGATGTAGTAATTATTTATTCGACATATGTTTCGGCTCTAGGCCTTTTTCAAGAATATTATATGTTTATTGTTTGTTGGAAACTGACTTCAATTTCACAAATATTTCGTTAAACTTTTTGATAAATTTGTGAAATTGAAGTCAGTTTCCAACAAACAATAAACATATAATATTCTTGAAAAAGGCCTAGAGCCGAAACATATGTCGAATAAATAATTACTACATCAATTTTAAACTGTGCTCATTCCCAAGAAACCTTCACACTTATGTTATTAAGCAAAGCACAAGAAAACTAAACGAATTATATATAAATATATATATATATATAAAGCACTAAAAAATAAGCTTGATTTATTGTTCACCATTGCGCATAGGCATCCTCATCTAAACAACACATATAAAATGGTAAAACAAGAATATGACCAAGAATTATCAAGGGCCAAGAGAGAATATAATAACAAGTACATCTTAGCTTCTAACAATAAGTCCAAAGCTGTCTGGAGAGTCATTAACTCTTCTACACAAGGATATTTCTCTAATAAACAAGATAGTCAGATGTTTTCTCAGAATCCTCAAGGACTGGTGAATAAGTTTAATAATTACTTTTCAAATAAAACAGCTGTATCTTCAAATATGGTACATACAACTAGTTGCAGAGGTTCAGATGCTTCAAAAAATTCTTTCCTCATCTTTGATATAACTGAAAAGGAAATAGTCGAGGTGATGAAAACCTTAAAAAGCTCGAGTTCAGTAGGACATGATGGAATCTCAATGAACGTACTGAAAGAATGCATACACCAGATTTCGTCACCGTTAGCTTATATTATGAACCACTCCTTCAAAGAAGGTGTTTTCCCGGACGAACTTAAAATGGCGGTAATCTGTCCTATATGTAAAAAGGGAAATGTACATGAACTCGAAAATTATCGACCCATGAGTTTGCTACCCAGTTTTGCTAAGATCTTTGAAAAATTTTGGTCAACCGTCTACTCAGTTTTTTAAGAAATATAATTTAATTGCAGGCCATCAGCATGGTTTCGTTAAGGGAAAAAGTACTGAAACTGCTCTATTTGAATTAGTGCAGCCCATCATCTCAGCTCTGGAAAACGGAGAATTGCCAATAGGATTGTTCTTAGACGTATCAAAAGCCCTTGACAGCGTTGTACTCGAATTACTACTGAGGGAACTGCAGATGTGTGGAATAAGAGACAATCAGCTGAAGCTCAATAAGTCCTACTTAACCAATAGAAAACAAATGGTACGGATAAACTGTAATGGAACATGCTATATTTCGGAGGAGAGACTACTGTGTCGAGGGGTACCATAAGGTGGTATCCTCGGGCCTTTCTTATTTATGATATATATGAATTCTCATTCTCTATGCCGTAAAAGAGATGTCGACATATGCCAAATAATTGTTTACGCTGATGATACCAACTACATAGTGAGAGGAAAGGATGTGACAACCTGTATTAATAACTCAATCACAGTACTTCATGAGGTTTCCACCTGGTGCGCAAATAAACAACTTACTCTGAATACAAATAAAACTGAATGTATTCTTTTTAATAGCGATAGATCGCGATTAAATGTACCGGATGGTTTTGAGTACGACAACACACATCTCAATCTTACGAAAGAATCAGTAAAATTCTTAGTACATATAGACAAGCATCTTAAATGGAACAATCGCATCAACACATTGAAAAAGAAGTTACACACAGTCATATATGCTCTCATGACTGTGTTCTCTATGCTACGAGAACAGGTGGACACTGATGTACTCAAGGTGGTGTACTTTGCAACTTTCAGGCCCTACTTACATATGGTAAAGAGTACTGGGGTGCTTCCTCTGCGGTTCGTGAGATCTTCATAGCACAGAAGTGTGCAATGAGAGTAATATATAAACGAGAGTTTCGTACAACATGCAGAGGTTTGTTCAGGAAGGACAATGTAATGACAGTATATGGCTTGTATATAAACAGAATATTGCTATTTCTTCACAAACATCCTTCTTATTTTAAGAATAATCTCAGCTCGAATAACACCAGGAAAATGCAGCCTTTCATCTTCCCGGCACACAGTTTCAAAATAAAAGTTTCAAGTTCCAAAAAAGGCAATCAAAATCTTCAACTCAATTCCTAGTAACTTGAGAAATGAAAAACCTATAACCAATTCAGGAGAGGCATTCATAGATTCATAGTTGCCTGTGACCCAGCTAGCAAGCTGACGTCATATATTGGTCTGAATATGTGAGAAGTGACGTCGAAATGTCACAGCCTCAAGACGTCATTTTGAACTGTTAAAAAGACGTCATTAAATCATGTTTCATGCCATTTAGAATTAGAACATTGGTCATTTCTTAAAAAATTAACTGTCGTAAATTGACGAAAAGAGTACTTTGCGCTGACGTCATCTACTGTCATCATATGAACGTCAGTTATCTGACATAAAAAAGACGTAATTCAACGGTCAAATGACGTCGCTGACCAAAATTGACTCTAATAAGAAGTCATGTTACGTCAGCTTGCTACCTGGGGAACCATATGGTATTGAAGAGTTTCTGGATGCCTGTTAAGTCTATACATGGTGGAAAAGACCACAGGTTTATATACGACGGGTTTCATTAATGTTGCACTCAATCTGTGATATTTTGTGTTGTAATAATCTTTAGAAACTAAATATATTATTATTATTATATATACATACACAGCATATTAACTAATCCATATGATGGTTATGGATTTATGGACACAGTTATTGTATCAAATTGTTCTGAATTGACACGAAATTTGTGTATTTCAAGTCGAAAAATATTCGTATAGATAATAAATGAAAGTATGCTGATATTTCCGTTGAATTTTATTATTAAATATGAATCTCCAGTAATCACTAATATTTTCAGCATTTTATAATCTAGGAATTCAATTTTTACAGTAGTATCGTTGCGACCCAGATTGTAGGTGATTTGTCGATTATCATCAAATAGTGGTAAGTTTTTCATTAAGTACTTCAATTTGAAAAAAAGAATTTCTTCGATTACCCCTCATCAAGGAAATCATATACCCAATCTCTAACTTTTTCTCTGTATATCTCATCAAATGTAAACCAAAGAGCTAAAGCACATCGGGAGCCCTTTCGCACGGCGTTCACACCGTGGAGATTTTCACTACCAGATGAGAATCCAACCATTCTTCCACAAGCGGGCTGAACAATAGTCTGAAAAACGAATAAACGGAGAAAAATCTACACAGATTTCATACAATATCGCACATAAAGTAAGCTACGTTAGGTATGCATACCTCTATAGATTCTGGTTGTGTATTTGAACTAAAGAAAAATTCTCCTCCATCAAAGTCATTGTTCAAATAAATGATGGCACTATAATCCCTCCAAATATACGATGGGGGCTGTTTTTCGCATATTCCATCTGGATAAATATTGCAGTTGTCAGCATGGATTTCATGGCTTAGGTCAGTTCGATTTTTGGAAATACCTTCAACATAATTGTGGTTTATCAATAAATGAACTAAATAATTCGAATACATTGTGTATAAACATGTATACTGTGTTTAACCAAAAGTATAGACCTTTTAAGGCAGAACGGCAGACCAAATGAGTATAAGTAAAATATAACGGTTTTTCTACTCTGAAATATCTCGTTATGCTTTGCTTTGCGTCTTCACTAACTTGTACTATCATTTTCAAATATTTAATTTTCAACAATCCGTAATAAGTAAGTAAAATGGCACGTTCCAAAGACATCCCTTCAAAAGTTTCCATCTTAGTATGAGGAGAACCTGTATCATATCCATCTCCAACAATAGAAAATTTTTTAATGATGTCCACCAAAGACCTGCATTGGTTTTTCCATAGTAAACCTTCAGCAACAAACCTATTAGCCCCTTTCAAATCAGGTCCACTTTTCACAATCTCTAACTTTGAATTTTGTTTCTGTGAAAAAATTACTTATTACAAATATCATTATAATTAATGTGATAAATTTCAACAATCGTTGAAAAGTTAACTTTAAACATATGTATATACCTATGTTAAATTGGAATTAATTTGAGGTAATTTTTTTAGTTAATTGAGTGAAAGAATAAAATGTTTAGTTCATGTTGATAAAAATGTATATTAACATTGTGTGTATAAGTTTATTTGAAGGAAATGTAAAAAAGGTGTAAAACTTTTTTTCTTGTGATATTAATTTGGTGGTAGTTAATTAACTCAACTTACCTTCAGTTAGTATAAAAACCCTTGTGTTAAATGAAAGCTCAGCCCATTTCGGTTTATGTTAAAATGTGAGTAGAGCGAAATGCAAAATGCCATTAACCTGAAATGAATTTTATAATGAAGGAAAAAGCAAAATTGTTATCGCAAAATTATTATTCAGTGTCTTTTATCGACAATAATATCCTAAGTAAAACAACATATTGAATATAATGTTTTTGAACTCTTTTCGGGCTGATCGGTCGAGGTTAACTGTAAGTTCTCATTTTCCAGATATGTCGTTTCTATCTGCGAGACTCATTTTGGGTGTTCTCTTGGCGTGACGAATGCTACCACGTACATGTGTTCTAGCTCAAGGCTGGCGCTCCAAAACATATAAGACAATTCTGTTCTAACATGTTGAATCGCGAAGAGCCAAAGTGCGACTCTACTGCGCTTTTGGCTGCATGTTCACTGATTAGCCCCCAGTACTTACTCCACGTCTTCGAATCTGAATATTGATGCTCAGTAGCACCTCTGTATCAAACACAGCGTAGTTTTGATTTCCTCTGAATTGCTGAAATAATTGAAGGATATCACTTGCAGGAAACTGACAAATGACACGTCGACAATACTAAGCCTTCAACATGCACACATGTAGGTATGTTGTAGCAATCGTCGTACCATACTCTCTCAGATATAGACGAATCATTTGGAAAAGAATATATTCCAGTTCACCTTATATATATATATATATATATATATATATATATATATATATATATATATATATATATATATATATATATATATATATATATATTTAGTCAATACTGAAACTCCTAATCGAAATATTTCAAATAAAACTCCCAGGGAGCTGTCTACACAAATGTTGTTAACGAAAACACAACCAATCACGTTCCAGAGTGAATATTAAGTGCATTCCGAAAAATCATCGAACTTGTTGAATGGTAATACTATACAACTGTTTCATCTTCATTAGGAATCTTCAGCGATATTTATCCAAACAATCAAATTTCGATAACTTTTCAAACGCCTTGAGCTCTCATGTTCAAAATGAGAACATTCATTCGTGAACTAATCACGTTGAGCTCCTAAGATCCGTTGGTAGACGTTTCATTCAAACACCTCAGAACTTTGTCTGTATATGTGTAAGAATGATCCCCTGCCGGATCCATTTCTTACACATCTGCGGCCACCCGTAAATAATTCTTAAATTTTTTGTGCCGAAATTTTTTATTTCAAATTTTTATATGAGGTGGAATTAAAAATATATATACTTCAAAATTTTCACCTTTCTACCACCAACTGCTACATTTTAATAGCCATTTCAATATTTCAATTTCAATTTATTTGACGAACTTCTTTAATTTTTATAGTATTGTAGTTTGACATGGAAATGTACATAAAACCCTAAATTACTTTTCCATCACCAAATCCCATTTTTTAATAGCCATTTCAATATTTCAAATATCATGATATTCAATAATATGATGATAATTATTATTAACCTTTGCGGCGACTAGTCACATCCTGCTACCGGATGCATCAACCGATAGACTAGTCACAGCAAGGAAAAAGAAGAAAAGACGACTGCGCATGCTCGGGACGCAACCTCAGGAGAAGACAACAAGATCTCGTGGACTTCGGCGCTAGTCGCCAAGCAGTCAACATGACTGTCATCTACAACCATTGTTAGTGCACTTTAATGCATTTAGTTGTAAATAGTTATGTTAAATGAAGTTGTTCATACTGAACAGAGTTTGGGTATACATCCTAAGAAACCCCAACACCTTCAACTCTCAGCGGTCGATATAACTGATTAATAAGTAGTTGATCAATTATCAATCGCTCACTTAAACCGCCAGGTGTCTCCGTTGTCACTTCCCACTCAGACAGTAGGAATGAAAAGAAAGCCGATTTCCTGTCTATCTCTCACAATGAACTTTCTATCAGTCCCTATACAGCTTTCGGCCATTTCTTCTGTTTATTAATCATCACAGGGTTAGTTGGCACAATTCTCCGAAACGGCACAACCAATTTTGATGATATTTTATATGTATACTCGGTCGATCGGATTATCAGTTATCTATTTTCATGTATCTATATCAAGTGATAAGGATAGTCCATCCAAAAAAAATTTTTTTTTCCTGCAAAATTTCAATTTTTCAATTCCTTATGATTTGGCATCCAAAAATTTACACAAAAGTAAAAAAACCCCATTTCTTAATAACGACATTAATTATTCACTAATTTTTCAACCTGGTCGATATTTAAGTCGTGTTAGTTACACGTTAAATCATTTTTATCTTAAGAACGGCTGATCGATTTTTGTGATTTTTTTGTTTTTGAACAAAAATGAGTATTAAAATATGATATTGATCAATGAAAAAATATATATGCATATAATCGAAACGTAATAGATCGTTGTATGTTCATATAAGAAAAAAATTTATTGAGTCCTTTATCAACGCAATAGTACCCAAACTAATGGTTGTTGGAATATTTTTCTGTTTGTTTATATACAATAAAATGCCATTTAACAGAATCACTTCGAAGATTTGTTGAACTATCTTTGTCTATCTGTTCTTCTTTGTTCACTAGCATATACTGAAATTTCACTGAATTTCTTAATAATGGTCTATATATATCTAATGGTCTATATACTTCTAGAATTTTATAGAACTACATGAAGCTCGAATAGAGACAACAAAAAATATATATTTGCTAAAGAAGCCACCTGACGTCGTAGATGAGAGACCCTTTTGACTGGAGGTGGAATTGGAGTAATGACTCGTCACTGATAGTCATGAGAGGTTGAGAGTAATCTTTACTTCTTCAAATTATTTGAATATTCAAAACAAAGGTGAATTCTGAACAAAGTGTTATTGATCCAATGTTATGATTTTAAGATATTATTGTTGTATTCGTTGCGGTAATTAAAATCATCAATTATATTTAGCTCAATGGTATCATCCCATTTATTGATTGTTGGGCGTTACGAAATTCGCGGGCTCAGCTAGTATATTTTAGGAAATATATTTTATAGGATAATTTTTTACGAATTTTATCTTTCAAGGCATAATTGTTAGACAAATGAATTCGGTGCCTAGATTCACTGGAATCGCAAGACAAGTCAATGTTTCGATTCAGGCATCGACTTCACTTCTCAAAAATCCTATTATGAATCAGAAAACCGAAAATATAGTAAAGTTGTATGAATATGCACACGTCCGTATCAATTCAGTAACTACATTTTACGACTGTACTTTATGAACAATTCCATCTAATTTGATGAACATCTATATATATATATATATATATATATATATATATATATATATATATATATATATATATATATATATATATATATATATATATATATATATATATATATATATATAATAATATAAATTTATTGAGAAACATTCCTTACATTGTAAAATTACATTCAATTGATACAAAAATTACATCTAAGAAAAATGCTCTCAAAAGGACAGAATTCAGTTTGGAGTCTGATCTTCCATTCAGCCCTCGAGCAAAAATATTGGTTCAAACAAAAATTTTGATTAAATTCATATTTACAATAATATACAGTTTTGATTGAAAAGAAAAGAAAAAAATTTCCTCAGAGATATTAAACATTTGAGACAATTTTACACGGTGAAGAACATTTGTGTTAAAAAAATATACAAATATATGATACAAAAAATTGATTCATACATTATTGCCTACATCCGAATCATCGAAGTACTCTGCCACACTATAGTATGCCTTTGTTAAGAGCAGAGATTTAACTCTCCTCTTAAACAAATGAGCTTTCACTACTTTCAAATTCGATGGTAAATGGTTGAAAATTTTAATGCTCTGACAATAGAAAGAGTGCTCAAATTTAGCTGTTTTATGCATAGGAATAAGTAGCACATCCCTGTTTCTTGTTGAATACTCATGATTACTATTCAATTTAATAAACCTATCTTAATTTTCTTTAACATATAACAAATATCTATAAATATATAAACACGGTAAGATGAGTATGTAATTATTAATGAAGATAGGTTTACAAGATGTTCGTTGATGAATATTGAATATTAATCGAAGTATTCGCTTCTGTATAATAAACACCCTATTTATTTCTGTAGAGCAGCCCAACATCAGAATATTATAATTTAGATGGCTATGTACAAGACCGTAATACAGATTCATAACACAGTTTCTAGGTACGATGTTCTTGATTCTAGAGATCGCAAAAAATTAGTTACTCAATTTTTTACATAAAACCTCAATGTGTGATGTCCATCTCAAATTTCTGTCTACATATATTCCAAGAAACTTTGTTGATTGGGATAATGGTATAGCGTTGTCCCCATATTTAACATGCAAGGTACTAATTCCATTGCCCTTCAGACAAAACTGAACACATACAGTTTTGTCAACGTTCACCATCAGGTTGTTCATTTGACACCAACTTAAAAACTCCCTCACAATGCATTCACATGCCTCCAGAAGTTCTTCAGGAGTCCTGCCAGAAACAACCACCGATGAATCATCGGCAAATATTGTCACCAAAAACCGGGACAACTTCGCAGGCAGATCGTTTATGAACAATATGAATAGAAAAGGTCCGAGTACAGAGCCTTGCGGCACCCCAAGAGCAATATCATGTCTCTGAGAATAACTCTCGCCTATTTTCACTACCATTGTTCTTTCTTCAAGATAACTACGTAACCAATTCAGAAACACACCTCTAAAACCTAAACTGTAGCATTTATCAAGTAAAAATTCAAAAGAAAAAAATTCCACGTTCCAAATTCCAATTTTCTCTATTACCTTGGAAATATATATATATATATATATATATATATATATATATATATATATATATATATATATATATATATATATATATATATATATATATATATATATATATATATATATATATATATATATATATATATATATATATATATATATATATATATATATATATATATATATATATATATATATATATATATATATATATATAATATGATATATTTTCATCGACTAAAATACATAGTATTGGAATTGTCAAAAATATTTGAAATGAATACAAAACATCAACACAAAACATCTTAATAATATGCATGTCACAACAGTTTCTTAGCTGATAAACTGCAAAGTTTTGTGCCAGTTTTCTACACAATACGGATAAATGTTCCTTCCAATCCAGATGAGCGTCCAGAAAAATACCCAGAAATTTAAATGTTTGAGATATCCTTATGCTGGTACGATCCACCGCTGTCACAAGTGGACTCTCCAGTGGTACGACCCCATTGGGTGTAAACATTAATAGCCCCGTATTATCTTTATTAAGAACAAGACCATTCATAGAGCAATACATTCTCATTCTAGACAGACAATCATTAGAGCTAATCGCTAAGGTACTCACTTCTTCAGCTGACACAAGAATAGAGCTGTCATCTGTATACAAGGTGACGTCTCCATAATCCGACAAATACTCAACCAAGTCATTCAGTATCAATATAAATAAAATGGGTCCCAGTGTACTGCCTTGAGGTACGCCAGAGTTAACACATGCTCTATCAGAATAATACCTTACGCCGTCTCTCCAGACTTGAACAATCTGTGACCTGCCCGTTAGATACGATTCAATCCACCTCAGTGGTATGCCTCGTATGCCCAAGCATCCAAGCTTACTCAAAAGAACGGCAATGTTGACAGTATCGAATGCCTTACTCAGATCGAAAAATACACTCATAGAATACCTTTTATTTTCATAGTTCTTCAGTATGTTATTCTGTAGGGACAAAATGGCATCTTGAGTGCATCTATGCTTTCGGAAACCATACTGATGCGATGACAGCAACAGAGAACGATCAATAAACGAGGACAATCTCACCAAAAATATTTTCGCCAGTACTTTAGAGAAAACCGACAATAAGGCAATAGGTCTGTAATTCTGAATAAACGATTTATTTCCTTTTTTGTGCAATGGAGTTATTAACGCTGTTTTTAGCTCAGTTGGAAAGTACCCTTTTTCAAATGATAAATTTATAAGGTCAGTAAGAGGAAATACAATATATTCAGCTACTGTTTCCACCACCCTGCACGAAATCTCGTCAGCCCCAGATGAATTCTTCGTCGACACAGATAATATAGCATTATATACTTCGGCTGGTGAAACTGGCGTAAGGAACATCGAAAAAATATTCATTCCCAAAGAATGTTCACCGGTTATTGATACCTTGCTTGTTAATTCTTTTGCAGATTCAACAAAATATTTACTGAAATAATTTGCGGTATCACACGGGTTATTCACAGATTCATTCTTCATATCAGTCATGACATCTGGAATCTCAGTTTATCTCTAATTGAAACATTTCAACTGATAACTTGCCAGACAGCCCGTGACTTATTCTCCGCATTCATAATAAAACTATTATTGTAATCTTTTTTTATTCTCAATGTGTTACGAGTTGTTTCTTCAATTTCGAATATATGGATTTTACAGCTTTGTCGCGTTTACTTAAAATGTATAAGTCTGTGATAAAATTGCCCTCATCGACAAGTTGCGTCGTTATCCATGGATTTTTTATATGTTCCTTCTTGGGACGACGAACAAGAGGAAATGCCATCTCAAATATGCTCTTAAATGTAGCAAAAAATGTTGAAAACTTACCAGCAACGTCTGCCTCCCCTGTGACGTCTTCCCACGTTTCTCTCGACATGAGATATAGAAAGTTATTCATATTTTCAGATGAAAAAATTCTTTTTCTGATATAAGTACCGAACACCCGCCCATCTACATCATCATGCAACACATCAAGCATTTGCGCTGAGTGGTCGATAAGGAATTGTCAACAGTCAACGATTGAAATGGAACACGAAAATTCAACATTATGTTGTCTATCAGTGTCTTAGAGTTACCATGATGTCTTGAATGACCATCGAAGCACTTATCACAGCCATACGACAGACATTGATTCACAAAATCCCTCGTCGTCGCACAAGTGTTATCCCTGAGATCTATATTAAAATCTCCAGCTACAGCTGAACTTGAATCAAGAACCCTCAACAAATTCTCAAAGTAATCGAAAAAGACCTTAATATTACCACTTGGGGCTCTATATACACAGGCAACTGACAATTTCACTGATTTCTTGGTTATCTTCACCGCTATCACCTTCATCACCCCATCTACACAAGGAACACCCGTCAACTCAACCCCTTTAAACCTAATGTCTTTTCGAACTAAAATCATTACACCACCACCATTCATAGAATTTCTACTACAGTATGAGGCCACATTATAATTATTCACAAATAATTTACTGGCTTCCTCATCTTTCAACCAGGTCTCGGTAAGACATGAAACCTCCGGATAGTCGAGCGAATGCAGGAATATCTCTAGTTGCGTAATTCTATTTCTTATACTCCCAATATTCAGATTAAAATTCCCAGAGAACCTTTAGTTGGGTTTAGATGAACTTTGGAATCTCGCAGATTCTCGAAAAAACATGTAACGCCTTACGATAACACCAAAAAATTAAGTTTGACATTTATATATATATATATATATATATATATATATATATATATATATATATATATATATATATATATATATATATATATATATATATATATATATATATATATATATATATATACAGGGTGAGTCAAGGTGGACGCGATGGTCTCTTATTACGAAACGGTTAATTTTTAAAATAATACGACCACGCAGTCATGTGGGGATTCATCAAGGGTACATTCTAAAAATAATTTGATACATACAGGGTGTTCCAGAAATGTGAGACATGCCAAAGTTATGTTTTTTCTTATGGAACGCCCTGTATTTGACTACGTTTTTGGGTTTAACGTAAAAAATAAGATATACTTTCTTCAATATGTCATATACCTAACAATTATAGTCTTTGAGATATTTCGATTTTTCGGAAATTGGAGAATCCACAAAAAAAGATAACATCTCCGAAACAATTGACTTGAGCGAAGTGAAATTTTGTGTGTGAATAAAAGAGCGATTACAGAAAGTTTTAATGGTTTCACATTCACTCAAGGTTCTACAGGATGTCCAAAATTTGATGTTCCTCTGCTAACAAATTCAAACTACAATATCATGCTTATTTTAAATGGGACACACTGTATTTCTCAATCCCATCATGTACCAAATTACATTCTCTTTGAAAAGTTATAGAGGTATTATATGTCTATTTCTATTAGTTTTTGAATTATTTTCAATTATGTGAAATAATCATTTGTTCTCATCTATTTTGTCACCTCAGTATGCAAAACTGAGAATTTTTCTGTTACTATTATCAAAACCTTATCACCCTCAGAAACTTGAGACCGACCTTGTCAATTTAATAATATGTAAAATCAACATTCAATTACTCAACTTAAATTGTAAAGTATATAAATATTCAAATATAAAATGATATTCCAACAATCGCAATTACAACAAATGTTCAAAATGGCGACCATCCTGTTGAATGCACAGTGCCACTCGGTTTTCAAAAGAATTTCTCACATTTCGTAACATATTTGGGGTTATTGTTCCAAAAGCTTCTCTAATTCTTTGCTTCATATTTTCTTCTGTTGTCGGGGGAGTGCTGTAAACTCTGTTTTTAATATAACCCCACAAAAAGAAGTCCATTGAAGTCAGTCCAGGGAACCTAGGTGGCCAAGCATGTGGGCTTCCGCGCCCTATCCATTTGTCAGGAAACTTTCTGTTTAAATAGTTTCGCACATTAACTGAAAAATGTGCAGGAGCCCATTCTAATTGCAACATCATTTGTATTGTAATATTGATTGGAACATCTTCCAAAATTTCCCATAAATCTTTTTTCAAAAATCTCAAAAATTTACGTCCGTTTAAATGACCATCAAAGAAATACGGGCCAATAACTTGGTCGGCTATAATTCCTCCATATACGTTAATACTCCACCGGTTCTGACGATCTATTGTGTGGAACAAGTGTCGGTTTTCAGTGTCGTAGTAGTAGACAATATGACGATTAACCAATCCGTTATTGTGAAAAGTCGATTCATCGCTAAACAGTACATTATTAAAGTAATCAATGTTTTCGCCAACTTTATCCAATGCCCATAAACAAAAATTTAGTCGTCTTCGAAAGTCTATCCAATACAGGCTTTGATGCATCTGGATGCGGAAGGGATGGTACTTATGTTTTTTCAAAATTCTAGACACACTGGACTGACTTAATCCGTTCAAACATTCACTGAGTACTAAAATCATGTCAATTCTTTCTTGTATTCAATAATACATTTTTACAAATTTTGTGGATACTGGTTTAAACAAAACAAGTAAACGGTCTGAATAAATTCAAAAACTGATTCACTTTAATTGACAGCAGCCTACTTCAGAAAAAAAAAAAATAACTGACAGTCTACTTCGATTTTTCAAAAATGCGATACTTTGAAAAAGATAACAAAAATTTTGGACACCCTGTGGAACTTTAAGTGAATCTGAATTCATTGAATCTTTCCGTAATCGCTCTTTTATTCACTCAAAAAATTTCACTTCGCTAAAGTCAATTGTTTCAGAAATGTTATCTTTTTTTGTAGACTCTCCAATTTCCGAAGAATCGAAATATCTCAAAAACTATAATTGATAGATATATCGCATATTGAAGAAAGTATATCTTATTTTTTACGTAAAATCCATAAACGTAGTCAAATACGTAAAAAACGTAATAAAAAAAACATAACTTTGGTATGTCACACATTTCTGGAACAGCCTGTATGTATCTAATTATTTTTAGAATGTACCCTTGATGAATCCCCACATGACTGCGTGGTCATATTATTTTAAAAATTAACCGTTTTGTAATAAGAGACCATCGCGTCTACCTTGACTCACCCTGTATATATATATATATATATATATATATATATATATATATATATATATATATATATATATATATATATATATATATATATATATATATATATATATATATATATATATATATATATATATATATATATATATATATATATATATATATATATATATATATATATATATATATATATATATATATATATATATATATATATATATATATATATATATATATATATATATATATATATATATTGATCGTTATTATTTCAACCGTACAATTTATGAAAATTAAATGTTTGGATATCAGGATAGCGGTTTGTGTGAAATACTTTATTTTCCTATACACTCAATATTTCGTCACTATTTCGTGACTTCTTCAGGAGTATACTAAAAACAAATGAAGGTACATGAGTCATCACAATTTGTAAAAATAAAATCATTAAAACTTACAGATCTAAAAGTTTAAATATCAAAAAACACATACACGGTTCATACTTTGTCGGCAGGCCAGAGAGCAGTGACTGACACGAGCAATATATCATTAGCGATGGTCCGGTTTTTTAATTCTTTATCTTTAATAGATTGCAGTATATGTTACTTAATTGACCAGTGTCAGATTTATAGTTAACGCAGTTCTCATCTTTTCTTATGTGACACATTTCAAGGAAAAGCCTGGTCTTGTAATTGTAGTGTTGGTCAAGAATTTTCACGTTAGAGAAATCAAACATATGTCCTGTATTTTTCAGATGTTGAACAACAGCACATGAGTTCTTCATGAGACGGCAGTCGCTTTTGTGTTGGGTTAATCGTTGTTTTAGCCATTGGTTGGTTTGGCCTATATACGTGCCTTCACATCCCAAGCATGACAACCTGTATACGACGTTATTGTTGAGTAGAGTTGGTGTCCGGTCCTTCAGTTTTGAGAAGATTGTTTTTATAGTTACTGTGCTATATGGTGCCATTCTGATCTCAGGTATGTCTCTGAATAGGGTGGTAATGCGATGTGTCAAGTGGTCTATGTGAGGTATCTTCTTGTAATTTGTGATTCGTCCATCAACTACCTCAGTGGAACCATCATAAAAATTTGTGTTATAAATCAGTTTTTTTAAGATATGCTTTGGATATCCATTGTTGATAAACGTGTTAAATAGCTGTTTTAAATTATTTTGAAGAAACCTCTCATCACATATATGTGTTAACCTATTTTTCATCGCCATCACGGTGTTATATTTCTGCCTTTTTGGATGGTTCGACCAATAATTGAGAAATCGTCCTGATGCTGTGGGTTTTTGGTACCAATCCAGAATTATACTACCATCATCCAGTCTAATCACTCTCGTATCCAAGAAAGTTACGCTTTGTTCTGTTATCATCTGTTCTTGATCATCTCCTGAAAGAGGTCACCCTTAAACTGCCATATGAATTACCGTTCATTTTTAAATACGTAGATGACATCATCTGTGCTATTCCAGCTGGTAGTGATATCAACCTTCAGTTTACTATTGAACTGGAAACAGAACAAAGCGTAACTTTCTTGGATACGAGAGTGATTAGACTGGATGATGGTAGTATAATTCTGGATTGGTACCAAAAACCCACAGCATCAGGACGATTTCTCAATTATTGGTCGAACCATCCAAAAAGGCAGAAATATAACACCGTGATGGCGATGAAAAATAGGTTAACACATATATGTGATGAGAGGTTTCTTCAAAATAATTTAAAACAGCTATTTAACACGTTTATCAACAATGGATATCCAAAGCATATCTTAAAAAACTGATTTATAACACAAATTTTTATGATGGTTCCACTGAGGTAGTTGATGGACGAATCACAAATTACAAGAAGATACCTCACATAGACCACTTGACACATCGCATTACCACCCTATTCAGAGACATACCTGAGATCAGAATGGCACTATATAGCACAGTAACTATAAAAACAATCTTCTCAAAACTGAAGGACCGGACACCAACTCTACTCAACAATAACGTCGTATACAGGTTGTCATGCTTGGGATGTGAAGGCACGTATATAGGCCAAACCAACCAATGGCTAAAACAACGATTAACCCAACACAAAAGCGACTGCCGTCTCATGAAGAACTCATGTGCTGTTGTTCAACATCTGAAAAATACAGGACATATGTTTGATTTCTCTAACGTGAAAATTCTTGACCAACACTACAATTACAAGACCAGGCTTTTCCTTGAAATGTGTCACATAAGAAAAGATGAGAACTGCGTTAACTATAAATCTGACACTGGTCAATTAAGTAACATATACTGCAATCTATTAAAGATAAAGAATTAAAAAACCGGACCATCGCTAATGATATATTGCTCGTGTCAGTCACTGCTCTCTGGCCTGCCGACAAAGTATGAACCGTGTATGTGTTTTTGATATTTAAACTTTTAGATCTGTAAGTTTTAATGATTTTATTTTTACAAATTGTGATGACTCATGTACCTTCATTTGTTTTTAGTATACTCCTGAAGAAGTCACGAAATAGTGACGAAATATTGAGTGTATAGGAAAATAAAGTATTTCACACAAACCGCTATCCTGATATCCAAACATTTAATTTTGATATATATATATATATATATATATATATATATATATATATATATATATATATATATATATATATATATATATATTATTAAGTTTCTTCTAAGTCCTCTCAAGACTTAGAATATGACTTCAATTTTTAAGTCATATTCTCGATGTCATATCAATGTTCACAAACATCCCCTTGAATCTTGCATTAGAAATATTAGAAAAAAAGTGGAATGAATTGGAACATTTCACAACCTTACCTAAGTCAGAATTTATAAAAGCAACAGAATTTTGTCTAAAATCAGCGTATTTCAATTACAACAAACAATTTTATTAATAAATATTTGGAACTCCAATAGGGTCACCAATTTCCACTACGATTGCAAATCTCGTCATGGAGGAACTTGAAACAAATATATTAAATAAACTTCAATTCAAACCTACATTTTTTAAAAGATACATTGATGATTGCTTAACCGCAATTCCTAAAAATAAATCCAATGAAATTTTAGCAATGTTCAATTCCAATTCCAATTTCAATGATAGATTGCTATTCACTATGGAAATGGAAAATAATAAATCAATCAATTTCCTTGACATAACAGTCTCACATGATACAAACGGAAAAATCAAAACCAACTGGTTTACTAAAAATGTATGGTCAGAAAAATACCTCAATTTTAATTCATGTGCCCCTGAAAGATATAAAAGAAGTGTTATTAATGGACTGGTCGATAGAGCTATAAAACTTTCTCACCCCGACTTCCGAAAAAATAATTTAAATAAAATTAATAGTGTATTAGTAAAAAATAATTATCCACAATACTATTTTGAACCTATCATAAGGAAACGCATTCATCAAATTTATAATAATTCACAGGTAAAAAATGGTGAAAATACTGACAGCATGAAATGCATCGGACTCGAATACGTTCCAATTCTTTCTCAGAAAATTGATAATTGCCTCAAAAAATATAACATTAAAATCGGACACAAGCAAATAATTTTACAAAAATTTTTTTCACCAACCTTAAGCCTACCACCGAATTCAAAAACACAACACATACTGTTTACAAAAAAAATTGCAAAGAATGCAATGGATCTTACATTGGTAATTCGAGGCAATATATTCATAAGAGTTTATATGAACATAAATATTCTGTAATCAACAATAAAAAATGCACCGCACTTTCAAAACACGCATTAGATAATTTACACTCTTTCGACTTTGAAAATGCCAAGATTCTTGCCATTGAACAAAATGACACACAAAGAAATTTCTTGGAAATGTTAGAAATTAATATAGACGAAAATTCCATCAAGTCTGTTTCCTGCTTTATCATGCTGTTTTGTTTATTTTATCCTTTTGTTTTTTTTTGATTGTTTTAAATGATTTTGATTTTGTAATTGCTGCGATTGTCAAAGGAAAAGATGGTATTGGTTCGGGGAATCAAACATTTCATTGTTTATCATCATATCAATATAGATATTACTAGTGCGGGTAGATCAATAATAAAAATTAATTCATATGAAATATAGATCCACAAAACCGTCTAAGTCGGCCATGTAGCCAGATCATTAAAACTATATGAGTCGTGTATGTAGCCACATCATTGAAAATATATGTAGGGAAGTGTCATTGTCATTAGATGGAAGAAAACATATCACAGAAATTTAACACTATTCTGTGATCACGTTATAACGCCCCAACTTCATCTGTCAGCATTTAAAAAGGGCTACCAACATCCAATACACCTTCCCTGTCAGAGGTCTTCACTGACAGTAACTTCTGTGTCAGCAATCTGTCATTCTAATTTCCATCGAGTAACACGACAACCATGTATTGTTGCCTGTTTTAATAAAAACATTGAAAATAACTTATATATTCCTCTATATTTATTATAATAATAATAATAATAATATTTATTTTAGCATTAGCTATTACAAAATCATACATACATTCATACAGACAACTATATTATTTACAATTTTATGTTTAAAACGAACTTAGCTAATTTACGCTTGAATACCTTAAGGTCTCTAATTGCTTTTATGGAGCTAGGCAATTTATTAAATGCGTTAAATCCTTCATAAAATATACTATTCCTATGTTTAGAATGCTTAGAAACTTGCATGTAGAAATTGTCAGCATTTCTTGTATTATGACTGTGCACATCACTGACACATGTTACATTTTTCATTACTTTATATGGGAACAATTTGTTTTTAAATTTAAATATAAATATATATGTAGCAAAAAGTATTCTTTGTTTGACTGACATCAATTCTAAACAATTTAGCATGCTTTGGATTGGGGTATATCTATTACATTTCAAAATTGTTCGCATAGCTCTATTTTGTAACTTTTGTAACTGTTGTTTTTCTTTACTCAATCCCAATAACAGAGTGGAACAATATTCAAAGTGTGGCATAATTATGGACTTGAAGAGCAATAACTTCATATATGTGGTCATATTTTTCCCAATTCTTTTGAGAAAATTGATTTTCTTGGAGATTTTAGACGATATCAAGTCGACATGATCATTGAAACTCAATTTCTCATCTAACATAACGCCTAAGTATTTAACAAGTTTTACCCTCTCAATGTTCTGGTTTTCAATTTTAATACTTATATTTTCATTACTAACTACCTTAAGAATTCTACTTGTACCAAAAACTATAAATTTAGACTTTTTAACATTCAGCGATAAACTGTTATCGCTTAGCCATTCATTTATTGCTGCCAAGTCTCTATTGATCCATTCTGTCATGGTCTGGATATTTTTACCACTGATAAAAATCATAGTATCATCTGCGAACAATCGTATAGAGCATTTTTTTACATGCAAAACAATATCGTCGGCGCCATACATATAGTAATGGCGCCGCCGAGTGATGACGTGTTAAATAGTCGCTCAGCGAAAACGAGTAAAAATGATGAAAGCGTTGATAAAATATGCAATTACTGCAATAAAAGAGTTATTGAATACGTTAAGTGTATCAAGTGTATGGAATGTTTCCATCCTTCATGCCTGATTCGAGCTGCAAATAAGGAATCTACAATCTGCCAGCACGAGGTTAGTAATTCTAACAGAAGTCATGAAACTGAAGATTTTCCGGATCTTAAAACGGAGAATAAATTTCTGAAAATGCAGATTGAGTATTTGAATGCTTTCATAGTTGAGATTCAAAGTAAAAACAATATTTTACTTGAAAATAATAAGTTGCTAATGGAAAAATCTATCAATCAAGATCATACAAAAAGTAGAGATAAAATTGAAAAAATCAAAACAAAACAAATGACAACACTAAGATGGAGTCAAATTACATCAAGGTCGCACAACAAGCATCGAGTGATATTTCTTCACATCGCGGTATAACAAAGAATGCAATAGGAAATTCGCCTAGAATGAGATACAGTTCTGTGGTTGGTAGTTCTAATGCAATAACGGAAGGTCATCTTTCTAACCTCTCCGAGCCAACAGAGAAAGTAAATAATAATGAAAATCTTCTAGATCCACCGTACACTGGAAATGAGAATGAAAATCAAGGAAAGTGGACGACAGTAATACATAATAAAAGAAAACCTAAGAATATACCAAACAGAAAAGATGAAATAGTATGTAAAGGCATCCAAAATACTTTAGCGACATTCAAAGGTGCTACCAGACGTAAGTGGATTTATGTCGGGAAAATAGCGGGCAAGACTGTGACTGAAGAAGACATTAAAGGATATCTGGAAGAAGTAGAAGATCATGAGCAAATAATAGTGAAGAAACTTGAAACAAAAGGACAAAATTCTGCTTTTAGTATTGGACTTCACAGCGAAGCTTCCCTAAAAAAGGTTTATGATGAGTCTTTCTGGCCTGAAGGAATAATTCTGCGACACTTCTCATTTGGAAATTTTTTTCGTACCGGAAAGAAAATAACGGGGGGATAGTTTGTCAGTCTCTTGAAAAGGGGGACCTAAGGACTGTAAATCTGATCCATCAAAATATACAATCTATAGGGAATTCATTTATTGGACTGGAAATATTTTGTAATGAACAAAAATCCAATATAGTCACTTTAACTGAACATTGGAAGGATTCTAATCAGTTAGCGGCTTATCAGCTACAGGGTTTCAAATGTGTTTCTAGTTTCTGCAGGGAAACTAGCCAGCATGGAGGTAGCGCAATATACTGTAATTTGAATATTCAAGCTAAACAAAGAAATGACTTAACTCGACTTTCGCAGTCCAGAATTTTTGAATGTGCTGCTTGTCAATGTACTCTAGGAGATAAGAATGTAATCATAGTAACTATCTATAGACCTAACACCTTACCTTTTGCAAACCTAGACACCTTTTTTCAAAGATTCCAGATCATTTTATCGACTCTCTGTAGGGAAAATGCTAATTATATTATTAGTGGTGATTACAATATAGATTTCTTGGATACAGAAAGTAATGTAACCCAAAGATTCCTTGCTTTACTAGAAAATTTTAATGTTAAAATACTTGTGAAGGAGGCAACACACATAACTGCACATTCTCAATCCTGCCTAGATAATATCTTAACTAATATCGAAGATGGTTCTGTGTCGGTGATTCAGTCACACCTTTCTGATCACCTTGCGCAGAAATTCTCCTTCACGACGCAAACCCCAATCAACCCTTCACCTCGGAAAATAAATGTAAGAACCATAAATCAAAACACTCTTGACAACTTCCAGTGTGAACTATCAAATGTACGTTGGAATGATATCATTGACAGGACATCTAATGACATTAACTCAAAGTGGAATGCTTTTAGTACCCAATATGGAAAGATTTTTGAAGCAAACTTCCAATATAGAAGTATCAGTGTGGGTCATACTTCCAACCATACACAAGACCCTAAAATTGCTCATTTGAAAAAGCAGTTGGATAAGCTATACACAATCTCAAAAGCGAACCCAACCTACCTAAACAGCTATAAGGTGTTTAAAAAGCGGTATGATGAAGAGATCATAAAATATAAAAAGCAATATATCGGTAACTCGATAAATAAATCGCAAAACAAGTGTAAAAAAGTATGGCAAATCATCAAGTCATTAACAGGAAAAAACTGTAAACAACCTCCCTTACCTACTGGGGATCTCAAAGAAATTGCTAACAACTTCAATAGTTTTTTTTCTAAGACAAAATTTGACATTGGGAAGAGCCATAAAAACTGTATTCTTGCCAATGTAAATCGTATGGAAAAATCATTTTATATGTTTTCAGTGACTGAAGATGAGCTGATCAACACCGTAAAGACTCTAAAACTAAAAACTCTTTTGGCTATGATGGCATACCAATGAGAGTTTTAAAACATTCTATAACTTCCATCTCTAGGCCGTTATGTCAATTGATCAATGAAGCTTATGTGGAGGGAGTATTTCCTGACTCATTAAAGATTGGAATAATTAAGCCAATCTATAAAAAGGGTAATACAGAAGAACCATCAAATTACCGTCCGATTACCATGCTAACGAGTTTTTCAAAGATATTTGAAAAAATATTGTCAAATAAGATAATGAGCTTCTTCAGAAAGTTTCGTATTTACTCCTCCCACCAACACGGTTTCCTCGGTGGTAGAAGCACTGAGACGGCTGTTTTCGACTTGGTTAATATAATAATGAGAGCCTTGGAGGCGGGCGATATACCACTCAGTATACTCTTGGATTTTTCAAAGGCCTTTGACTCTGTTGATCATGTTGTTCTTTTGAGAAAATTGGAAGCTTATGGAATAAGAGGCAATCAACTGAAGCTGATAAAATCATATCTGGAAAATAGAATTCAAAGAACTGTTATAGACAGTAATGGTGAGATTTTTGCTTCTAAAAATGAGAAGGTGAAAACTGGAGTCCCGCAGGCAGTATTTTGGGCCCACTTCTTTTTATTATATATATAAACGATCTTCCAGGTTTCCTAGGTTTGTCGGATGTTGTCCTGTATGCAGATGATTCAAACTTCATAGTATCAGGAAGGGATGTTCGGACAGCCGAAGTTTCAGCCCAAACTCATTTTGCAGACGTGATGAAATGGTGTGAGGGAAACCAAATAAAGCTCAATATGGATAAAACTGAAGCGATGTTTTATCAGACTAATCGTTCCAGTAAAATATTTCCAGATACTCTATTAATGAAGGATGGAGAAATAACTGTGTGCTCTTCTGCCAAATTTCTTGGGATATATATTGACCAAAACATGAGATGGAATACTCATTGTACATCTCTCAGTAAGCGCCTACATTCGGTGATATATACGTTGAATGTACTAAGAGATAAATTAGCTGAGCCTGTACTGAAGCTGATATATTCATCAAATTTTGTATCTCAAATTACTTATGGCATTATTTTCTGGGGCAACAGTGGTTTCTCCAACAAAATTTTTGTGGACCAGAAGTGGGCTATCAGGACAATTTTTCATCTAAAGAGAAGAACAAGTTGTCGTGGTATTTTCAGAAAGCATGGTTATATGACATTAATTGGACTTTACATATATAAGTGCTTAATGTTCGTTCAACAGAATCGTAAATTGTTCATGAATTATGAAATTCATAGCAACACTAGGAAGATGGATTATTATTTTTTGCCTAAATGTCGTCTTGCATTAACTCAAAACCAGGTGGAATTCATGTGCCTTAAGCTCTACAATAGACTGCCTAGAGGCTTTTGTACTTCATCCGAAGATAAACATTTCAAGAACAGGTTACGAAAGTTTATAATCGAATGTGAACCCTATACTGTTGATGAATTCTATGAGTACTGCTCTTCAGTGGTATAGATTTCTTAAATTGTTTCTGTTGACATATTTTCATTTTATTGTATTTCAATAATTGTGAAAGAATAAATTATTATTATTATTATCATTGATGTATAAGGAGAATAGTAGTGGACCTAAGACCGTACCCTGAGGTACGCCAAAATCAACTCCAATGCTTTCCGAAATAACACCATTGAATTTAACTTTTTGAGATCGCGATTGTAAATAAGAATTGAACCATTTGTTCACTAAACCTTCAAAACCAATTTTTTCTAGTTTTTTCAACAGCAATGATCTACATAAAGTTTCGAACGCTCTTTTGAAGTCCAATAATACTACAATCACTACCTCTCCTTTATCGATAGCTCTATACCATTCCTCGCATATGCTCAACAGTGCTGTCTCACAGGAGGAATTTCTCTTGAAACCTGATTGTAAGTCAGAAATAACTGAATGTTTTTCGCATAATTCTAGAACCTGATTTTTAACAACTAGTTCTAGAATTTTTTCGTATGGTGGAAGAATGTTTATAGGTCGAAATTCCTCCAATTTGACAGTGTTACAAATTTTAGGCACTGGTATTATCACTGAACATTTCCATTCATTTGGAAAGATTCCATGAGTCAGTGATGTGTTTATCAAATCTAAAAATCTATTTCCAGAAATGTCAAAAGCATCTTTTAAAATCTTAACAGTTATATCATCTTCACAACTACCAGTGTTTTTCAGGTTTCTCACAATAGTTTTCAAACCTGCCATATCTATTTTTTCGAAGGTATCCATTTTCAACAATTTCGGTATAAATTTCATCACATAGTCATGGTTATGTTTTGGAACTATAGAATCAATAATTTGTTTTATACTATCAACAAAGTATAGATTGAAACAGCGGGCAATATGGTGATCATCCCGGATTATTTCATTATCGATTTCAACATATAACGTATTGTTTGTTTTACTTGGTAATAATTGTTTTAAATGTTTCCATAGTTGTTGAGAATTGTTCCTATTGTTGTCTAAAATATCAATGAAATATCTTTTTTCGACTGCCTTATCATTTCTACAACTTCATTTCTTATCGTTTTATATTCCTGCCATGCTTGGGCTGAATAATTAACAATAGCACTTTTATATTTTCTGTCTCTATCTTTCATCTTCATTATGATTTTACTTGTTATCCACTTATTGACTTGATTGTTGTGAAAATGCTTAACTGTTTTCACTTTTGACATTTCGCTCAATATTTTATTTAATGGATTTATCAGATTGCTTGCTAAACAGTCGATATCAACAACAGAATTATTCCATTCTGTTTTTAGCAAATTTTCGACCAATTTGTCTCTATTGTAGTCTATATATTTAATTATCGTATTTTCTACAATTGTAGAATTTTGTTTCTTCATTGTTAACGATATGATATTATGATCACTTATCTTAGGCGTGAGAAGTACCTCACAAATGATTGATTTTTCGTTTGTTATTACATAGTCAATGAGAGTTTTACTATTATTGGTTATACGTGTGTAGTCTTTAACAATCTGATACAGTCCACTATTTGATAATAACAATTTACATTTATTTGTATAATAGCTTTGTGCTTTATAATCATAGTTGAAATCGCCCATGATAATTTGTGTCCCTGTGAACTCAAGTAAATCTTCAATTAAATTTTCAAAGTTATCTATAAAAATATTATTTGGTCCTGATGGTGATCGATATATTCCGGTTAATAATAGTTTATGTTGTTGAATTTTTAAACAAATTGACAAGAACCATAAAGTACTATCAATAGTCTTATTATTTATTACATTGAAATCTATTCCATTTATAATATAAAAGGTGACTCCACCTGTTCTTCTGTTTTCACTAAAGCAATTCACAGAATTATAACCGTTTATATCGATTTCATTCTTACATATGTCTTCTGTAAGATGAGTTTCAGATACACAAACAACCATAGGTTTCACATTATTTATATACACTCTCAACAGGTCTATATTATTTGTAAGTCCTTGACAATTTAGATATATTATTTTATTTAAACTTAATTGCTACTGACTACGTTCTATTTTACCTTGTTCTTTAGTGACCATTCTCAGATAACAAGGACATTGTTTATCATGAGCTGTATGGTCGGTTGGTAAATTCAGCTTCGTTTTTTGATTTGCATATACACAATTTACACATTTGTTTCGGTTTTCTTCACACTCCTTACTGTTGTGTTTACCACCGCACTTTACACACGTTATTTCGTTTTTGCAATCACGGGCTAGATGATTGAAACGCGCACATTTATAGCACTGTGTAATACCAATGTATTCGTACACAGTACATTGTCTCCATCCAATTTTTATGATCCCATTTTCCAATATTGTATTGAATAGAGTGGGATCTAATTCTAGTATGATATTTCCACAATTCCTTCTGTTGGTTTTTATATATTTTTTGAAAACTTTCAATTTATTTGTATAATCTTTACTTATTTCGTTTTGTTCAATTATGCTTCTTATTATGTCCTCATCATTTTTCATTATATAGTCAGATTCTACATTGATTATTGATAATCTAGGTAGTTTCATTTTCACGTTTGTAATTTTATATTTGTCTCCAAATTCTTCCTCCACTTTGCTCATAATTTTTTCCTTGGATTTTTTATCGTAGCAATTTACTATGATACCTCCATTTTTGATGTTGGATATTCCTGTTATCCCGACTCCTAGATTAACTGGATCAATTTTAGTTTGCAAATCTTTCTTAGTTTGCAAACTACTTTGATCTAAAGTTGGTCGTACTATTATTTTATCTTTAGCCTGAGTCACCGGTTTTTTCGTGACTGTAGCATAAGATGTTTCTTCTAGGTTATTTCGAAGTTTTGGGGATGTTTCTTTTTTCAAGCATTTTATACCTTCCTCTAAGTTGGCTTTGTCTTTGTCCAAGAGTTCGATAATTCTATTTTTGCTCGCTATTAAATCTTCATTTTTATCGATTATTTTTCTTAGTAATTCGATAGTCCCATTGTCGGTGCAGTCCGTACAGTTGTAAACCAGCTTTCTGACCTTCAATTTTAGGACGGTCATTTCACTTGTTGTTAAATTACTGCATGGCTTGCAGGTAGTATTCCCACATCGGTCACATTTTGCCATGTCCTTAGTGGAGGTTTTCTTGCAGACTACACAGTTCATTTTGTTTGAGGGTAGTAAATTTCAGCTGATATTTCAAGATGTTGTCCAGATGTTATATCTTTTATAATATTTGGAGACGCCCGATGCTTCGATTTCAAGAATCGCCCCAAATTATTGATTCTAATTTGATGATTTCCAAGAATCCTGATTAGAATTTCAAAAGATATCTAACACTTTTTCAATCTCCGCCTTTTAATCTTTCTAACTATATTAATATGCACTATTAATTCTCGTGTTTACCCGCTTAAACTAACTATTCTTGAGGAGCAACAAAAACACAACCTTCACACTCGAAGTCGAAATACGAATTTTTATTTATAATGAATAATGTAATACATAAACTGTCTGCTTCAAATATGTACTTCTTTTTGTGAAAATGGATTTTGGTTTATTAGATCAATAATAAAAATAGAGTTTCATAGAAATATAGATGACATGTATTGTTTGAAATGAAAATTGAATGAAAATAATTTTCAAATATTTATATACATATACCTATATATAATTTATCTTCAGAATTAATTCATTGCCTCTTTAAGTTAATTAAGGTTATTCAAAATTTTAAATTTTTCATTAGTTTTGACATAAATGAGATATCCAACGCAGTTTTGAGCATTGCATATACTATTTATATTTATATTTTATATCAGTGAATATCTCATCACATCAAATTATGCATTGTTGGATTAATTTTTTTTGTTAAGTTGTATTAAGTTGTATGTTATTTGACATTTATATGAAATTGGCTGTTCTTGTTTCAGACAATTAAATTACAATTTGAAAATGGTCATCGCCGAAACGCGTGAAGGAGAATTTTATTGTTAAAACCTAAAGAAGAATTCTCTTCTTTTAGTATAATATATGACCTACCCCCAAGAATCAGATTTCAAATTAAAATATATATATATATATATATATATATATATATATATATATATATATATATATATAAAATATATATACATATATAGTATATGAAGAAATATTAAATTTGGAATCGAAATTACACCACAAAAGTTTTCAACCTCGACTGGGATATATATATATATATATATATATATATATATATATATATATATATATATATATATATATCATAAGTGTGAAGGTTTCTTGGGAATGAGCACAGTTTTACGAAAGGTTTGTGAAATTGAAGTCAATTTCCAAATAAAAAGAACCTGTAATATTCTTGAAAAAGGCCTAGGGCCGAAACATGTGTTGAATAAACAATTATTCCATCAATTTTAAACTGTGCTCATTCCCAAGAAACCTTCATGTTATTAAGCAAACCACAAGAAAACTAAACAAATTATATATATATATATATATATATATATATATATATATATATATATATATATATATATATATATATATATATATAATAACATTCATTTTCAATAATCATTACTACATTTTTCAATATTGAAGATGCAGCAAGAAAAAATGAAAAAAAACTAATACAAAATTAATTACGAGAGGTTTGATACTATTCTCCTATGCTATATGGTTCACATCTGAGAATTAGTTTCTAGACCGATTTGCTGAAGAGTTTGTGATCGCCTATCTTCGGCAACGACTTAGGTAATCTATTAAATAATTTTATACCCGCATATTGCGGACCCCTCTCTTAATTCAGAGCAATTAAATAAATTCCATATTTATTACCGAATCGGTAATAAATATGGAAATGTTTGTCGAGTGTTATTTCTGCGCTTACACTCTTCATAGTAGTAATCGTGTTTAGGAAAAATTAAAGCAGGCTGTAGATATAAAGGCCATGTATGGTTAGGATGTTATTTCGAAATAGCTTCGACATGAGTCCATGTAACCTAATCCTAAAATTGTTCGTACAGCCCGTTTTTAGAGTGCAAGTATACAGTATATATATATATATATATATATATATATATATATATATATATATATATATATATATATATATATATATATATATATATATATATATATATATATATAGTGTGTGTGTGTGTGTGTTCATCATCTTATTGCAATAAATTGCAATTGGTCAACATCACAAAATTCAGAAGACCGAATTAAAGTCCATAATTATGCAAAAACACAAATCAAGGCCTCAAATGAACATAAAATTAAAACACGATTTCAATTATAATAATACAATTTTAGCAATTGAAAAAAAAAGTGGAGAATTTTAGAAATTGTATATATTCAATTAATAGTATACTTATGTGGAAACTAAAGTTTATTTGTTGATATTAAGATAGTGAATATGAACGCTTTTAAAATATTGAAATGTTAGTATATCACGAATAAACATTATTATTATTATTCTTCAAGATTCAGAGATGCTGTAAATGAAAGAAAATATATCAAACATCTCTTAAATTCAATCTATAACGATTTAATAAGCCTTTCAAATACAATAATACAATCAACACACCACAATTTAGACAACACATCTCAAAACTCATTCTTTCCTAACCAATCATTAATTTCAAACACATAAATGAAAAATTAATAAAATATAAATTTTCTGGAAAAGTATATAACAGATCAACTATGTACACGTCCGCAGTAAATGCTAATCCAGAAACATTCCACTGAATATTAAATGGGCAAAAGAGCCAAGTTAATTTAAAGTTTTGTTTTTAAATAACAATTGAAGTTTGCTTCCATAGTAATTTATAAAATTCAATTGTTTATTATTTTTGACAAAGTTGCCAAACAATCAAAACTGAAATAAAGTTTTTTCATATAGTAAAGCTTGTTATTGCTACAACATATTTTAAAAAACTATAGATAATCAACGAGCAAAAACACCAAATAGAGAAATATATATATATATATATAATATATATATATATATATATATATATATATATATATATATAACATTAATCAGAAGGAGTATTGCCTGGTAATTTAAATGTAATTATATGGGTTATAGGCAAATGAAAGGCCACTATGAATAGGTTTTATTCAATTTGGATGCCTGGTCAATATTTCGATTGTGATTACAATCTTCATCAGGACTCTGAAAAACATTTACATACAATTATACTTGTAAAAATTATAATTGCATTAAATTATAATTAAATTAAAATTTTGCCGTAAGTTGTCAAACATAATTTTTACAAGTATAATTGTATGTAAATGTTTTTCAGAGTCCTGATGAAGATTGTAATCACAATCGAAATATTGACCAGGCATCCAAATTGAATAAAACCTATTCATAGTGGCCTTTCATTTGCCTATAACCCATATAATTACATTTTATATATATATATATATATATATATATATATATATATATATATATATATATATATATATATAGGTTTTTTTTTCTCGTCCTTCAGAATGCCAATCTATTTGCTTTTTTGAGGTTTTTTTTGTATTATTATTTTATTTTAGAAAAGAGGAGTGTAAATATTGTTTTCCAATACAAGTAATAATGAAGATCTTTATTCTGATTAGATTAATTTGAATTTCAATTATTTCCAGAATCTTCATCATTTTAGACCCTATTTATTTCACGATCTCAAAGACAGATCAGCATCGATGTTAAAATAATTAACGTTAGCATAAACTCCCATGGAGCTGTCTACACAAATGTTGCCAACGGAAACACAACCTATCACTTTCGAGTTTGAATATTAGTTTCCGAATTAGCTCACAAAATAATGTACGCCTTATTTTGAAGAAGGACCTGGGTGAGTGAAAAAACCATGGAAACTTGATTGTTTGAATTCATGCCTCTAAAGATTCCTTTCCAGAAATATGGTATGGTATTTCCATTCAACAAGTCCGATGATTTTCGAACTTCTGAATGAAACACTTTCATTTCTACCAACAGCAGCTCTCTAAATATCTCCATTGACAATACTTAATTCAAATATTACAGTATTATACAGTATATAAGTCCCGCATATAGAGATCAGAGACTGGAAATATTGATGAAAAAAGTAATACCTTCAATTACTTTCAATAATAATTTATTCCTATTTTATTACAACGTTCAAATGTGATATTGGAATTTATGCTACGAAATTAATTCCTTTGGGATTATCATTTAAATTGTCCGTAAATAGACTTCAATCATCGATTTAACATACCCCAAGAAACATTTCAACAATGTTTTGTAGGCTGCCGTTTACAGATTATGTACATTCAGCAAGTAGTTCTAGAGGAAATCATATAGAATGAAAATTGTGTCCAAAACTCGCATCACTCATGAATAAGGTTTATAAGCTTGAATTGAAGAGAAAGTTAATTAATTCAGCATATTAACAATTTTTATTGCTTGCATTATTAAAAATGAATGTATCTGAAGCAATTTAAATATCAGATTATAAAATAAATTTTGTAGCTCATATCTAATGCTAATCTCATTTTCTATGTAAATTAGAAAAACTTGTAAACAATAGTTATTTATGATAAAACTATGTTATTTTACAGACAGGGTACTTATCTTTCGGCAAAAATTTGTTATTCATTCGACTTCTTTATAATTTTTGAAAACTCACTTTAGCTAACTATGTTTGATGTTAGATGCTAAGTCCTCAATTTTTAACATCAACAATCGAAGGTTCTTGCATATGACGAGGTGCAACTCTCCTAAAGCCTCTAGATTAGTGTGCATAGGGATCTTTTGAATAATTTTTTCAACTAACCCAACGGACAATGTGGACAATAATAGTGAACTCATATAGTTACTGCAAACCGTTTGATTACAAAAATTTACAGTGTGTAACGGTAGTACTTATGAAAATATTGAATACTGCAACCAAGCCGGAGGTAGCCACATTGAAATTCATTTCTCCTATTAACGAACTCTGACGAAGTCCGCTATTTATATTGAAATAAATGGACTTTTCAAAAATTATCATAAGTCGAAATATTTTGAATATATTAGAAAAACCTATTGAATTTTCGCCGAGATTTTTAATAAATAACCTGCATATTGTACGATTGATGAGTTTGATTATTAGATTAAATAAATGTTTGTACACATTTCCTCTCATTTCTTATTTTAATTCATGCACAACACATTTTCGCACTTTTTAACACCAGTCGTTATTACCATTGTTTCAAAATGTTATTGATAACAGATATTGAAATTCAGACATTTAACTGATTAGTTTACTGGATTAATACACTCAATATAATAATATATGAAAATTTATGTACAAAGTTCACTTTGGTACCTTCGAAAAATCTTCTACTACCAATTTATCGGCTTGAAATTCTTTTTCAATGTATTTTAGTAATTTGTCCTCATATGTTTTACGTTGGATATATTTCAATGCTTCCTGAAACGATAAAATATCAACGATTCAATAAAACAAAATCGTCAAAAATAAAATACTATCTTTAATCAGATAGAATATTTTGGTTTTCTATACAACAATATACAGAATTTAATGAAAATTCAATGTTATTGAATAAATTATCAAATTTAAAATGGTAAAAGTCTTTACTTGGTATATTCAATGAAACCTGAAACACATTTATCAAACTTCATTTCCATTATATTAATAAATAATTTGACAATTGTTTCTTTCCTCATCATGTTATATTATAAAATGAAACCTGTACAAAATTTTCTTCATTTATATTTAATTCAATAATATGATTATATTGTACCAATTATTTCCTGTTGGAATACCAATTTTGTGCTTACGCCAAAGTGTTATGTATTAGTTTGTGAGTTCATTCTATGGTCAGGGTACGGAGGGCTACAAGGTCTCTTTTATGCTCTCGATAGTTATCTATAATATATATTACTATCTATAATATAGATATATATAGAGATGTGGTTAAGTCTCGATATATCTTATAGTTATTGGTTAGGCTTATGTACACATCTTCATTTTCTAGTTCAATTATAATATTGGTTTGAACTACGTTGTTTTTTATATCATTCTTAACAGTACTAAAGTGCACTCTGTTCAGGAATAAATCAACATTTGCCTAATGGTATTAGCCCACGGAATTTTCATTTGCTCAGTTAAGTAACGGATAAATTGAAAGCCATTCTTCCTGTTTAGTAAAACATATGAATTCGTATGTTTTAATATCTTCTAGATTAGGAGACATCAGACAAATAACCCCGATTATATCCCTCGTTTGAAATTTAGCCAATAGCAATTACAAATTTTACATAGTTACCGTGTATTAATAAGTGAATATACTCTTGACGACGTGATATAACCGTTTTGGTGTTTCGCCTCCTTCATTAATGTGAATTGTGTCATGGTAACCATTATTTTTAAGTTTGTTGAAAAACGTCCAAAAAATATTCAGCAATTTCTATCAGTGTTTTTTAAATTTTTTCGACATGAAACGCTTTGATACAAGCTCGGGGACCGAAATAGATAAAGAAATTGAAGATTTGACACCGCAAAATACCGTTAAAACACATAAATATGTTTGGAAACAGTTCACCGAATTTTGTGAACGGCGAAATCATAAACTTTGTGCTCAAACTTCTGAAGAACAATTAGCAAGTATTTTGAAAGATTGGGCATTCAATATGAAACGAGCAGACGGCACCGAATATAAAGAAGGTATCGTAAAAACGATTTGGAATATTTCCGCTGAACTTGTCCAGAAAAAGTTTTATGAAGAGTTTAATCGAGAAACAAATCCATTCAGAGGCGTGATTTTTGAAGATGCAAGAAAAGCGCGGACAGCTAAAAGAAAGAAGTTACAAGCAATTCCTGAAAAAAGAAAAACAAATTCTGTCGCCCTTAAAGCGGAAGAAATTAGCAAAATTATATCAATTTTTGACGAAAATACTCCAGATGGTTTACAAAAATTTTTTTATCAAATTTGTTCTGTGGAACTGGCGTGGCGTGGAAATGAAGCAGTATTTTGCTTAACTGACTATTTCAAAGCAGAATGCGACAATTATGGTCAACCCACAGGACGTATTGAGTACAATACCATATTTTCAAAGACAGCACAAGGTGGCGAAAAACATACAGCTGAATCTAAATGGTTGACACCGAATAAAAATTGTGAAGATAAGTGTCCAGTACGTCTGTTGAAGAAAATGTTAAGCAATAGAACACCAAACAATAAAACCAATCGTCTATTTTTAACACCTAATCCTGATTGGCAGAAAACTAAAATATGGTATAAAAACTGTCCTGTTACTTAATCAATTAAGTAAATGGACACGTTTAGCGGCAGAGAGTATAGGACTTGATACAAAGAAGCAAAAAATATCTAACAAATATTTATTATAATAATTGTACTTTTAATTTCAACCAATAAAAAAATTTCTTTAGTTAACTCTTGATATAATCGTAACGAATACCACTCGAGCAAACGAAAATAATCGATTATACTAACCTCTTCACTCGACGTATATCCTTAAAACACCACTCGAGCTACGCTCTCGTGGTGTTTCGCAGAATACGTCTCGTGACTCGGAAGTATAATCGATTATTTTTTATGCTCTTGTGATATTATAACTGATTATTTCCTTTCAGAGGAGGCTAATTTGTAAGTACACCAGTTCACCGAACTGCCAGCAAAAACAAGAAAATTAAAATGAAAAGGACAACACATATAGACAAAAATGAAGTAGAGTCATTATTAGTAATAATTGGAAAAAATATGATACAAGGTCTATTTAGAGTCAGTCCAGGGATCAGTCTTGAACTACGATCATGTTGCAGGTTTATTCTGGTGAAAATATTGAAACGTTCAATATTTTCACAAATATGGTGGATAGCTTCTTTTTTCATAGTTAAATTAATGTATCATGATGATTCATTTTTGTAATCTTTGTAAACTCAGAGAATCTGCTAACACAATAATCGCATAACGAGCTGATTGACTACAGTTATACAAATACCGTTGGGGACAGGGTTAGCAAGTAGGTTGACCTTATCTAGTCAACTCACATCGGAATCACAGCAACATATCAGTGACAAAGTGATTCCCGTATGAGTTTGACCAACATTTTGGTAACAAAATGGGCCACCAAGTGTCATTTGCTAAAAATTGGTATTTATTGAAATGGTAAAAATTAATTCATTTGTTTTCTATGAGCAATAAAGACTGAAAAGAGTATATAGATATCTAGAAACATATAACCTAAAATCTTATGCTTGCAACAGACTGAACTTGAGAATTCTTATGTGTTGAAACTTGTCTACTCAAGGCAAACCTTTACAATTCAGTAAACTAATACCAGGGCTTACTCTATACTTCATATTGAGGCGACCTTTTAGAGTCCACCGTGTTAGTAGCATCGGGAGAATTATGCATTCCCAGAATTAAGAATACGACAAAATCGTGGAACTGACTATTTTAAGTCATATAAGTTCTAGTTCCTGATACAATCTGATTAAGTGTGTGAAAACCATTGTCACCATTGTCACTTTGTGTGTTTATCAATGTAGTGGAAATTGAGTCTAATAAGTGGAAATTCGAAAATGTATTTTTCATACAATATCTTGAGCTTTTATTAAATCGTAATTTACATAGTGTTCTTCTCTAGAGATGAAAAACTTTGAATTGCAAAACTCTTTCATAACACAAGAAGACACCGTAAACACAAATTCGTCCTTGTTAGTTTGAAGACAAGAATTTTGTCCGTAGTATTATATTCCTGAATAGTTCTTGAAAAACAATTACAGAATATTTTAATTATAGATTATTATGTTTTTATCTTTATTACTTCAATATATGCATTATTTTTGAACTTACCGATCTAGGCTTGAAAAAATCAGGGTTCACATTCGGCAATTTCAGATAATATTCCTTATTGTCTATCATTGTTTTATCTTCAGGAAAAAGAGAAGGAAACTAGCAACTGCTTGACACGCTTCTTTCAAACTACCAACTGAAAAAATATTACGAATTTGATATCAGAAATGAGCAAGGAAGTCGAAATTAATCGTATAAGAATGAAAAATATACATCAAAAAAGTATATTCAGGTACTCAACATATGTTTCAAGCTCTGAAACCCATTCTCAGGAATTTTCATTGAAAATCACAGAAACCCATTGTCTGTATTTTCAGACGATTGAGAGCTATTATGTAGTTATTCTTTGTGCATGATATTCAGGTATTACGCATTTAATGATATCTTGTAAAATAGTGTTTTATATAGATTTTAAAAGATTTTATAAATGCCGTTATTTTCTTCAACATTAGTCTCTTTCTTATTATTCACTAAAAGTGGCTGCGAGTTTCTTTTGTTTGTACAAACTCTGTTAATTTGTTTTTTCTGTAATCTTTTACATATTTTCTCGCTAAGGTGTGGTATAAACTTAATGAAATAATATTTATGATACACTTCAATAGATGGTGTGGATAGATTGATTTTGAAAGATTATTCTGACGCTTTTTTCGTATAAGTTTGTGTATTAAGATTGTTTCGTTACCGTTATTTCTTGCTAGAGATAGAAGAAATAACGGTTAGCAAGAAAAAATGGAATGTGAAGTCACTTTTAGTAAATGATAAGAAAAAGACTAATGTTGAGGAAAATAGTGGCATTTATAAATTTTTTGTAGTGATTGCCCTGCTTTATATAACAGGAAAGAAGATCAAAACTCGAATAGATGAACAAAAACAGGTCGATTCAACAGAACAATAATATGACGGGTTTCGCAGAACATTGTATCAGTTCTAATCACTTCATAGATTTCAATAAAACACAATGTTTACAAGCAGGTATCAAAGGGAAACGTCTAGACCTTTTAGAGGTCATAGAAATCAGCACATCCTGGAAAAAAGAACCTATTGTCAATAAATAATTAGAATTTCAACTATCCCCCTTCTCACCTTCATGTTATATATATAAATGTGCTGTTCTGTTTTGTTAATTCGACTGCTCGAAACATGTCGTCTTAACGTTGTAATATTATTTTATTATTCAAAATATTAACATTAAATAGTAACATTAAGCCCAGAGTTTGATTCAAATTTATATATATATATATATATATATATATATATATATATATATATATATATATATATATATATATATATATAATATATATATATATATATATATATATATATATATATATATATATATATATATATATATATATATATATATATATATATATATATATATATATATATATATATATATATATATATATATATATATATATATATATATATATATATATATATATACCTATATATACATATAGTCTTATCCCAATAAACTGAAAATAAATTAGGCCTACCTTTAAAATAAGCGTACTGTAGGTAATGATAATGGCTTGGCAATAAATCTTCATATTTCTCTCCATTTATGGAATTAAGGTTCAAGAAGCATCGGTTCTTGCATTTCAGGCAGTAGGTGAAATGACCACCCTAATATATATATATATATATATATATATATATATATATATATATATATATATATATATATATATATATATATATATATATATATATATATATATAATATATATATATATATATATATATATATATATATATATATATATATATATATATATATATATATATATATATATATATATATATATATATATATATATATATATATATACCTATATATACATATAGTCTTATCCCAATAAACTAGTCTGAAAATTGTAAACAGATTTTCAAGTTTTGTAGATAATTGGTGATTATAAACTGCACAATCACTGACAAACTTTGAAGAACAGCCCAGTAAATATTTTATGAACACTGTGAATACCTTTACAGATAACACCTTTCGGCGCAACACAACACAATTGTTTTAGGGTTTGCGCAAGAAATGACTCGAACCAGTGGCGTTTCCGTGTTTGGGTCGAATCCTGAAAAGCGTTGAAAAATTGATGAAAAATACTTGAACACTTTTCATGTTGCAAGTGAATACTGCCAAGTACGGAATAATTTGATACCATCTGTAGGAATCCATAGAAAAGATCTTTCAAATCATAGATATACGAAGCACAAAATGCTAACATGTCCATACCAAGGTACCTATAAAATTGCAACTCCTATTTTGACCAGTTTCTCTTTTTATATGTTAATACATGGCGTTAGTAGTATCCTCAGGATCTTACAGTATTTCAATATTTCACTTCGGAGTTATAATAAGATGAATCTAGATTGAAGTCGTTACTTCACTTGGCGATGAATGTAGCACACCTGATGAGTTCCTTGTATAACCAAAAGGCCTCTCTTGTGCTTTTTCAATATTCATAGTATCAATATTGATAATCATATTCATTCAGTACCACTATTAAGAGTGCTATCAATTTCATTATTCATTGACATTTATCCCCTGAAAGATGATGTAAGCATCACATCGTACCCATATTGACAATTTTTGTTCGATTTCAATATTACGAATTTATGTCTGGAATTTTGCACATAAAACTACATGTATATGTGTACACAATGTGTACTACACATATATATGTATATATATATATATATATATATATATATATATATATATATATATATATATATATATATATATATATATATATATATATATATATATATATATATATATATATATATATATATATATATATATATATATATATATATATATATATATATATATATATATATATATATATATATATATATATATATATATATATATAGATCTTTATTACAAAGCTGAACCATGTGGAGTTTATGAAAATTCTGAACCACCCATAACCCAGGTATTGAGCTCTTTTGTTACGATGTATATTGTATCAAGAACGTGTTGAAAACTTATAATTCACTTATATACTTTTGAAATCATATTAGGAAAAAAGTGTATACAAAACATTATTTCGACTGTCCTGAACCATGTTACATTTCTTACAAATCTGAACCAGCGTATATAAATATCATTATCCGTACATACAACCCTGAGCCAGCCAGTGTTGCCACATTTTATACATGCCATCTGATATTAGAAAATTCAAGAGTAGTAAGAACTTTAAAATTGGCAAGTGCAGCTGCATATTCTCTGTTACAGTTTCAGGGTCAGAACTATGCTTCACGAGTTTGGCGTTTCATTCACTGATTTTTTTTTTCTAGAATTATCTACATGAATAATTACATCGAGAAAAAAATTAACATTATTTTAAGGTACAAAATTTGCCTTCATATTTCTTGAATCGAAAACCAATCAACAGAAAAAAATATTTCAATAAAATTGAGAATTTTCGATTTTTTCAACAAAAATTTCAACAATCAAAGAGTTTGAAAATGCAATATTCGGAAATTTATATGAAATTTTTAACTATCAATTGTGTAATTATTTGAAAACTTGGTCACTTATGTATTTCCTAAGTTTATGAATGTCGGAATTCCTCAAGAATGTCATGATCAGTTTTAAAAAAGTTTGGATCACGCAGTGAATCGACAAACACGCGTCGGGGAGTCTTAATCCGTCACCATCGATATTAATGTATTTTTTAAACAAAGCTTCAGACATAGCCTGCTTTTTGAATACATGTCACCGATTAGCCACCTTTGCGCTTTGCAGTATGAATTCTGGGATAATTGCAAAAAATTACAATGTTTGCAGAAACTTTTCATATCCAATTACAAATTGAATGAGATTTCGTCATGAGTCTCAAAGATTGCGAAGTAGAGCCAAAAAATAGGACACATTTAAACTAGACCACGAAGAAAATAAATGCACAGATCAGTAATTATAATTTATTTTCAATATGATATTGCACTACATTCAATATCGAGGCAATGCAAATACTACACTTCTTTTAAAATTTTGATATAATTTTTGTATTTAACTGTGCAATAAAAGATGCCACACATCAAAGCTGATGATGATTCATTTATTTTTCTTCAAAAAAATTTCGATGCAAAGATATGATCCAATCAATATGTTTTTTGTTGCTGTTTTTCCTCTATATTGTTCTGAGTGTTCTATTAAAAGTGTTGAAGTGTTCTTCTTGAAGTGTCGAATAATCGTAATATTACCACCCATCAAGCATTCTTCTTTTACGCCTTAACGCAATATCAACACTAAATATGCTTCTTCAGACATTCAAGAAATATCTAGTCGATTTGATCAGAATAAATCGGTTACTTTGTGTTTGGTGGTGGTTTGGAAGCAAGTTCACCATTCATGTTTATAGATTAATAGTTTGACCGCCTTACTTCTTACTGAGGAACTGTGACGTTGACCCAAAATGTATGAAATGCGGTGAAACCCACAACACTCACGAATGCACGAAAGCAAGGACGATCACGCCAAGGTGCGCAAATTGCAGCGGCGAACATTTATAAACAAATGTGAACTGCGCTAAAAATCCAAACAACCCTAGCGTTAAACCAACAACCATTGAAAAGCTCAAGCCGGCTCCACAACCCACGATCAACTTCTGGCAAAAAAAGACCGAAGAGGCAGCGACACAACCAAACCAGGAAAATACCCCCGAAAAACCGAAGACAATCAGAGCAGACGACGAACTTGCTACAATCCTGGGAAGAATGTTAATTCTTCCCAGGATATAATATAATATAAAGTATATTGGTTCAGGATTGTATTATCGGATTGGTATTAGTGGTTCAGCTTTGCACTAAAGATGAATATATACATATATATATATATATATATATATATATATATATATATATATATATATATATATATATATTCAAATTATATATATATATATATATATATATTATATATATATATATATATATATATATATATATATATATATTTATATATATATATATATATATATATATATATATATATATATATATATATATATATATATATATATATATATATATATATATATATATATATATATATATAGTATAGTTTTCAGAGTCGTATTTAATGATATAGTAAGCGAGGTTAGGGTGTTTTCGACTCAATTGAGCAATTATTGTTTGTACTCTTTTTCTCAGTCAAGCTTTCGCAATATTTTATTGCATCTTCAGGACTTCTACAATTAACAAAAAGTGTCAAACAGAACATGTTCAAATGGCAAAATTATAATAACCTTACCAAATTTGAGGTTAAAATATAAACATGACACATCTACAACAGTAGCTATGATAATGATAACATGTACAAGAAGTACTTAAATTATGTAAAAGAAATTTTCAAAATAAACGATTCATTAGAATTTTCTCAACACTGTAACCAGTTTAGTATGAAATGTCAATATAACATATATTCGACACATGTCATTTGTCAATTTAGTTGATTTGTCATGGAGTCAGCCTCAGTTATATCTCGAATCATCCAACTGCCATTATCTTAAATTTTATTGAGAAGGTATGAGTATATATTGCTCAGTTTGTTTATATGATATATATAATATAAACAAACTGAGCAATATATACTCATACCTTCTCAATAAAATTTAAGATAATGGCAATATATATATATATATATATATATATATATATATATATATATATATATATATATATATATATATATATATATATATATATCAAGGCTGGCCAATAGTTTTTCAAGGTGGGCAAAATTTCATAGACTGTGGTGCCGCCGGGCCAAATACCATATTCATAAGGTATTAATATACACAAAACGTACATTAAAAATTTGGTTTAATTTACTTTATTTGTAAATGAAATTAAGTAACATACATAATAACAACATTATTTCTATTTAATGAGAGCTGTGAAGAGGTTTTTGTGATAGTAATTTGTCGATATTTGGTTTTAAGTCTGATGTTGATAGTACAATCAAATCCGAAATGTGTTTTGCAGTGAGAGATGTGCGATATTTATTTTTGATGTATGATAGAGTTGAAAATGTTTTCTCACACACATAGGTGGAACCAAACCTGCTTAAAATTTGCATAGCAAGGTCGCGCAATGTTGGGAAATCTTCACTGGAAACGTTTTTCCAAAAACTTGCAAAACTTTCTGTTAGCTGCTCTGAAGATACATTTTCATAGAAAATTTGTTTCAGGGCAGTGTGGTTTTGAAGATCTGTTACTTCGAGCTGTATGTTTGCTGGATAATCAACCAAGTCAGTAGAACTGATAGCAAATGGATTTATAAACAGCTGAATATTTCTCTTGTCCGATTCAAAATCCTGGAATCTGTTTTCAAAAGACTCTTTTAAACATTTTATTTTTGATAGGTATTTAGGAATATCAAGGGCAGTGATCTCTAATTCTTCTTTTAAACTTGCAAGTGTGGAAAAATGGTCGACTTTATTTCTCTCTAAGTTTGCTGCGAACAAGTCCAACTTCCCTTTGAAACCATTGATCAAGTTGAACATTGTTGGAAGAGAACAATTTTTTCCTTGCAGTTTAAGGTTCAGGACATTAAGGTGCTTCAATGTATCAACTAAAAATGCAAGATCGCACAGCCATAATGAATTTTCAAGCAGAGCTCTCTCTGCTGGCAATGCTTGTTTTTCTTTCAGAAATTCCAGAACATGTTCCCTCAAATCATAAAAATGTTTCAACATTTCGCCTTTAGATAACCAGCGAACAGCGCAATAAAGATGTAATTCGCCGTATTCTTTTATTTCTTCTTCAAACAACGTTCTGAATTCTCGTCGGTTAAGTGCTCTGGCACGTATGAAATTAATGCAGCGTACTACTGGGTCAATCACGTCCTCGAAAGTCATGTCTTTAGCGCACAAAGCTTCTTGATGTATAATACAATGATAAGAAAACAATTGTCGACCTATGTAATTTTGCAGCAAAGCTACAGCGCCATTGGTTTTCCCCATCATCGCAGGTGCTCCATCAGTGCAAACTGAATTGCATTTATCCCAGTTTAGGCTCTTACCCTCAATGCAATCTTTCAGTTTCATGAATATATCTTTTCCTGTGGTTGTAGTTTCCAGTTGACAGAGGTCCAATATATCTTGAAATATATTGAAATTGTCATCAATACAGCGTACAAAAACAGCTAATTGCGCCATACCAGTTAAATCGCAGGTTTCGTCCAATGCAAGTGAATAATATCTACATTTAGTTACAAACTCTGCAATTTGACTGTTAATGTCTGTTGACATATCTTCTACTCGCCTCATTACTGTGTTGCGCGACAGTGAAATACTAGCTGCCATGGCTTTAACCTTTTGATCATTGCAGTTCTGTGCAAAAATGGACAAACTCTGTTTGATAATTTCCCCATCAGAAAACGGCTTTTTCTTCTTAGCCAATAATAAAGATATTTCATACGATGTTTTGACCATGGCTTCCAGTTCTTCGTGTCGTTTTACAAAAATATTTTGCTGTGAAAATAGTTCTTTCTTCTTTTTATTTATGAAATCAGTCCTTACAGCTGACCCCACTGGATACTCTTTGTCGAATTTTGTATGGTTTTGCTTAAAATGCCGCTCTAAATTATATTTTTTAGCAACAGCTACTGTTGCTGAGCAAATGAGACACACAGGTTTGCGGGCTTTGCTTTCGGTGAAAAGGTATTTTGTTTCCCATTCTTCATGAAACGTCCGAGGGTTATCCTTTATTCTTGATGTACTCGTACTAGGTTTGCTGAGGGCCATACTAAAACAATAAAATGTACATGTAAAACTACATGTAAATGTACATGTAAAACTACATGTAAATGTACATGTAGTTTTATGAAATGAAGGTTAGTACCTAAGTAAAATAAAACTATTAATTTGGACAGGCACCGCTCCACAATATCAATAAATATCTAATTAAGATTCGTAGGTACAAATCCTACATCTTGGGCAATAAGACCGCCGCGCCGCCTGCTGTGCAGGAAAGTATTTACAAACAAACAAACAAACTAATTGTAACACATGCAAATATTACACTTACCTGCAGAGAAGATGCAAAGTTTTGGTAGTATTCTTTCTAATTTATTAAACGAATTGTCACAAAACGAATTGCTCGCTAACCGTCCGTTTGTCTGGCTATTGGAGGACGGGACCGATATGCGTGCGGGGTGCGGGCGAAGTAGCGACAATACCCGAACGACGCGGATCGGTTGCGCTCGGCTGACCAATCAAGTAGTGCTATATATATATATATATATATATATATATATATATATATATATATATATATATATATATATATATATAAATATATATAGTTTCAAGATTCACAGGTCATTCAGTACTAGTAAATACTGAGGCTCTTAATCGGAATATCGAAATATTTCAAATAAAACTCTCAGGGAGCTGTCTACACAAATGTTGTCAACGAGAACGAACTCATCAAAGTGAACCCTTTCAAGAGTGAATATTAAGAGCGTTTCGAAAAGTTCATCGATCTTGTTGAATGATAATAGGATACAATTGTTTCATCATTATCATGAATCATCAGTCCATATTTAATCTAGCAATCAAGAATCGATGACTTTCAAAACGAACATAGGTCCTATACCAAATTGAGGATGATTTTACCTTCAAAAATTGACGTAGGCTCCCTCTATCGGAGAAAGGACGTATAAACTCTCCTGGAGTTCAAGATTCCTACTCGTGACAACAAGAGTGAGAGTGGAAGGCTTTGTAGATATTTCATTCGAAAACTACAGATCTAAAGAAACTAAAGATTCACAGGTCATTCAATACTAGTAAATACTGAGACTCTTAATCGGAATATCGAAATATTTCAAATAAAACTCTCAGGGATCTGTCTACACAAATGTTGTCAACGGAAACGAACCCATCACTTTCAAGAGTGAATATTAAGAGCGTTTCGAAAAGTTCATTGATCTTGTTGAATGATAAAAGGATACAATTGTTTCATCATTATTATGAATCATCAGTCCATATTCAATTTATCAATCAAGAATCGATGACTTTCAAAACGAACCTAGGTCCTATACCAAATTGGGGACAATTTTATATATATATATAGATGGTTAGGAGGCTTCCTTCGAGAAAATAATATGCTTCTAAAAATTTTTCGGTTTTTTTCAACACACTTCCATGTGTTGTTTTGCAGATTTCTTTAGAAATCTTTGTTAGGGCGACTTTTCGACAAAGTCTCATTTGTCATTATCTAGCCGGTCGTTTGTTTACAAATCGTGAACTCAGACTGAGGTTCATCTCTCCTAGATTAGGATTAGTCTTTTCAAATCGTCTTCCAATCACAGTTATTACAGTTGGCGTTTACTTGATGTAAATCCATTATAATTGAATATAACTTAAATTCAAACACTTGAACTTATGATTTACACTTTATTGACTACATTGCATGACGCGTTTCGTCGTTACAAACGACTTCTTCAGATGCTTACAGAATAATAACAACATTTTGAAAAATACAGGTATATATATCAGGGAATTTTGGTGTTCAATGGTTTTGGTTTTACCTAAGATATTCCATTCTGAGAATAATTTCTATTACCTGAAAAGGTTTAACAAGGGTGAATTGTTTAATTCTATCTGTTCATTGAGCAAGTTTCCAGAATTTTTAAGCCGATTTATTTCCACTACCTCCCAATAATCTAATTGACTACTTCTCTCTATATTGTGTAGAATTTTGAAATTCGTATCAAAAGTATGGTTTTCTGTTAATAAATGGTTAGCATAATTCGAATTACTTTTATTATGGGCGAAGCTATATTTATGTTCCTGTATTCTAGTACCGAAATTTCTACTAGTTTTACCTATATATATACCGGGACATGTTCCACAATTTAATTGGTAAACACCTGATTTGTCTTCTCTTTTAATTTTGTTTTTATTGTTCTTAATGTGTCTCGATAAATTGTTGTTCGTTTTAAATGAAATATTAAAATTATGTTTACTTAAAAAGGTTTTGACTTTTTGACTGACGTTTCAAAGTATGTTAAACTGTTATATTTACGATTTCTATCCGGCTGATAAGGAAATACTAATCGTAGAGCTTTCCGATAGAGTTTTTGTCCAGAATTTTTGACACGACTTCGCTTTCATAATTATTATTAACCGCAATCTGTTTAATGATATTCAATTCTTTATTGAAATTTTCTGCCGATAAAGGTATATTGGTTAATCTGTGTATCATACTTTGAAACGCTGCCATTTTATGTGGATATGGGTGGCATGAGGAGTTATGGATTATCGTATCCGTATGGGAAGGCTTGTGAAATATGGAAAAATCAAATTTATTATTTAATCTTGTTATTGTTAAGTCTAAAAAATTAATAGAGTTATCAGATTCTATTTCAGTTGTAAATTTTATATTAGGATGAACCGCATTAATGAAATTCTCAAAATTTTTTAATGAACGATCTGTGCCAGTAAAACAAGTGATTATATCATCTACATATCTATACCAGAATACAAAGTGTTTGAAATTCGGGTTGTTTTGAATACTATTTTCCAACTTATCCATAAATATCTCGGCTAAAAGAGGACTTAACGGATTTCCCATAATTAGACCATTCTTACTACTAAAAATCTTATCATTGAACATAAAGTAATTTTGGCTCAAACAAATTTCCAATAACATGATTATTTCAGATTGAACTATTATATTTACGTTATTTTTAATAAGCAAATCTTTAATTATTTCAATTGTATCGGAAGGTGGGATAGAGGAAATAGGTTAACTACATCGAAGGAGATAAGTTTACAGTTACTAGGCAGTGTTAGCTTTTCAATTTTATTGACTAATTCATAGGAATTTTTGATGGAAAATTTTGGTTTGAAATTACAATACGATTTTATAATATCTATAAGCACTCTTGAGATTTTAGTGGAAGGAGCTGATGTGAAACTTACTACTGGCCGAATAGGAAGATTTTGCTTATGTAATTTGATAAGTGAATATAGTTGCGGACATTGCGGGTTGGTAAGAGTAAGTCTATGTTTAGTGTAATCATCTATTAAAACATTAACTTCTTTTAACGCATTTTTTATTTCTAACTGGTATTTTTTCGTTGGATCTTTCTTCAATACGGAATAGTCTTGGGACTCTATAAAGGTGTTTGTTTTTGAAATATAATCAGATTTATTTATAGCAATAACTGTATTTCCTTTATCCGCTTTCGTGAAAATAATTTCATTATGCTGAGATTTCATTCTGATTGATTTTATTAATTTAGTCTCAACGTTTGACAACTTCTCATTCTTGTTCGACTGATTCTTGATTAACTGTGCCGTTTGATATTTAATATTCTGATATCCCCGTGTCTCAAAAGTGTTTAGAACAAATCGGCATCGAGGCGGAAATAACGCTTAAAACAAAACATACCGATCAGAATATTAAATATCAAACGGCACAGTTAATCAAGAATCAGTCGAACAAGAATGAGAAGTTGTCAAACGTTGAGACTAAATTAATAAAATCAATCAGAATGAAATCTCAGGATAATGAAATTATTTTCACGAAAGCGGATAAAGGAAATACAGTTATTGCTATAAATAAATCTGATTATATTTCAAAAACAAACACCTTTATAGAGTCCCAAGACTATTCCGTATTGAAGAAAGATCCAACGAAAAAATACCAGTTAGAAATAAAAAATGCGTTAAAAGAAGTTAATGTTTTAATAGATGATTACACTAAACATAGACTTACTCTTACCAACCCGCAATGTCCGCAACTATATTCACTTATCAAATTACATAAGCAAAATCTTCCTATTCGGCCAGTAGTAAGTTTCACATCAGCTCCTTCCACTAAAATCTCAAGAGTGCTTATAGATATTATAAAATCGTATTGTAATTTCAAACCAAAATTTTCCATCAAAAATTCCTATGAATTAGTCAATAAAATTGAAAAGCTAACACTGCCTAGTAACTGTAAACTTATCTCCTTCGATGTAGTTAACCTATTTCCCTCTATCCCACCTTCCGATACAATTGAAATAATTAAAGATTTGCTTATTAAAAATAACGTAAATATAATAGTTCAATCTGAAATAATCATGTTATTGGAAATTTGTTTGAGCCAAAATTACTTTATGTTCAATGATAAGATTTTTAGTAGTAAGAATGGTCTAATTATGGGAAATCCGTTAAGTCCTCTTTTAGCCGAGATATTTATGGATAAGTTGGAAAATAGTATTCAAAACAACCCGAATTTCAAACACTTTGTATTCTGGTATAGATATGTAGATGATATAATCACTTGTTTTACTGGCACAGATCGTTCATTAAAAAATTTTGAGAATTTCATTAATGCGGTTCATCCTAATATAAAATTCACAACTGAAATAGAATCTGATAACTCTATTAATTTTTTAGACTTAACAATAACAAGATTAAATAATAAATTTGATTTTTCCATATTTCACAAGCCTTCCCATACGGATACGATAATCCATAACTCCTCATGCCACCCATATCCACATAAAATGGCAGCGTTTCAAAGTATGATACACAGATTAACCAATATACCTTTATCGGCAGAAAATTTCAATAAAGAATTGAATATCATTAAACAGATTGCGGTTAATAATAATTATGAAAGCGAAGTCGTGTCAAAAATTCTGGACAAAAAACTCTATCGGAAAGCTCTACGATTAGTATTTCCTTATCAGCCGGATAGAAATCGTAAATATAACAGTTTAACATACTTTGGAAACGTCAGTCAAAAAGTCAAAACCTTTTTAAGTAAACATAATTTTAATATTTCATTTAAAACGAACAACAATTTATCGAGACACATTAAGAACAATAAAAACAAAATTAAAAGAGAAGACAAATCAGGTGTTTACCAATTAAATTGTGGAACATGTCCCGGTATATATATAGGTAAAACTAGTAGAAATTTCGGTACTAGAATACAGGAACATAAATATAGCTTCGCCCATAATAAAAGTAATTCGAATTATGCTAACCATTTATTAACAGAAAACCATACTTTTGATACGAATTTCAAAATTCTACACAATATAGAGAGAAGTAGTCAATTAGATTATTGGGAGGTAGTGGAAATAAATCGGCTTAAAAATTCTGGAAACTTGCTCAATGAACAGATAGAATTAAACAATTCACCATTGTTAAACCTTTTCAGGTAATAGAAATTATTCTCAGAATGGAATATCTTAGGTAAAACCAAAACCATTGAACACCAAAATTCCCTGATACATTTACCTGTATTTTTCAAAATGTTGTTATTATTCTGTAAGCATCTGAAGAAGTCGTTTGTAACGACGAAACGCGTCATGCAATGTAGTCAATAAAGTGTAAATCATAAGTTCAAGTGTTTGAATTTAAGTTATATTCACCTCTAATGATGTCAAATTGGTTTGCGATTTATTTTCAACTTTTATCTGTCGTTTTTAAAATGAATACCTATAATATATATATATATATATATATATATATATATATATATATATATATATATATATATATATATATATATATATATATTTTAAATTGATTTTATTTAATAATTTCATTTGGTTTAATACTGAACATGAATATATGAAAATACAAAAAAACTAATTTGATTTTTTTTTAAAATAAGATTGACCTTTTGATATCTATAGTAATTCATAAAATTCAATTATTTATTAGTTTTGACAAAGTTGTGATATACAACGAAACGTCAACGAAAATTAAGTTTTTAACTTTAAAATAAGCCTGTTATTGCTAAAAACATTGAAAATAATATATATATATATATATATATATAAAAAATATATATATATATATATATATATATATATATATATATATATATATATATATATATATATATATATATATATATATATATATATATATATATATATATATATATATATATATATATTTATGGGAATATGCTACTCAAAATTTAATATCAAATTGCATTAAATATTTAATGTTCCGATGAGTTTTTCCAATTTATGAATTGTTTTCTATAATTATTCACGCCCCGCTCTGGTGTTACTGTAGTTGAATTCTAAGAAAGATCTGGAATGCAACAAATACTTACTGTTGAAAAGACAATCACGACCTGAATGTATTTTATTGTTTATCATTAAGAAAATAACTGCAATTTCATTTTGAACTACATAGATCATAACTGTTCCTCGAAATAAATATTATAGAACAAAAATGGTATTATTTCGAATATATTAAAATTATTTCAAATTCAAAAACTGAAATGAAACTTACTAGCTATTGAAGGTACGAAATCTGGCAACCAGCCATGATCAAAAGGACCTTCGCATTGGGCCCTACATTCTTCGCCAGCCTGTAAAAAATCTGTTAGCGATTCTTCCATATTATTTATTACACTTTTCCAGTCTTTTTTTTCATAAGCAGCTGCACCGTGACTGTACAAGTACACATAGTCCTAAAACAAATCCAGAAATACATATCCAGAAGATATACATATATATATATATATATATATATATATATATATATATATATATATATATATATATATATATATATATATATATATATATATATATATATATATATATATATATATATATATATATATACAAATCCTAGGAAATGTATATAATTTCAATATCGTACTAGCAAATGTATAAAAAATAATGCTTTCTCTAATAAAACACGTTGTTAAAATGAGAATAATAATTTTTATTAAAGCAGTCGTTGAGACAACAACGTTCAGGTAACAATCATATCGTAAAATATAATAATGTTTATATTATTATACTAATTAAAGCTTCGAACATCAACTATCTAGTAACTTTCAAAATGTATTCATCACAAAATCGACCCTTTGATATCTTTAATGTTGTACATTTCCGATTACTATTTAGGAAAGCCTGATATTGGCTAATGTTAGGTTTAGCCGGCAAAAGCTATTTTTATCCGAAATCGCTGAATAAAGCTGTCGAAAACGATGAATTTCGAGCTTTAGCCGGCTTAAGTTAAGATTAGTCAAACACAGGCGGGTAAAGTTTGTAGTTTGTTCTACGTCAGTTGAAAAACGGACGTTGTGAGTACAGTAGTTTGTGAAAATGTCGAAATAACAGCGGTATCAGAAGAAATAAAAAGCTTAAGGCAACTTGCTAATATGCAATCTAATACTGGAAGAATACTTATAATTCAAAATGAATTCCCATTAGGGAATGGGAACTTCATGTGAAGGGCATACAAGTGGGTATCAAAAAAAAAATCGAAATAATTGTCAAATGTTTCGCTTTTGCAGATTATATTGCTATCATCACAGACAACAGAACTGAAGACATTCTCGCCTTTGAAAAACTACATGAAATTGCGCAGAAAACCGAGTTACAAATTTCTTATGATAAAAACAAATACATGGAAAGAAAACCAAAAAATAAATCTTCTCTTATCACAAAACAAGGTGAAATTCTACAAGTCAGCCATTTTAAATACCTCAGAGAAGTAATACAGTTCTCTGGTTTAAACAGAATCGCTAATGAACAGAGAATCACCAAGCTCCAAAGGGCCTACAAGCTAACATGGGCTTACTATAACAAAAAGTGGATTTCAAGAGGCAATTCAATTTGAGTAATTCCTACATCGTTTCTTTCAAGGTTCTTCTCTCTCTATTCTCTCAAATAATTCAGTAAATTTGGCTAGGCAACTTTTCATGTAAATAAATCCCATTGACTAATAGAAGTATTTTTTACGCAGTGGGGCTTTATCGAAAACATCGTTGTTTTCTTGAAATAATAAATGTTTTACATTTGTATGTTACAAAAATATCTGCTCACAATACCCAATATTCTATATGTTATAAATACGAATAATATTAACTTTGGGAACAACCGACTAGGGGAGTAGACCACTGTGCACAATTTGACAACACCGAGGGACTACGCTCTTCATGGCCTGTATAAAAGGTGGCCGTGACGGAGTGGCTAAAAGTGGTCCAAAAAGATCTAGAACAGATCCATATAAAAAATCTCGAAGATCGTACTGAAATGTCGCTATAAAATCGCACGTGAGAAGTTTGAGCAAACGTCAAATCGTCAACTTGGCGTAAAATGAACAGATGAACGGAAGAAAGAGCATTCAGAGAGATGAAGCGTTTTTGAGAGGCAAAAAAGATGAAGCAAAAGTCCTAATTGCGAATTCAAGTTTAATCGCTCTCCTTATGAACTCTTGAGTAATGAACGCAATTTCCCAACAATTAAAGATTCCATTTTTTTTTCATAGATATTTTGAGTTACTTAATTGTGTTGTGACATTTATTTCTTGAGTGTTTACATTTTTACGATCTGTGTTTTTCGGTCGATAGTCCGACTTTTCACTCTTTTATGATTGTTAGGTTACCCTCTCAATGTTTGTATTTTATTGTCAGCATTTGGTTTTGTACATTATTATATGATTCTTCCAAGTGCATACACTGTTCTTATAGTTTGGTCAAACATTCAGCCTAGTTAGGCGTAAGATGTAAGACTCTCATTTGTATATATGGAGATAAAACTACGTGCTTAGATAAAGTTTCTATACCTATGAATGATTCGTTAAAATTGCTCGAAATAATAAACAAGTGCAGTCAGCTTGTCTTCCTCCAAGCTCAGCGGCTGCTCATCAACATCTAAAGTTTTGGTTATCAGCTATAAGTAAAATACTGGAGTTGGAAGTTGGGAAATTGATAAAAGCAAACATTCTTATAGAAACTCACAAACAATAGTAGATCTAAACATCAACTCAATGTTTTATTTACTATCTCACAATATAGACATGCTTATCTGGATCAATATAAGAAAAAAAAGAGAGAATATGATAAAGCAATCAAGACTGCCAAACAACTACATTATAGACACAGAATTCAAAACTCAGACAATAAAATTATAACCACGTGGAAGATATTGAAGACTCTGACTGGATGTCAACAAATTAACAAAGAGAAACTTATACCTTCTATGGAACCACAAAAACTAGTTGATCAATTCAATAAGTATATCACAAGTAGTACAAACACTGAAGCAAATATTCATAAAAAAGAAAATAAACCAAACATAAGTTATATAAAGAAATCTTCTATATGTTCGAAGTGACAAGTAAAGAAATTATAGATGCTCTGAAAAAACTCAAATGCTCATTATCAGCAGGATATGATCAGATACCCAGCAGTGTGCTGAAGAAGGTTATACAATTAATCGCAGAACCATTAAGGTATATAATATATAGCTCTTTTGTAGTAGGGATATTTCCAAAAGCTCTAAAGAGAGCAGTTATTATTCCAGTTTATAAAAAAGGACCAATAGAAGAATTTGAAAATTATAGGACAATCAACTTATTAACAATTTTCAATAAGATATTTGAGAAAATTCTGGCAGATCGAATGACTAGATTTTTCAATAAACATAAAATATTTAACCCATCACAACATGGGTTTCTTCATAAGAAAAGTACAAACACTGCTATATTTGAACTGACCCAGAACATATTGAAAATAATTGAAAAAGGAGAGATTCCAGTGGGACTTTTTCTAGATTTAGCGAAAGCATTTGATTGTGTCAATCACGCCCGATTATTGATAAAGTTAGAGGCACACGGAATACGTGACAACCAACTCCAGTTAATAAAAAGCTACCTAGAAAATAGAATACAAAGTATACACATCACAAAAATGGCGAATATTTACAAGTCAGATGATATCAAAGTTAGTAGGGGAGTACCCCAAGGAAGTGTCTTAGGCTCTCTTCTGTTATATATATATATATATATATATATATATATATATATATATATATATATATATATATATATATATATAAATGATATGCCAAAATGTGCTGATTTGTCAGTGGGGTTTACATTATATGCGGATGACACAAATATAATTGTGAATGTTACTGATGGAGATTCCTCTATAAATCGACGAAAACCTGATGATGCATATAAGAAAGTGAAGGAGTGGGGCACTGATAATCACCTAACCTTGAATAGTAAAAAAACAGAGTGTGTAGTATTCCATACTGACAAAACGACAATAAATATAAAAAATTTCATGATAGATGATATATTAGTAGAACTATCCAGTTGTACCAAATTTCTGGGAATATATATTGATAAAAACCTAAATGGAAAAGTCATATTGACCACATAAGTAATAAGTTAAACTCAATATTGTATACAATTAATTTGCTGAAAAAATCTGTTGACACTGATACTATTAAAACAATATATTTCTTCAACTTCCAGTCAACACTGGCATATGCCATTATCTTCTGGGGATATAGCCTGTATGCTAATTGTCTGTGAAACAAAAAATGGCCATCAGATATATGTTCAATCTAAAATATAGACAAACTTGAATGTATTCAAATCAAATAACATCCTCACTCTTACTGGACTCTACATTTACCAGTGCCTTATATTCATAAGTAGACATGATGAACTGTTTGAGAAATACTTGAATAAAAACAATACAAGACAAGTGGATTCGTACATATATCCTCTTATTTCACTGAGCCTAGCTCAAGATGGTGCTCTGTATATGTCAATGAAATTATATAACGCTCTTCCCAGGAAACTTAAATTTAACAAAGATAAACAATTCAGTAAAAAAGTATACGAATACATTAAGTGCTGTGAACCATATACTTTGGAAGAATACTTTGAACATTGTAGGATGAATGGGAATTAATGGATTAGTCTATTTTTTTCTTCTTCTTCTGATACTGACATAATCTTGTTATTTGTAATATTTGAAGAGAATGAACTTTATTATTGTTGGTCAACAATACATTAGGACCAGTTTAAACTTACTTCCATCTGCGCCAGAAAAACTTGTAAACACGATTAGTTTTCAGGTATCGTATCGATGAAGAGTTTCTTGATTTCATTTATAATGGTGTTTTGAATAATCCTACCGATTTTCAGCTGCATACGAATTTTTGTAAGTTGAGTTCTATATAATGGTCTAGTTTGAGCAGACAATTATGAACAAACCATTTCTTCATTTCATAAAATCCATAATGAGATTTAAGTAGTTTAATTTAAGTCTATAATAAGTCATCAATTTCCTACGTGTAAACGAGCACTTAGTTACAGGAAATATTTTGCAATATCTATTTAAATTTCCGCACTTCATATGTCAGTGAAATATAAATAAAATACAGTTAGAAATCTTGAACAAAATACTGATAAAGTAAAGAGAAAGTTAAAAAAATAACAATAAAATAAGCATAATTCTGTTATACCACTATATATATTATAGATATCCAAAATAAAAAAATTTCAACTTTATATATAATAAATGAGAGGTAATAATGAATACTTGTCTAAAAACCACTGACTGAACAATTCTTTATTCGACTGGTTTCGCCTTATACGGTCATTATCAAGAATGGTCTTGATAATGACCGTAATCATTCTTGATAATACCGTAAAAGGCGAAACTAGTCGAATAAAGAATTGTTCAGTCAATGATTTTTAGACAAGTATTTATTATTACCTCTCATTTAAATATGAACTATCACAGAGTTGATTCATCGTCCATTGAATTTATTTATATATAATATATATAATTATATATGTATACATAATACTAAACGCACTTCAGGCCTCGACATAGCCCCGCTTTTGAAGACATACCAACGATAACTCATTAAAAATTCAAATTGAGCGCATTGCTTGAGAGAGAGCTTTATTAGAATGGGATGTGGAGACCACATAGTTCATAACGCAATCAAAACTGCCACTGATGGTCTTCCTGTTGACTATGAAGCATCTCCTCATTTTACTCATCTGTTCCTCAAATCTACTCATTGTTCTACATCTACCGCGTTTGAGTAGATTTGTGATCCTACCGAGAGAACTTAGTTAGAGTCGGAGAGTATTAAAAACGTTTCAGCCTTTGAAAAACTTTTTTCTGAGTATCGACAAATTGCCAAATATTTGTACATGACGTTTTCCTGAAATCTCAGCTCAAAAATGTGTCCAGCTGTAGTCAGCCAAGCAAGTTAATCGTCCCATTAAAAGAGATTAAGATTTGCCTACCCACCCGTAACTTTTTTTGTGAAGTGACAAAAAGGAGGAATTCTGAGGGATTGAGATTTATCGAAAAAGCACAGATCCTTGAAGTAATGGGGTCAATTTAACCAAGAACTAGAAGTGTTAAATTGGTATTCAATGATAGATTTCATTGTTATAAATCGAAATCTATTACGGTTTTTTATCCGAATAAAATTTTGCAGCTAATGGAATTTTTTCAAAAACTATCTTACTTGTAAAAGAAAATCTACCGGTCACACATTTAATTTATAACTTTTTATTACGTAGATCGAAAGTACGTGATAAGAGCTTTAATTAAAAAAAAAATTTTAAATTTGATGAAAAACAACGGAGATATGGGCTAAAGAACTTAACTATTTATTGTTGAACAATTTGAACGACTTGCGAAAAAAATATATCATCATAATTGAGTACAGTAGTTTTCCTTCTGCAAATATTGCCTAGGTGGGTACAAAATAACAGCCGAAACAAAAATTTTTCATCGAATTTTCAATTTTATTTCTGAATTAGAGAGAGCTCTTTAAGATTTCAATTTACAAGTAACAGAGTTTTTTAAAAAATTCCCTTAGTTGCAACATTAGATTCGGATGAAAAACACTAATAGATTTTGATTTATAACAATGAAATTTATCAATAAAAAATCACCGTGGCTGTGGGTGGCTCACCGATCGGTATAAACTAATTGCTAAATAATTTTAAAATGTGCAGTTAAATTGAATAATCAATTATACTTACCAACTTTGGGTTTCGATGAGAAAGATGGAAATTCATCGTCATTGTAAGACTTTTTTCTTTGTTCATTAATAATAACAAATTCAATGGTGTTTTAACAAAAACAATTTACCAAATGAAAATTTTTCGATACTCCTAAAAAAGGGGGAAAACCTTTTTTCTGTTAATAAAATAAAGGTGAGCATTTTTGAGTGGTCGCCATTGACCTATTCCATTTTAAGTTTGTAGGACCTACAAACTTAAAATGGAATAAGGGGGATTATTCAATCCCCAAAAAATGACCCAAAATGATGATTTTTTGAGTATATTTCCTAACGTAGTGTTAGTTACACATTATATAGTTTGTAACTCAAGAATGGTTGGAACGGTTTTAATAATTATTGTGTTTTTGGATTCGTCTTTGTTCGGCATATGATAATGAGTATTGAAATATGATATTCATCAAAGTAAAACTTGAATTATGAAAAAAAAACATTTAATGCGACTTATATCTTGATATATAAAACAAAGGCGTTTTAATCCACAGTGTAAGGTCTCATTTCATAAGGTTAATTAAAATCACAATATGAATTCAGCTGAAACGTATCACTTCATTCATTGGTTATATATTCAGATATAATTCGAAGGAGAATAGATCACCGCTGTCACGAGCGTCAGTGATGAGTCATAACTCCACTTTCATCTCAAGTCAAAACAGTCTTTCATCTACGAGGCTGGGCGGCTTCTTTAGCAAATACAATTTCAAATTTATTGAGAAACGAATTATGTACTTCAGGCCATTCATAATGAAATCATTGATAAACTTCAGTCTATGCTGATATGAAAATTGAATATATATAAAAATAAATACATAAATTATATATTTCAATTCCGAATGAGGCGTTATATTTTGCAGCCAACATCATCCCGATGCTTCTCTGAACACCTATTATTTATTTAATTATCAGAATAGGCAATTAAATAGAACATGCTTATGAAGATGTGAAACGCATAGCTTATGTTAATAGCATGTCGTTGCATCGTAAATGTTTTGAACTCGGTATGAATCAGAATTAAGGCAGCATCAGTATAGGATACGTTGCTCATAATAACGTATTTTCTAAGCAGCAAGAAGAAGAGCTATCAAAATATATCATACGTTGGGCGGATATATATTTTGGCCTTGCTACAAAAGAGGTACGGAAGCTGACAATTGAGTACAACACAAAGCGACCTGCTACTTGGGTTGAAATTAAATGGCTACACGGCTTTTAAGTGCTCCAAAATTCAACCAAACGAATTTTGAAGCTTTTTATAATCATTTGCAAAATGTTTTAGACAGACACGCATATGAGCCATACATTGTGATGAGCAAGTGTCACTATACTGTGCAAAGGTCAAATAAAGTAGTAACAAAACTGAAATGTACGGCAAGTAGGATGAATTTTCGACTTCAACTATAAATTAAATTCAGCCAACTGTATCCGCCGCCTGTGCTCTTGCCTGAAATTGTCCGTGTTCAGGATATTGATTCAACCTCAGCCACGCTACTAGCTTTTTCACCCAAAATTACTCGAAGTTTTCCAAAAGCTGCTCATAGAAAAACAAGAACACTAGAACAAAGGAATCTACCATTTGCACAGACATCCCCGAGAAAGAGATAGATAGTAAAACTATGAGGCAAACGAAAAAGCGTCCTACGGCTTCTTCATGTGGAACATGACGAAGCCTTAGAACGCTAAGCAGGTAAGGAGGAACCTAGCTGATAAAGGGTTTCAGAATTTTTTCTCATTTCACTTTAATTTCAAAGCATTCTAGTGAATGCAAGTTATTCTTTTAGAAGTTCTCTGTGCTTGTCTGAAAGTTGGACCTACCGTTTTAAACGCAGATTCTCCATACTCCAGTTTCATCACGAGTGAATATTGAATATACAACAATAGGTAAAACTTCTCACATCATAATGTAAATGTTATTTGGATATTAAGACAATGTTTGGTTACATTTGAAAAAATTTCAGCTTTTTAAGAGGGAGTGATTCTATTACTGACACAAATTAGAGAACAAAAGGACATCTCTAAGTATTCTACCTGATCTTAATGTTGGAACTTAAGAAAAACTTAGTATTATTGAAAGTTACTCAAATGACAAAAAAATTTAGTTTGTTGGTAAGTCATAACATATCTGGTTCAAAAGCTAAATTTTTAATTGATAATTTGTTTTAAGTGAAATACTTTTCGACAATTGTAGTATTTGCTACAATTGTCGAAAACAATACATTTTTGACAAGTATTTGCTCCATTTAAAGAATGCTGTAACTGGTGAGTTTTTACTTATAAAGAAAACATTTTGTAAGTTATTTTTATAAGCAATTTATTTGAAGTTTATGTGAACACATCACAGTTTGATAATTAGTTGCTTCTTCATGTATTCATCACAATTTACTAGCAATGTCTATTTCTGGTATAAATAAGCTTGCGATTTCTCAAATTTTGAGTTGTGTCACACTTTCATTTTTTGAATTTTATTGAAAGAATTATCTTTGTTTCCAATGGAGCTTAGTAAGAATTCTCTTAATTTTTTGAGTAATACCATATCAAAAGATTTTTGAGTAAACTATTTCAACTATAATGTAATATTCCAGAATCTGACTTCATCAAGATCTTCTGCGCATGATATAAAATAAAAAGTGCCATCAAGGTTTGCCCCAAACACGTCCCAGAACGATTGAGAAAAAAAGGATTAAGCAAGTTGATTGACTAATCTTTGAAATATAATTTTTCAAATAAATGTTTAATGATAAAAATTGCTTTATTTAAATTATGGAACCCCTACAATATAGGCTCTGAAGAACGTCTTTACGACGTCTATTTTTCTCTACTTAGTGACGTCTTTTTAACGTAGTTTAATGACGTCTTTTGAACAGCTCAATATGACGTCACTGAGGCTGTGACATTTCGACGTCACTGCATTGTCAGTGAGACGTCTCTGTCAACGTCTTTTACGACATGTTGAAACCAATATATGACGTCATATTACCGTCAGTCTGCTACCTGAGTAGTTCAATTGAAAACTCTTTTCCCGTTATTCCCTCTAATTTTCATTTGTATCATCATAAGTATCATATTGATTAACTTGCGAATGAATATTGCCTATAAAGTAGTTTACTTACTCTTGCCTCGTAATTAACGATTTCGTTCATGTCAACGCCGTCAAAAGAAGAATAGTATTTCAATGTAGCCAGCATGGTTTTATCTTCTGGATGAGAAATCAGATACGTAAAGGCAGCGGAAGCAGCTTTCTGTAGATCTTTGACCTGCAACAAATGAAATAATAGATTTATTTCATAATTGTCGCGGAGAGACTTGTTTTAATATATGTACTTGTTTTGATATATACGCAAAATACTTCGTTCCGCCCTTTAAGTTTCCGAAATTGAGTTGAAATATTTTACTTTCAACACGGCTTGAATTTTCAGAAGCCAGAAATCGTATAATGTTAAATCCAGAAATAACTGTGGTTTCATTGAAGGTATTTGGTTGAAAATCGCGAATACGAATTAAGATGTGGTGAAGTCTGTTATGACAATGAAACAATATTTTGAGTCTTGTTCTCCGCATATAGACAAGAAACGATTGAAAAATCGTGAACTTCCGAAAATTGTAATGGTTTAGCAAAACCTTGGCGCAGAAAATTGCTGTGAAGATATGGAATTTCAATTTCAAGATCACAGACATACATACAAATGACATCTCTAATTAAACCCTAAAATGCTAATAGGGATAATCTTTAGACCTAGTGAGAACTAATATACGAATTCCCATCGCTCAAAAAGGGTTTGCAAAGTCGATATGCTAAGTCCCTTGGCAAGCTTTACAATCATCAGCCGCCACCTGGAAACTATTTTATATTTCTATCAACCTACTTGTCTCTCAAACAATAATATCAATTGCGTACGGTCCTCAGATTCAGCATCATAACATTACCAGCAAACACTCATTTCAAAATTTTATCATCTTCTTTTGAAATTTTCTTAAAATAAAATAACAATTTTACAATATGAGCAGAATGTTCAGTATAAGCACTTTCATAATGCGTGATCGATACGGTACACGCGGTGTGTTATTGCTGTAAAACTCCACAGACAAGTTAAAAATGTTTTCATATAAAGATTGGACGTATTAGGTACTTCAAATATATAGCATTTATTGACCCGGACAAAAAATTTCGCGTAATTTTTTATCACACCTCGTATACTCTTCATTCATATCGTAAACATAAAACTATAAACCGAAAATAAAACCGAGGATAAACATCCAAAATAACATATTCTATGCATTGCAAACAACCGTTAGTTTCATGTGGTATGGAACCAAAATAGTTTCAATATGATGTATAACGATCTACTGTGTCATATTTATTTCTGCAAATGAGTTAAATCTGTGGAATTACTTTGAACGAAGTCCTAAGTACCTAATAAGAAGAGCCATTCCAAATTACGCAACTACGCCATTAAATATTCTAAGTTGAAATATACATACAAATAAAGCATTAATAATAAATCTCTTTCAGTATAAACATGCGACAAGACATGATATTGATGAAACCAACTTTAAAAAGTTCTATAGAATCGAATTGATTAATATAATGAGTCAATTTTTAATAGCCGCATTCTTGATAATATAAGGAGATATAGACCAAATGATTAATATTCCTCAAGTTATCAATACGAACTTCAATAAATGAGGTTACTTCCTTCTTCATACTTCTTCACAAAACCAAATTGAAAACCTTAATGAATATTGCAACATTTCTTTCATAATCTTCTTCTAACCGTGGCGTAGTCAGGAAAACGCACGACTATGATGCGCTTGGATTCGGGTTCGTGCCCTGATGACGGTATGGATGTTTATGTTTGTTTACGATATCTAGTACAATGATCAATTTGCAGACCCGTTGTCGTTCCGAACCGGCGTTTAACTGAATTAAATAAAAACTCACTCAACAAATTGCCAAAGATAAAATAAGAAAAATGCAAAAATTAAATGACAAAGGGACATATCATAGGCTATAGAAGACATTTCATTCTATATATTTAAGTCTAATAAAATCTTCTGTTTTGTGTGGGGGGGCATAATTTGAACACTATTCAACAACTTTCAAGTAGAACTAATGAATCTTAAAGATATATTTAAATATCCATTTCTCATCTGAGATTCGGACCTCGATCTTATCCACTAAACTTAAGTTGTTACTTAAACTTAAGTTCCTTCAAAAATTATAATGTAAACACGTGTTCAAGAGTGAATACTTTCCTTTTTACAATAATCTGACTATTAATACTGTAATAGTTTTAGCAGACTTCTGTGTCATTGTATGATACATACACTATATGTTAATTATTTTTACTATCATTGACAATGAAAATTTTGAATAATCTATTTAACAATATTCGCGTGACCTTTATCACGCTAAAACTATTACTACTTAATGCGTGGGAGGGAAAAAAATTTCCGGCTTACTGACTTCTGTATTTACTATCCTATTAGTTCACTTCTATTTTACAAAATATCTTATAATAAAGTGAACCTAACAATCTTAATTATAGCCTATTTACTTAGCCCAAATGTCCGCCAGTCACTTTGTTCAGAATTAGAGATCGATAAAAGTCAATCGCAGATAAACTTGATGAATAGGGTGAGGAATGAATGAACTGAATATTTTTTTTGCCTTGGTTCAGGATATTTACAATGTATTATCTTTTTGAAAACGTTCAAGTATTACGCAAGCAGTATAGGTGTGGGTCTTTACTGTGCTTATTTTTGTTGACATCTTGCTATGATAACTAAGACTATTTTCTTTTTATTAATCAAATTTAATGACTGAAAATCCACTTTCAATGATTCATATTACTTGCAAATAAAGCTGCTTCAGAAGAAACAGCCAGTAAAACTTCAAAATCAAAATCTTTGAGGCTAATTTTTCCATACTCCAATATATCTTTTACGAAAACAGAACGACGATTTGTTTTCACCTAATTTCCAAATTAGTACTTTTTCAAAGCATTCATTTGAGAAAAATTCTTTTTGAAAAAGTTTCAAGCATATTCCCATTTTCTGACAATATATAAGTACCTATTTATGTGAAACATACAACTTGGTCCTTAGACCCAAGCAGATCGTTTTGTGACTCCCAATTATTCCACATCCTAGAAAATTATAAACCAACACCCTTATTACTTATCAAATGTAAATTTTAAGTTATTGTCAAATATTTCTGTTATATCGCAATTACAAAATTGGAATCAGATAACCCGAGAATAATAATAAGACTTACCTGAAAATAACACAAATGTAAATATTCATAAGGCTTCCTATTTTCAAAAACATGTTCTAGCTCCTCATTAATGTTGTACTTTTCAGTGTTTAAAGTCGACGTCGTTTTACATTTTACAAGACACAGTGTATTTTTCAAGATCTTCTCGAAAAATAATAAATTTTCAATATCAATATCATTGAGTGGTTTTGATTGTTCGGCTTCGTCTCGACATTTTAGCCGGCAGTTGAGTAATGTTTTCGAATATTCCCGATATTTCACAAGAGCATTTTCTAAATATGAAACGCATTCTTGAAATTTATTGTCTAGATAAGCCTCTACACCTTTTTCGTAAACTTCTGCACATGTTTTCGTACCATTTGTTTGTTCACAGTTCACATGTGTTAAATAACTGCACAGAATTATCAGGTAGTAAATAATTTGTAAAGTCTTACAAAGAATACACGTGGGTTTCGTAGAGTTCATTTTAGTTTCAGTTTAACAGAGTGGTAAAGCGATAGCTCGCGAGCATGATACGATACTTAACTTATGAGGGAATAAAAGAACAGATTGGCTACGGCTACAACAGCAGAAACAAAACACAAACTTCAGACGTATGACGTAATCCAAACAAGAGGCGTTGATGATATGATGGAAGCAGTAGCGGATTCACAAATTTTAGGCCCATAGGGTATGAAATCTGGTCCCTTTTACCGACGTCTACAATTCTAAACACCTACTCGTGATTATATATGTTAATTAAATTAATTACAATTTTGCTGCCAATTAAATTTTCAACTTTTTAATGCAATATTATCCGAATTATTTTTCCCGTAATTGACATGGTTACTAGTGGATCGGTGAATCAGTTCATAAATTATTTTTACAAACTGACGATTCAGTCACTATTACATGAGATATACGCTCTAGTTATAATGTAAAAATAATAATAACTCAATAATATACTGATAATCGGAAGGTGAAGACATATTTCAATACTTCTTGCAGTATAATGTAGGGGGGAGTGGGGGTTTATTCCAGTTTCAACAATTTGGAATAGTACTCCATAACTGAGATTGAATTCTCACTTACCTCTAGGTGAAACATGATTAATTATAATTGGACACTTGGCCTGAAGTTTCACGAATGTTATGGAAAATAATACAATGAGAACAATAACAAAGTCAGCATGATTCGAGCGGTGAGCTCATTATCAAGATTAATGACGACTTGATAATGAGTTCACCGCTTAAAACATGATGACTCAAAGTTATTCTTTTTATTTTTCAATACATTCGTGAAACATGTAAACGCCAATTGTTTCTCGTTCCTCATTCGGTTTTCTTGGTGGTGTTTTTTTTTTGTGAATCAAAGCATCGATCCATCTTCTTTGGGATAAAGTTGAAATTAAAATTTATCACTTTTGGGAACTTCACGTATTCGGTTTTTTAAGAAGTTAAAACATATCAATCCTATAGAACTTTTCAAGTATAATTCAGTGAAATAGTTCACTTTATAATTTCTTCAAAAATTAATAAATTATGAAGCAATTAAAAAGTGAACATTGAGTGTTTCAATGTAACAAAGTAACAATGTAAGTGTTTCAATAGAACAACCTGTATATTATTTCTTGTATTGATTCAATATAGTATGCGCTGGGCGAAACAAGAAAATCAACTAATTGATGAAAAGTTTTTGAAAGTGGTTTTCAAATGAAGACTATTTTCTCCTATATAAAATGTACACATCTTCGTTACTCTTTGAATATGATTTGTTCTCATTTTTATATTTTGATCTTCTATCCAGATTTGAAGGATAATTTTGACTGGCTCCCTTTATTCTACATCAGATTTGTGTCAAGTTTTATACAATGTATTTTGTCTTTTTCAGAATAGAAAAATCTAAAGTTGAAGATCAGGGTGAATCTCACGGGTCGGTTAGTAGTTACCTGTGAGATTTGATACCTGAGTTAGTACCATCTTCGAGGAAATTCGTTATGTATTTTTCAAAATATTCGTACTTTTAGAATTTTTTCAAAATTCTGTGAGACTAAAATCTCGATATACAATCATCATCGTACATCAGTTTCATACAAAACTGATTCATCTATATTCTTTTAAGATGATAGTAACTATTGCTTCCATATAACCTAAAAGGTCTACCTATTACCTCCTTGTATTTGAAATATGTCTTGTTCTGGAATACCATAAATGATCCGTGCTGAATTCCTCTGAAGATGAAAAAATATATGTATTGAACTCGACTTTGTTTCAGAAAATTATAAAAATTGCTTGATAATTGTTTCGGGCTGTTGCCCCATTTTCAAAAGCTAAGTTGAGAATTAAACTTCTTAGTTCAGCTTCTGAAAATGAGGCAACAGCCATTACCACCAAAAATATAAGACCTGGCCACTGCCACCTTTAATACAGGCCATGAAGAGCGTAGTCCCTCGGTGTTGCCATATTGCGTTGAGTGGTATACTATCCTAGTCGGATGTTCCCAAGTTTTCAAGCATTATTTCAACTCTTTTTGTATATTGCGTAATATTCTTGTAAACAAGAATTATTATTAGTATTTATAACGTATAGAATATTATATTGGGTATTGTGAGCACATATTTCTGTAACAGAAAAATGTAAAACATTTATTATTGCAAGAAAACAACGATGTTTTCGATAGAGCCCCACTGCGTAAAAAATACTTCTAGTAGTCAGTGGGATTTATTTACATGAAAAGTTGGCTAACCAAATTTATTGAATTATTTGAGAGAATAGGAACCTTGAAAGAAACGCTGTAGGAATTACTCAAAGTGAATCATTGACCTAAGTATAAATTAATATTATATTTCTGATTAGCTCAACCAACCAACTACTTTATGAAAGTATTGAGCTTTCTTCGTTTATTTTTTGATTCAGTTTTCTAGTGTCCGCCTTCATTATTTTTTTTGTGTAGTCATTCAATAAGATATTCGAAAAAAATGGAACACAGCATGTTCAGAATATTTTTATTGTCTTCACCACATAAACAGAAACAATAAAAATCATTCAAGGACTCATGCAATGATACGCTTAAAATAGTGAGATTACACAAAATTGTGTTCTGGTGTATATTATTTTTAAATACAAAGAAAATGCAAGGCACAAACAACTGAATATTTTGTTGGAGCCAATTATCTCGTAGTATACATTTCATTCATTTACTCCTTAAAAATTAATTTTTAGGGAAACTGAAAGTCGATTTACAACCAGGAATGCAACAAGTTTTCATCATTTTAAAAAATATACTTATTAGAAACTCACCTATTTTAAGCTCGCAACTTACTGAATCATCTACGGAATACCTATCCTCTACACTATATTTCACAAAAAAATTATTTGTAAGTAATCCGTACTCAAAACACAACACAAATTCGATTCGATTAAATCTGTACACACAAAACAATTCGTTTTTATAATTTGATGTTATGATATCCACAAATTATCAACACTAGCATCTAAATAACACTAACTTGAAAATTGATGAATAGAGGATTAGAAATGAAATCGTAAAATATTCAACTTCAAACACAAAAACAAAACTACGAAAGTCTTAAACAACACAAAATTGATTTCGTTTCACTGAAATTTGTAAACAAACTAAACACTTTGTTTTTTATAGTTTGATGTTAAGATTTCAACAAATTATCAACATCAACACTTGTAATACACTGTACACAATTGGAAAATATAGAATTCATACCAAAAGCTCAAATTATTTAACTTCAAACTGCGTAAGTTTTGGGAAGCGTCCTATTTGCATTAGTATACCAGCTCAACCAATGGCGGGATTGTTAGACCACTGTCTATTTTATGACAGATATTCATTTCATGGCCTGTATTAAAGGTGGCCGTGCCTGAGCGCTCGAATCAGCCCCGGCCACCACTAGGCATATAGTAGTTCGACGCATGGGTTATTCACAATTAAAATAATTAAAATATAGCGAAACAATACCTATTCAGATATTTAAGGGAATCCTTAGTTGTACCCCATTCGAGTTTTTATTGGAAACGATTTTCAAAGCAAAACTATACTTACACTTTCGCATTTTCATTAGAAGCATTCAATCAGAGCATTTAGAAAATATAAACGCATGCCAACTAATTTTAATAGTGACACTTACAGAGAAATGCGCAACATAGTAAAAAATAAAATTGAGTCTGCCTACAAAATGTAGTTCAGAGAAGTAGTTCCAGAAATGTAGTTTATTTATACTTCAGAGAATAACATATCGTCAAATCCGTCTTAATTTCGGTCATTTATTCGGAATAAGAAAAGTAACTCGCGTTTGCCAGGTGTAATGATGGGTGCAGAGAATCGCAACAACAAACCGCAAGAAATAATTGATGCCTTAGCTAAATACTTATCTAATACTGACGACAGCTTTTATTATGATGAACATGCTGATCAGAACTTTATTCATATGAATAGTATATCAGAAAATGTTATTCTATACGCTGTTAAGAAACCCACTACAAAAAATACAGCTGGTCCAGATTGAATACCTAGTTTTATTGTAAGGGATTGCATTCATGTGTTCTCTGCACCATTATGTCACATTTTCAATTTAATTATTGAATCGACAATATTTCCGAAAATCTGAAAATGCAAAAATAGTACCTGTACTGAAAAAAGGTGATGCAACGGTTATCAGCAATTATAGGCCTATATCTATTCTTCCCAACATTTCAAAATTATTTGAGATCGTAGTATTTAATAATGTTTATCCCAAAGTAAGAAACCAAGTGAAGATTGAGCAACACGGATTCATGTCCCATAGATCTTGCATGACTACGCTTGAATACGCCGCCGCCGGCTACTTTCAAAGAAAAATTTGAGGTGCAACTGGCTGAATACGAACAACAAAATCAAGGTAAGTTGATTGTTATTGTTCAGTTTTTTTCTGAGAATTTGGGCTTTGTAACTTAGTGTTCTTGTTGCCGTGAATATAATTACAATTCATTCTGTTGTTAATATTTCAAGATTCCAAAGAAAACCATGGACTACCGAAAGAATTTTAGAAATATATGATAATATATTGCTTTAATAGCAATTCGACTATAAGAAGTGCATTGTTGCTATCTAAATAATAATATAAGAGATGTGACTGCTATTATTGATACTACGTGCAAGTAAAGATTTTATTAAATAATAATAATACATTTATTCCCAACAAATATACATCCATTTACAGAGAAAATATAACAAATTGTACAAAAATAATAATAAATAAGAAAATGAACGAGAAAAAAAAACAGAGAGAGTATAAGCGAATATAACAACGAAAAAATTAAATTAAAATAAATTGAAATTATTGTATTGTCTATTACAAAATTACATATGGTCAGCAGAAAAGACCATATAGTAACGAAATATATTTGACTGGGTAATGTACTTTGATTACAAGCCCAATGGCCGTTCGGAACTGGCGTTAAACTGTAGGTCCACCGAATAAAAAAAAAATATATATATATATATATATATATATATATATATATATATATTTGGTGAGAATAAAAATAAAATTAAAATCGATTGCAAAAGTACTATATAATAAACAAATGAAACAACTAAAATTAAAATATTATTTATAACGAAGTCATATGTGAAAAAGTCATATGTCATGAAAATATCACGACATCCCATTGCACTGTTCTGAGTGACATGCCAAAATCACTGATAGTAGATCAAAATAGATATCACATCGACCGCAACACACATCATGAAGATTACTTACATATACAGTTGATAGGAGAACGTGACATAACATTTGATCTGCTGTAAGTGACATAAAATGTATTTTCCGCCTCAGACCAGGCTTTGGTACCCGAATATTATTTCGCTGAGAAGAAATGGTGAGTCAATCGAATTGTGCAAAAATTTTGAAGAGAAACGTTAGGCCGAATCGTTCACGTCTCAACTTCAAAATACAATTCTCAGACTATCGGTTAGGATGGAATGGTCGAAGCCTCTTACATAACATGTGAAGTACATATACTTCAAACATTTCCTCTGAACTGCATCTAAGTCGACAATAGAATTAATGTACACAGGAGACCAAATTATAGTCGCATATTCCATTTTACTGCGAATGAAGGAGTAGTACAGCGTTTTCGTTGTGTCAAGATTAATAAAGCTGCCCCAATTTCTGACCAAATAACCCAGCATCCTAGAAGCAGATGCCGTAATACAAGTTATGTATTCAGAGAAGGACAGCTTATAGTCGAAAAGTACCTCCAGATCCTTAAACTCAACACATCTATCTAGTATTTGACCTTCCAATATATAACTATGATGGATTGGAGTCAATTTTTGAGAAAATGATAAAACTTCACATTTACTGATATTCAGTTTCAGTCTATTACTGTTACACACAAATTAACAGCGTCAAGGGAGGACTGTAATCTGACACAATCATGACGATCGTTAAGAGCAGCAAATATTTCAAAATCATCTGCAAAAAGCAGATGCATGCAGTTAAGCTGTAAAGAAAGATCATTGAAATATCAAATAAACAACAATGGGCCCCAGTTGGACCCCTGTGGTACACAAGACGAGCAGAATAGAATGGAGATTCATTACCACCATGTTCAACATATTGAAAACGGTCCGAAAAATACAACTGCATCAAATTCAACAACTGGGATGAAAAACCTATTGCCCTCAATTTTGACAACAGTATTCTATGATCGATCTGGTTGAAGGTCTTCTGGATATCAGTGTAAATAACATCCATTTGGCCTCGATCATTTAATGTTTCTGACAAGGAATGAGTGATGCATGCCAAATTAGTAACACTTGATCGATTCTTCATAAAACCATGCTGGTGTGAACAAGTGTGCTGGTGTGAACAAGTGGGTCTATATTGATGAGAGCAGCATCATCGGATTTCAAAACTGTACAAATTTTGAAAGAAATCTTTGGAATATGCATATTCTTCAAAATAATATTAAAGATTATGGATAAAGGTTCAGCGAAAGAATAAATATAGTCCTTAACCAAAAAACTATGAATATGATCAACACCAGATGTAAATTTATTTTTGAGCTTCTTTGGTGCCCTGATTATATTATCCTCGGATATAAGAGAAATTGAATGGTAATTGGGGTAAATATGATCATAGATTTCAGGTGAGAATTGTACGTTGGAGGTAGTGAACACACTTGAAAAGAAAGTGGAAAATCCGTGAACAATTTCATCAGGAATACGGAATTTAGATTTCTTTGTTTGTACAAAGACCAGAAGCTATTTGGATATGCATCGAATATAGTTTGTATAGGAAGCTTCTAATCTCGTTTGATTTTGCCACGCAGGGTTTCTGAACTGATAGTAATCATAATCGTATCTGTAAACATTCCAACATTTCTTATATAAGCCATGAAAATAGTCAATCTATGCGCTATGGGTCTTGTGTGAATATTTGTGACATCCTATATTGATGAGAGCAGTCATCATCAAGTCACAGTGATTCATTTGACGAATGGATTTCAATTAAAAACTGTAATGTTTTCCTCAGTATTATATTACTTTAATTTCCTGTGATTATAAATTTTAGTTTTTTAAACATTTCACAAGGTGACAAAGACTTAAATTAACAACTTTCTTTAGTCTCAGGAATATTTTAGCCTCAAGAATCAAAATACAATATAAAATCATACCTAATAAGGTATGTCATGTCAAATCTAAAATAAGTTACCTCGAACTTATGGTCACCTAAACATTAAAAAGTCCGCCATATCCCATTCAACCAGTCAAGACGTTAAACGTTACATTAAACAATGAAGTTTTTTATTAGTCATACAATCACAGTTTCAACCAAATGTCTTGTGCTCGCTATTCGAGGATGTGTCTGACAAATTTATCAACAGTGACTCATTTGCTTTCACTATGTGAATAATTGACTCACTCGAATAGTATAAAGTAGATTCAATTGTTCAGAAGTTAATGTTAAAAGAATGTCATCATTGTTTACAAAACTCGATATTAGATCTGCTACTTTCGGTGCATCAATTTCCAACAATAGATCACTTATTTCATTGATATTTTTGTTGTAAAATTTGTTTGAAGTTTATTTCAAGAAACATTAAATTTACTGTCATGTTAAAAGTTTCTACTTCTAAATTTTCATCCATTGTTACTGCATATGTAACAGGTGGGTCCGGGTTATAACTGATTTTAAATATTGTTACCTTCGTAATTCGTACCAACGATATTATAGCAGCAGTCTCATTTGAAAGGAATAAAAATGGTTATAAATTCTTCAAAACTATTTTGTTGCTTTATTATATTCAACTTTTAATGTCGCTCTATTTATAGCTCCGAAAATTTGAGTATATTCAAGTATCCCTAATTTTTCTTCTCTACTTTGTCGATAGTGGATTGTTTTGGTTAAATACAGAGGAGAATTAGGAAAAACTGAAGGTACGGCATTCGATTTTAAAAGTGGACGTTTAAGTTTATCATTCATTAATTATCCAGATTTTGAATTGAATTCACTGGAAGTTAGTTCTATTCCTACTTCCGGAAAATGTAAATGGCACATTTTAGTATAATTTGGAGTGAAATTTACCATATGTAGAACTTCATCAATCAGGAATCTGAAAACATTCACCTTATTTCCAGTTAAATAATTACCTCTTCAACCTGGAATACAGCACTTGTACGGTATGTTGAATCTTTTGGATAATCCATAGAAGAGTAATAACCTATGGGATAAACAACACTTACATGTTATTCGTTCACGATTAGGTACACACTAATACACGCACTCACTTTAATTCTATACAATTTAGAACCGCTGCACATTTAATAATAACTTCATGTTAAATAAAAATTCACAAAAATTACCAAAATTCACAATACAAAACCAATATGATCTATAAATACAGCGTTTGATAAAACTAGATAAATAGCGAATTTACGTTTTACACAGATGTAAGACTCAGACTAAAATTAGAAATTTACGTTTTACAAATTGGGGACGTTGGAATCGGACAACCCATTGGGCTACTGCTAAGAAATCATCACGCTTTTGAGGATCAGCACCCAGGCCCTGTTTTTCAAGTGGTAATGGCACAGTCCGAAGCAATTAATATAATTTTATAAAACTAAGCCAAGTGTATTATACTGAATATAGTAAATATGTAGTTTCAAACCTGATCTCTTGGTTCAAACCAAGATATCAGCGAACATTCGATGAAACTTAAATATATCTCGAAAATACTGCCTTGTTTCTGAATTTCCAAAATATCTGAACGATCTGCAGATAATATAAAAATTCATCCTAATCACAGCTTTTTAGGAACGTTATCTATCGAAGTATATATTTCCAATGGTTCTAGTTGAATGTCATTGATTAGTATGAAACATACAGACCTGTAATATTTCTCAAAAGTATCATGAAGTAACATTATATTAATGAATCAATTACCAACAGTCAAACAACACTACAACTACAGAGAGATTTAAAAAATCCTAATGAACAATAATCAGAAAACTTTTGACGTTTGTTTGGTGTTTCCATTAAAGAAACCGTAGCCTACCAGTTTCTTCTAATTGACCAATAAATAAGATATATAAAATATAATTACATATACTCACCTTACTGTGTTTATATATTTATAGATGTTTGTTATATTATATTAAAGAAAATGAAAAAGGTTTATTGAATTGAATAGTAATCATGAGTATTCAACAAGGAAGAGGGATGTACTACTTATTCCTATGCATAAAACAGCTAAATTTGAGCACTCTCTCTATTATCAGAAAATTGAAATTTTCAATCATTTACCATCGAATTTGAAAGTACTGAAAGCTCATTTTTTTAAGAGGAGAGTTAAATCTCTGCTCCTAACAAAGGCATACTATAGTGTGGCCGAGTATTTCGATGATTCGAATGTAGGCACTAATGTATGAATCAATTTTTTGTATCATATATTTGTATATTTTTTTAACACAAATGTTCTTCACCATGTGAAATTGTCTCAAATGTTTAATATTTCTGAGGTAATTTTTTTCTTTTCTTTTCAAATAAAGTTGTATATTATTGTAAATATAAATTTAACCAATATTTTTGTTTGAACCAATATTCTTGCTCGAGGGCTGAATGGAAGATCACACTCAAAACTGAATTCAGTCCTTTTGAGAGCATTCTTCCTAGTTTTAATTACTGTATCAATTGAAATGAATGTAATTCTACAATGTAAAGAATGTTTTTCAATAAATTTATTTTATTATGATACTTTTGAGAAATATTACAGGAATGTATGTTTCATACTATTCAATGATATTTAACTAGAAGCATTAGAAATATACTTCGATAGACAACGTTCCTAAAAAGCTATGATTAGGAATAAATTTTTATATTAACTACATATACAATTTTCTCATTTTAGCATGTTTCTCAGAATTCACTATATCCAACTAAATTCACTAGAGTCCATTCAAAAAAAAATATGAAAAATACCTCATTCCTGCAAAAGGGTTGGTGCAATTTCAAAATGAACTGCGGCAATAGATAAAATTTCTGAGTTTTTTTATAAATTTTATATGACGAATTTGAAAAATCGTCATATAAAATCAGGTTCGTTAATTCTAACTTTATGCATAAAAAGCAAAGGTTTAAAAATTTCTTAGCTTTAGGTAGATTTAGTGAGATTTTTCCGGTGTGAAACAATACAAACGTCTTTCTCCCAAATATTTAGAAACTGGAGTATAAAACTCATACGAAATGTTAAATACAATTCTTTTTACGTTTTACAAATTCTGTTTTAGAATGAATCGGGATAGACTTTCCAATGATTCGGAATATAAAGTAACTAAAATTCATTCAGAAGAAAAAACGCAATAAAAATTTTTTTAGCAATGATGTCCTTTTTCCATAAGGGATAATAAGTGAGAATTGATCATTTCGATCAAAATTCAAACCTTTTTAAATATTTTTCGTTACTAAATCCGCCACTGTATTGAATAGTATCAGCGTTGCGCTTCATGTTGAATGATAGAAGAATCTGTCTATAAGATCATATACATGATGTATTATGTTCTCATGTAGGATTTATATGAGGATTTGTCAGGCCGGGCCGAAGGAAATAATGGTATGATTTTGGTTTGAAGATGTCCTAGATCTTTATGCATTCCGAATTTTCTTAACGATGACAAAAGAGTGAGAATAAAAAATCAATTTAATATTTCTCCATAGAATAAATTTTTTTCACTGAAAAAACAAATGAGAATATATTTCATATTAGTAATTTGTATTTCACTGTTTTGGTATAATTATGAATTAAAAGTAATTCAAGAGTAAGGTACCTATATGTATGTAGGTACACCGTGCACACAATATTCAATTATTATCAGAGAATAATTCATTGTACAGATTACCCACGCAACAAGTTTCAATATCAACATTGAAAGAATAAAAATTTGGCAATCTTTTTATTGTTTGTGTAATGGATACGAAGGGCTCTTGACTAGGACAAAAATAGATAAAAAAAAATTAGAGTCTCAATAAAATTATATCCAATTTTATTGAGACTCTAATAACATCATCAATGACTTGATTTTATATAAAACATAAAGAACTAAATTGTGAATGAAACGCCGTTTACTCCCTCGCATGTAAGAAATTTTGATTAGAAAGTAGAGCCATCCATCATTTAGAGCAGGTATGAGCAACCTTTGACATGTTGTGGGTCAAACTTTAGTGTGCAAATTATGAGCACTACGTAAAGTAGTGTTCATAATTTTTAGCGATAGATATCAGACATGAAATAATACGACGATGTTATTTTAATACAATTTATTAAAATAAAAAAATTGAATTAAAAAATAGGTAACAACGCAACGTTATAATTAAATATATAAATTTGGAATTATTACAAACTAAGATATTTAAATATAGCGACACCGAAATCAATGAGACACTTATGCTAGAATTTGGAAAACTAACTTCAGTGGCGGCGAGTGCTTCGCTGTTGGACCAATCAGCTTCCGTTTCAGTGCAGGGTGCCAAATGTTCCTTATTCTCATGGTTTCTTCTTTCCGATTGAAATTGTTGCGATGCTTGTGTATCTCGATAGCCTCTCGTTGGAGCCTGGCGTGGTAATTTCGATCCGTGGAGAGAACCTCAGCGTCGTCGTATTTGATATTATGCTCCAAGTTGTTATAGGCATGCTCTGCTACAGCTGACTTCTCAGGCTGAACTCGGCGACAATGACCTTCATGTTCCTTGAGGCGTGTCTTGATGCTACGTTTAGTTGTACCAATATAAACCGAACCACATGAGCAAGGGATTTTGTAAACACCAGCTGAAGATAGTTTATCCCGTGGATCCTTCGCTGACCGCAACAAATTCCGAACTTGATGGGTTGGCTTGAAAATAGCCCTCACTTCGTGGCGCTGAAGTAATCTCCCGATTCGATCCGTTACTCCTCTGATGAAAGGCATTATTGCCACTCCTTGTTTGGGTTCCTCCGTTGGTGGTACTCCGGTTCCCTTTCTGGGCCTCAGTGCTCTGGTGACTTCTTGGAAAGAATATCCGTTGGCCTGAAAAGCTTGATGTAGATGACTCTCTTCATTTTTGAGTGATTGTGGTTCACAAATCCTACTTGCTCTTTGTGAAAGACATCGAAGAACAGCACGCTTCTGTTTGGGATGATGGTTGGACATTTTGTGAAGGTAGCGATCCGTGTGAGTCGGTTTTCTGTAAACAGTATGTCCTAGCGATCCGTCTTCTCTTCTCTTTACTAGAACATCCAAAAAAGCTAGTTGGCCATTTTCTTCCTTTTCCATAGTGAACTGGATTTGCGGGTGTATACTATTCAGATGATTCAGGAACTCAAGTAACTTTTCTTGTCCGTGGCTCCAAACGACGAAGGTATCATCAACGTATCGGTACCAATGTGTTGGTTTGAGAGGCGAGTTCCTGATGGCAACTTCCTCGAATTCCTCCATGTAGGAATTTGCGATGACCGGACTAAGTGGACTTCCCATGGCGACACCATCTTTTTGTTCATAAAACACGTTGTTATACTGAAAATAAGTAGTGGTTAGAACGTGGCGGAATAGTGTACTGATGTCCCGTGGAAAAATCCTGTCGATCTTGAGTAACGCATCCGTGACTGGAACTTTTGTGAAGAGTGATACCACATCAAAACTCACTAATATATCAGTATCTCGAACAGTGATTAACTTCAGTTTCTCGATGAAATGCGAAGAATCCTTAATGAAGGTAACACTCTGTCCCACATGTGGTTGAAGTAGCCTCGTGAGATGTTTGGCCAGGTTGTAAGTTGGAGATCCTATTGCACTGACTATGGGTCTTAGTGGCACATCTGGCTTGTGAATTTTCGGTAATCCATATAACCTCGGGGACAGGGCTTCGGATACTTTTATCTTCTTTTGAAGTTCTTCTGGGATGGACGAGTTCTTGATGAGGTCGTTTGTTTTACGTAGAATTGATGCTGTGGGATCTCTTTTCAACATCTTGTAGTTTTCCGGTTTCAGTAGGTCTTGCACTTTCTGGTGATAATCTACAGTGTTTAACACAGTGGTGGCATTCCCTTTATCTGCAGGTAGAATTATTATGTCCTTGTTGTTGCGAAGGTCCTTCAACGCTCTCCTTTCGGTGTACGGAATGTTTGACTTTGGTGGCCTGGCGTGTTGTAATATTTTTGAACAATCTCGGCGGATTTCTTCTGCTGAATCTTGTGGTAGATTTCTTATTCCTGCTTCGATATTGGCAATGATCTCTTCAACTGGAACATTCCTAGGTGTGACGGCAAAATTCCCTCCCTTAGCAAGAATTGATTCTTCATGATCTGAGAGCTGATGGCTTGAGATGTTGACGACTGTCTTATTTACGTCCAGAATGGGCCGTGGTTTAGTATTGGTATCACACTGTTCAAACTTTCTCTTCTGTCGTTCCGTGCTTTTCTTCATTTCCGAGGACATGGTGTTGTAAATAATTCTATCCACACGCTCCCAGTCCCAGTTGTTCATCTTTTGACTAATCAGGAGATGGACGGACAGAAGCTCGGAATCCAACTTGGCCAGTTCTCGACGAGTTTCATGAATCCGTTCACGTAGTAGTGCTCTCTCTAACCTGTTGTAGATCCTGTGGGATGCTGCTGTATTGAAATGACGTTTCGCACGAAGAAACTTTGGAATCACATTGTTGTCCCTGCAACGAAGTAGAAAAATTAGCGAACTTACCTGGTGGGCTTTTTTTCTTCCTCAATACTTCAAATCGTCGAACCTGCTTGTAGACTTCCTCCCCGTAGAGGCGGTTAATGAAATCGTGTAGGCTTTCACGGCCGGTGTCCATTGTGAAACATGGTGAAATGATTTTCCGGGCTGATTGGCCGTGGTCAACTGGAACTCCTCCTCTTCCAGACGTTTCGTCCCTAACTGCGAGAGACATCTTCAGTGGCGGCGAGTGCTTCGACGTAGTGGCGTACTGGGCGACGACTCTAACCCATCGATGTTTGGATTAGTTCCACTGATGCAAAGACGTAACGAATTTTCCAAATTATCCTCAATCAGCATTTACGATGTTTGGATTTATTAACTTTCCTCAATGAAAAGAACTGGTCGCATCTATATGTACAACCAAAGGCACAAATTAATCTTGTTGCAAATTTTCTAAGCTGCGGAAATTGGTCTTTTTTGAGATAATGTCAATAAAAATCAAACAACTCCACGGCTTCAAATTTAGATTTCAGGTGTGAGTTTTCTCGAATCTCGATCAACTTCATTTGCAAGTGTATTGGAGCATTTTGTACATTACTTTTTGTTGGAGTAGCAAATAAATTGAAACAGTCTTCCATGTTTTTGAAATCACTAAATCTGTTCGAAAATTGCTCCGACAATAACTTGAGTTTTTCAGCATATTGAGCATAAGCAATATTTTCATGCGTAGACAGTGTGGTAAAAAGGTAACTGTTACCGGACAGCATAAGTGTCGCCCACAAGCGGATTTTGTTCTGAAACGCTTTCAAACTGCTGTACAAATCATTTACTAACTGTCCTTGTTTTTGTAGTTTCAAATTTAAATCATTCAAATGGCCTGTAAGATCGACCAAAATGTCACATATTCAATTTGGGCCATTCAATTCAGATAGTGGTTTATCTTTTATTTGCATAAAGTCAGCTATCTCATTTATGAGCTCGTAAAACCTTTTCAGCATTTTCGCTTTGCTTAGCGAACTGACTTCACAATAATATGTTACGTCGTAATATTCCGCTGATATTTCATCTGAAAACGCCTTGAACTGACGACGGTTCAGCCCTCGGGATCGAATAAAATTGGTGGTTTTTACTACCACATTCATAATATTCTGGAGTCGAGTGGACTTAGAATACAAGTTCTGTTGGTGGATAATGCAATGAAGGATTATTAAATCATCTTTTGGCACATTTAATTCATTTACTTTTTCATTCAAAATTCCGATGAAACCTTCATGTAAGACGGCCATGGAAGGTGCACCATCTGTACATACTCCAAATGATTTTGACCATGGCGAGCCAAAACTTGTGTTTACCTTTTGAACTTCATTAAAAATGTCCTCTTCTGTAGTGGGTAATAGTGAGTAATAATAACAGTAATAGTGAACTCTTTATCAACACCTCGTATGAATATTGCCAGTTGAGCTGTGTCAGACAAATCGGTGCTCTCGTCTAATGCTATGGAAAATGATTCCAAACCATTCATACGGTTATGTTGTACATTCAATGTTGTTTTTATATCATTAGTCATCATTTATATATGTCGGACAACGGTTCGTCTTGACAAACTCACTTTTGCAATTTAATTTTTCTTTTCGGGACACAAAACTTTGCAAAATTCTAACATAAACTCCTTGATAAATTCTCCTTCGGTAAATGGTTTTAATGACTTTGCTAATTTTGAACGAACTATAAAACTAGCTTTCACTATAACTTCCATTATAAAGTTGTGTTCTTTGTTTATGAAACATATGCTGCTGTTTTTGCTGGATTTTGTCTTTTCTTATTTGTCCTGTCAGTGAGAGCAGGATATATAAATACTAAGCGCTCAAGATGCACACAAAGTCACAAAGCAAAGTAACGGCACTATCAGTTCGCTAGGATATCACTTGTCGAAGTTATCACCTCGGTAGCTCAAGTAGAACTGAACTAAAATTCGTGCCATCCATCCGCTTATATAGGAACTGTAATTAATTTTATTAATTATGAGAATACTTAGTCTGAGACTAGTCAACGGTGTCAGTGGAATGTTGCTTCAGTTCCTAAAAATAGCGAACTTTATTTGAAAGGACGAAAAATAAAAGAGTTATTTCCTAAGAAGGCTTATCAAAAAAAGTATGAGCCAGTTAAATTCTATAATATAAATATTGTATGTTCACTAAGTAGTATGCTGAAATCTGCAAGAGCGACATAATCAAGCAAAGCAGCAAACTTTATACATCGAGAATTAATTGATACTGTAGTAGATATAGTATGCACTCGAATTGTTTAAATTTATACCGTCACTTCTACAATTACCATAATAGTTTAAATATATATGTTAGCAGTGTGCCATTGAAACGAATTCTTCATAAAATTTTTTATGAAAAGAATATAGCTATCTCATTAAATGAGTTGGAATCTATTTGTGTAAATACAAGAGGCAATCAGACAGTCAGATACGGTTTGCGGAACGTGCAATAAGAAATGAAGGAACAGAGGCGCTACTAGTTCTAATGATCTAGAATAGTCTAGTATAGAACCTACAATACAATTGCAAATCAATAATCTTTTTTTACGCCGTTCGTTCACTTGATTCCGCGAGTATGAGTAGGTAAGTATTGAAAAATTCTTTTTATTAGGTTTTCCAAAATGTCCTGCGGGCTGAACCAAATCTTATAGCGGCCAGATCCGGCCCGTGGGCCGTGTGTTGACCACATATGATTTAGAGGCTCAGAAGCCTAGCGGTATAGTGATCCTATAACGCTTTCTTGGGCAGTGTTTTTTCCTGGGCTTTGCTTTGACCGTATTCTTGGGCCAATCAGAATCGGCAGTTAAATTTGCACAAAAAAACACAGAGCTTCTGAAAGAATAATTAACAGTCATTAGAATGCTTCGCAATTTTTCTTGCATTATTTTATTAATTTGAATTAATCAAGCCATGAAATCTTCTAGTCTCAAAGAGCATATGAAATACATGCTGATATAAAGACAAAGATTTATCCCAATCTCCAGAACTATAAAAGTGATACTGAAAACAACCAACTATATCAAACCTTTTTGCATCGTGTTTTTAATAAGATGATGAATTACTAGCTCCATATAATATTTAATTATCAACCGCCAAAGCGAGAAAACTATATTAAAGCTGGTAAATAATTAATTATTCTGTCACTAAAAGGTAATCGAAACCATTCTTCATTATAAGGCACTATCATAAAAAACTCATTTGAGTTATTATACGATACAAGGAAGAACAGATGAAATGGCTGAAGACGTGGAACTATCATTATGTTACTACCTTCTTAAAAAATTCTAAATTTTGAGTAGAGTGATATGGCTATATCTAAAATTTTGAAATATAGCGCGGCCGAATGTAGCATTCGCCTGCTATCCATGGTGAGCATCGAGACTCATACAGTTTACGTGTTACACTATCAAATTTACGTATATCCCAAATAAACCTCAAACAATCACGCTGCATCACCTCGATATGTTTGACATCCAACCCCCATCAAGAATCGGTCATAAACAAAGTAACAGCAATTAAAAAGAGATAGTACCCATCCATCACAAACGGTTTGCTTCAATTTTGGCAGCAATATATGTCTATGTGGAAAAAACATTTTTAATCTAACAAAGGCCACCCAAAAGGTACACCCAACTTTTTGATACTTTTCACCGGTTTAAGTCATCTACTCCCATAGTGATCTCTAGCTGTGTTTGTCAAGATTTGATATTAGGTACTTAAAATCATCACCTTGGTTTTGCCTGCATTCCAATGTTTTCTAGAATTCGACTAAATCAAATGTAAATCAGAATTAATATTTCTGAAGCCAATTCTGAAGACCTTCCCACAAAAGAAAGTTGCAACTGCACATCGTCATCATACATGTGGTATTTAGTAGTTATTACACCTTTCGTCAGACAACTGGTTTATAAGCTGAACAGAAGTGGGCCCAATATAGAGCATTGAGGACACCGCGTTTTATCTCCTTCACTTGTGAGCATCCTATCGTGGAACTTGTGAGGCATGTAATAATGAGGTGTGCCGAATACGGCAGTATGCAGGAACAACGAGATAAAAACATATTGACAGAGATGTCATCAACCCCAGAAGCATTCGACTTTTTTTGGAAAGTAGTTTCTGAAATATAACATTTTCTTCAACTGGTCAATATATATATATATATATATATATATATATATATATATATATATATATATATATATATATATATATATATATATATAATAAGTTTATTTCTCCAAGTGAACAAATTAAAAAAAAAATTTCTCTATACAAAGCAAAAAATACATAATTCTCGCAACTTAAAAGAAAATAAAACTTTATAACATACATAAAGTATATCCATAAAGCCATAGCTGTCTATGGGAAGAAATTTAAAATTAAAATAACAATATTCACAAGAAAAACTGAGAAAAAAAGAAAAACAAACTTCAACAACCCCCAAAAAAAGGAACAAGCTCATTCTTGAACATACAGTGCTATCAAGAATTCACAAAGAAAAAAAAACAGCCGTATATATATATATATATATATATATATATATATATATATATATATATATATATATATATATATATATATATATCCGGTTATGCCTCACACAAAATATCCAAAAAAGTACAATGTAACATCTGCATCTCGCTTGTTACTGAAAGTATAGGAAATTCGACTGATAATGAATTTTTTAATTATTTGCAACGGGGAAGACTGAATATACCTACAGATTTGGTTTAAAATGTCTTATTTCACATGTGGGCCATATTTGAAAAAATTATTAATGACATTTCTCTCGAACGGGCCTTTTTGAATAATATACACCAGAAAGCAATTTCATGGATGGGTCCTTGAAATATTTTTATTGTTGCTGTTTATGTGGTGAAGGCAATAAAAATATTCTGAAGATGCTGTGTTCCATTTTTCGAATATCTTATTGAATGACTACACAAAAAAAAATAATGAAGCCGGAAACGAGAAAACTGAATCAAAAAATAAACGAAGAAAGCTCAATACTTTCATAAAGTAGGTAGTTTGTTGGTTGCGCTATTCAGAAATATAATATTTTCTTATACTTAGGTAAATAATTCAATTTGAGTAAGTTAGTTTTACAACATTTCTTTCAAGGTTCCTATTCTCTCAAATAATTCAATAAATTTGGTTAGGCATTTTTTCATGTAAATAAATCCCAATGACTAATATAAGTATTTTTTACGCAATGGGGCTTTATCGAAAATATCGTTGTTTTCTTGCAATAATAAATGTTTTACATTTTTCTGTTACAGAAATATGTGCTCACAATAGCCAATATCATATTCTATATGTTATAAATAGTATTAATATTTCTTGTTTGTTCGCAATATACAAAAAGAGTTGAAATAATGCTTGAAAGCTTGGGAACATCCAACTAGGATGTTCAACCACTAAACACAATCTGGCAACACTGAGGGACTACGCTCTTCATGGCCTGTAATAAAGGTGGCCGCGCCACAGCCTAACTCTAGTTACAAGCCATGAACGAAATCTGGCAACATCGAAGCAAGACTCATAAATAAAGATGCTGTAATGGCGTCGTAGTGGTTTCTGCTCATTGCTGCTCAATAAATCGCTATTTAACGGAAGAAATAACATTTAAATCCGAAAATAAGTTGTGAAAAGTGCTATTGTTTGAAGTTGTGAAGAACAAGTAACAGAAATTTGCTGCAAATTTCGTATATAAACAGGGATATCTGTTGTGTTTTACGTTGTGCTTTTTTTGGTTATACCAGGAGAGGTAGAAAGTTGTTGTTAAGCTATTCTGTTATGTATAGTGTGTTGAAAGTGCTACTGTGTTTTTTCAGCAACAGACTAAGGAATACCTTTGAAAATTGTATGTAAATAGCTACCGATTACTGATGTTTTGACTGAGTAGTTCAGACATTAACAAAAGCATTATTTGCTAGAATTGTTCATTTTTTGTGATTAGTAGAGTTACTTACTCTTTGTTAGACTTAGTACTTATTTAGAACTAATCTCTTTTAGGTATTTTTCTTGATATTAGCACAAACATTAACATGCCAAGTCATTGCTGTGTGTCTGGATGCAAGTCGAACCACAAAACTTACCTAGAGTCCGGCGAACCATCAGTTTCTGTATTTCGTTTTCCATGGGATGAAAATTTAATGAATCAATGGCTAAAAAATATTCCTAGGGTATCATGGACCCCCCACAAAATATTCTGTAGTTTGTGCCAAATATTTTCCAGAGGGTGGACTTATTAGAGAAAGTATTCATAGTTTGCCAGATGGATCAACGAAGGCAATATCTACTCAAGTTAAACTCAATATAAATGCAGTGCCAAGTATATTTCCAAATTTACCCCTACTTATCAGAAACAGTTCACGCTCAAAGAAAAGATACAGTTGAAGGAACCATAGCATTGAAGGAACGTTATGAAAAATTGAATGAAGCCTTTGAAAACTCAGATTCAATTTGTAATTTTGTTGATTTAACATCCAATGGTAAAAAAAAACATTTTGATATGTAAATCGTGGAATATAAAAATTTTTAAAAATAACAGCATATTTTTTACATTCCAGATTTTACATCCAACATAACTGAATGCTCACAAACAGTATACAAATAATAAATCAGATTTTAGTAGATTCAAATATGCATGTAAATGTTTATATCAATAAAAATAAACTGTCTCCTAATGATTTAAAATGAATTTTACAACTGAATTTAACTAGATGGTCTCAACTGAAAATTTTGCTTCACGTTAGAAATATTATATCAGAATCATTCAACCATCCAAATTACTCTATACATCTCAAAAAAGGTTGCAAGCAATTGACAGATGCATTAAACTTACTCTCACCTGAGAATGATGAATAATGACATTTATAGCATGTTGTCAGTTCTAATTGATAAAGTGAACTGTTAGTGCACATACTATAAAAACAACTTTTGAATCGCTATAACTCAGACATAGTTCTTCTTAGAAAAAAAGAATGTATTATTAATTCCTATAGATAATTGTATGATTTACAATATTTGTTAAAACTATTTTTTTATACAAAGTACTGTTTCGCTGAAAAGTTTTCTGAACAGGCAATTATTACGATCAGTAGACCGATGTTCGAAAATCGATCGGTCTACCAGAATGGACTGATGCGCTGTTGCCAAGTCGATGTTCATGGCTTTTAAGTAGAGTTAGGCTGTGAAAGTGAAGTTGTGTCCGAACATATTGTTACGAATTTATGGGTTCTTCAATTAATAATGCCAATACTCCTAAAATAATTTATTAACAATATACTACTATTAACACTTGTTTTGAATAACAACACTGTCACTTTATATAAACATTGACAGGGTAAATAATAATAATAATGTATTTATTTAGCAGAATTGCTACATCATATTACAAAATATAGTAATAAAAAGTTAATTAAAAATTAAAATAATGAAAAGTAAAATACTGTGAATTAAGTAAAGTACCAATATATGTAAATAACATAATATAGTAGAAAAACAAAAACATTATACTTAGCACCTAACTAATATTACATGATAAACATCAATTAAAGTACTAGCAGAAACAAAGCCCAATTGAATTAGAGTGACATTAAACTGTATTGCATTTGGTTGAGATGAACGCTCTCAAAAGTCTTTTAAATAACTCTTAAACTTTCACAGTTTTTTATATCTGCAGGAAGTCCATTAAATTCAATTAAACCTTTATACAAAATAGATTTTAGCTTTTGTGTAATGTTACATTTTCCAAGTATAAAGTCTGTTTTGAATCTCGTATTATAATTATATACATCTGTAAATAATCGAACTCTATCACTAATGTAAGTTGGTAACATATTTCTTTTCAGTTTAAAAATGAACACTTGTACATTAAACACAACTCTTTGGCTAACAGATAACATGTTTAACACATTAAGCATGGATTTGACAGGTGTATATCTATTACATTTTAATATAGATCTCATAGCCCTATTTTGTATTTTTTCTAATCGACTTATTTGATATTGAGGACAATTTAACAATAAGGTACAACTGAATTGTAAATGAGGAAGTGCAATGGCTTTATAGAGTGACATCTTTGTACTCATAGACAAAGATTTGCCGATTCGTGATAAGAATCCTACTTTTTTCGAAAATTTTCTCGTTATATAATCTGCGTGTGCCTGAAAGTTTAAATTCGAATCCAAAATTGTACCCAAGTATTTGATATGTTCATCGTGAGAAATGGCTTCTCCGTTTACAGAAATATATATATATATATATATATATATATATATATATATATATATATATATATATATATATATATATATATATATATATTTTAGTATATATATACTAGAATTGTAATTCCTAAACGATCTTTGATATTTCATTATATTGGCTGATTAATTCATGTTTCGGATTAGTAAGACGAATTGATAAAATGGAATGATCACCTTTTTTAGGTGTTTTATGTACACTGTGCGTAAGATGTTTATCATTAGTTACTATATAATCAATTAATGTCTGTCTTCTATGCGTTATTCTAGTAATATGATCTTTTACTATTTGTGTGAATCCTAACGAGTATATATCATGAACTATTTTTTTGCCATAAAAGTTATCCGAATATAAGTCGAAGTTAAAATCTCCCATAATTATGCTCGTGCCATCAAAGTCACTAACTTGGTCCAGATAATCTGCAGAAATTCTACAAATCTAGCATCTTCTTTATGAGGTGGATGATACAAAACAGAGCATAAGTACTTTATACCTGACATAAAAAATTCAAGAGACAACAACCACACATAATCACATATTGTTTTTACTTTATACCAGATGTCATTTCTAATTGAAGCCACTACACCGCCTGTTCTGTTGTTTACTGAAGTACATTTCTCTAAATCTGTCACAATATTTAAATATTCTGCAGAAACTTATAATAAACTTGTATTTCAGTAGTCAATTTTCAAACTAAATGCAAAATGATATGAAACTTTCTTTATGTCAACTATAGGCAATTTTAAATATTAGCTCTGTAAGCTAAAAGGTAATATTAAGTATTTTTCAAAGTATCAAATTATATTTTTAAAATAATTTCGATTCCCAACAATTAATATTATCTCCAAAGAAAACCATCAAGTACCAATCTTTTGATTTTAAAAATATAATTATATTTATAAATCGAACAAATTTTCAATATTCTTCCGAAGTATCAACCATATTGTTTTACCTCATATAACGGTTCATCATTATGAAAAAAAAAAATGAATTCAACTAACAGAAGTTTTACAAACACATTCACTATGTGTGTCTCATAAACTTGCTGAAAAAGAATGTTAATGTTAACAGAGTGGACTTATAAACGTTTAATATAGCAAGGTTTGTTTTTATTATAATTTCATAAAAAAATAAATATTTGTATGAACAAGGATATAAATCTTTAATTACATTTAAAAAATAATTCAATTATAGGTATATTGACTATAACATTAGATTAACATTATAAACAACATTATGAAAAAAGTATATTCATGAAAATTAAACATTCAACTCAATTTTTTCCACAATATATTCTTTATCTATTGTTTTAATCTTCTTTTTTCTACTCACTTGATCTGCTATGCTTACTAATTTTTGGAGATCTTCCTGATGACTGAGTTCGTTACTCACAACTTCACTAAGGGACAATAACATTTTCACAATGTTTTCATCTCTACTTAAAAGCAACGACTGATAATGCGCATCAAAAATTAAATTTATCCATTCTATTAGTTTAAACATGAAATCTATATCTATAAACCTATCATCTGTTAAAAGAAATGAAATAAACTCTAGTAGTTTCAAAATATTATCCAAATTCAACTTAACTCTAAGATATGGAAGAATAAAAATATCATTTATCGGTTTTCTCAAAATCATAGTCAGAATCTCATATCGTTTACATGGTTGTAGACAATCAGGATATAGATCACTGCATAGTGGTTCAATATTTTCAAAAATTTCATCAGGAGCTTCAAGAAAATATTGTAACACTTCCACAAAATATTTTTCTGGTATATCATCAAATATATATATCATCTTTTCCAGGGAGATTATATTGTTTGTTTCAATATATTGCGGTAATACTTCTTGAAATATTGCAGATTCTGGATAACCTTGATTTAGGTATTCTTCAGCAATTACTTCAAATTCCACCTTTTGTTTCACATCAGCATTTCTTTCTTTCTTTCTGATATTAGACCAATTTGCTTCCTCTAAATGTTGTACAATGAGGACATCCTTATTTTCAGTGATCTGATTAACTTTATGACTACCAACAAGTGCACATAATTGTTCTTTCTCTAAATGGTAAGGGACAACTGCTAAATTCTGGCCTACTGGTAGTATAATATTTTTCAATACGGGCCATAATTTTGCACCAACTGTAAGTAGTTTAAATGGTTGCTGACACTGTGTAACTTTAAATTGCATATTGTAGATAACTAAAAGAGCTCCTTCCTGATTTCTATTTCCTCCATATAAAGCTATATAGTCTTTATCTAAACTAACTAACGATACTTTATCCTTACATGATACAGATTCTATAACTGCATACATTTCATTCCTATCATTAGAATTGTTTTCTAATGATTTAACATATAATTTACCATCAGACCATAAGGTTAATAACTCTATTTGATCGTCAAATACATGGAAGGAACTACCAATTAAATTTTCATACTTATTCTTCAAATTAACTTTTGGAAACACTCTTCTGTTTCCTTGAGTGTCAAAAGCAAAGGCAATTAAGTTAAAAGTTTTATTTGAAGTAGAGTTACCAATCAGTAATCCAATATATTTTTTTCCATTTAAAAAGCTTGACTTCACATCCAATATAAATTCCTTATCTTCAAGAAATCCAGGGTCATCTATTCTTTTGTGATTTGAAAGAGCCTTATCAAGTCTCGTTACAGCTCCATTACTAAATATTACAAAACTTGTATTTTCAACTACAATCAGAGAATCTATGTTCATGTTGAACTTCAATTTCTTCAATTTGTCTATGTTTATGTGTTCTGGCCCCCACGACTTGATATACATTTGATTGAACACTGCTACATACTTCTTCATTTCTACATCGAAGATAACAGGTGATGTAAACTTTTCTTTCGTGGTCCAGCTAAATATCTGCTTCTGATCAGCAAGCCTGTATTGTACAGCGATATTCTTTCCAAGTGTTACTAACACATTTCCATTATCTGAATCTGTTGTAACTCCAAGAAGACTACGATGGTCTATTAAGGGGCATAACCCAAAATAACTTCCAAATTTTGCCATTTTTCTTCTTAGTTCTAGATGAAAACAAATATTCAATTTCTTGATTTAATGGAGAATATTTGGGTAACCAATATTTGTAAAAACAACACACAAACCAACATGTGACATTCAGTCAGTTAAGATATTTCGTTATTCATTAAGATAACACTGTTTTCAGTACGGTTTTGCATATAGTGAGGTTATGGAAGTAATACCACAGAATATATCTTCTTCCTTTATTTTCGATGCACGACATCCAGGGGCTTTATGTTTGAGTCACAGAACATACCCTTAATTGTTATTTTCTGTGGTTTGAGTTCGCCCGACCGATTACACAGGCCAACACACATTTTGGTGCCTGCGATTTTTTAACTGTTCCTGAGTAATTTTTGGATGCAGAATGTAAAAAAGTTCTCTGATTTTGTCTATCAGATCTAGTTTTTGAGATTTTTTAAAAAATTGTGTATATAATTTACGTTATAACTGTTATAATATATAATATTACTATTGACAGTTAAAAAAAACAAAGACACATGGATTTAAGTATTTATTGCAAAAACTTAATTTACATAATTACATTAGTCACTAATCACATAAAAATTTTCTTTTATACTATTTTCTAGATTGGAGTTTACTAGGGCAGTCTCGCTGAAGGCTCCAGCAGTAGTCCGCCATCATGTGGCTATCCCATCGTCCTTGATAACGATCTTCCATAGTTTTAATATCCTGGTGGAATCCTTCCCCCTGTTCTTCACTACAATCACCTAAGTTTTCTGGAAAACGATCTAGGTGGCTGTGGAGGTAGTGAACTTTTATACTCATGTTACAGCCGAGAATATTAAAATTTGAAAGCATAAATTCCACTAATTCTACGTAATTCTCTGCTTTATGATTGCCAAGAAAATTTTGTACTACTCTAACAAATGAACTCCAAGCGTTAGATTCAGTCTCGTTCATTGATGTGGTGAATTGTGGATCTTTAACAAGTTGCCTTATTTGAGGACCATCAAATATACCAGCTTTTAGTTTTTCCGTGCTAATGCCAGGAAATTTACGTGACAAATACCCAAAACAATTTCCATCTCGATTTAAGGCCTTCACAAATTGCTTCATTAGGCCTAGCTTGATATGCAAGGGCGGAAGTAAGATTTTTTCTCTTGAAACCAAAGGTTCGTTGATCACGTTTTGTATTCCTTGAATCATGACATCTCTTGAAGGCCAATTTTTGTTAACCCAGTGCTCATTTTTAGCTCTGCTGTCCCAAAGGCACAAAAAACAAGGATATTTTGTATAACCACTCTGCTGTCCAAGGAAGAAGTTAATCATTTTTAAATCAACACAAATTGATTAAATACTTCGTATTTAATTTTTCTCAAAACTAATGCTATTGTTTCATATTCTTCCTTCATGGTAGTAGAATGACCAATAGGAATTGAGCCATATTTGTTACCGTTATGTAAAAGAACACATTTTAAACTACGTTTTGAACTGTCAATAAAAAGGCGCCAATCATCTGGAGTGCATTCAGGCAAACCCATTTTTTCTAAGAGCCCTTTTATATTGTTACAGAATACCAAGTCATTTTCCTGAGTAAAAAAAGGCAGCAGATCCTTATCTCTTTTACGATAAAATGTAATATTAGTACCTCGACAAAGTAGATTTTTTCTTTTAATCTGGATGCAAGTAATTCAGCGGATTCCTTTGAGAGATTCAGGTCTCTTATAAGATCGTTTAGTTCTTCTTGATTGAAACACTGCGGAGTTGCTAAATCTGCTTCAAAATCGCTGTCGTTTTCTGATTGAATTCTTTTAACTTCGTCAGACGTTGATGTTTATGTATCATCTTCTGTCAGTTCAGGTATACTGCTGAATGATGGAACGGGTATTTCTTCCGAATGCACTACAGGCCATCTTGCAGAATCTAGATCAGGATATGTCCATTTGTGTCTATTGTTTCTATTTATGCCTTTAATATTAACGAGACAAAAATAAACGAGATAAAAACCGCGTTCCGCGGTTCTCTCCAAACCATTGGTACACCAAACTTTAGGCACTTCCTCTTTCCAGTTGTCCAATGTCGCAAATGTTCAACGCATGTTTTACATATGAAATGTGGGGCCCAAGATTTATCTTGATCTCCTAAATGAACGCCAAAATAGGCAAGATAAGCTCTTTTCACAAAGTCAGAAATCGTTTTTCAGCTCTCTTTCAAAGTGTATTCACCACACACATAACAAAAAACATCGGGATGATTTACACAGGTACGTCTGCTTGTGGATGCCATTGTTTCAGTTTAGTGTCTTGATACTACAAAACGACCAAAATTTACACAAAATGATAGCACAACTTTACTTGGGAAAACTCAGTAATATACTAAATCAAGTACAGCCAAGCAGGTATAGAAGGATCGGGTCATAGGCAATTACAGGTATAAAAGTAATTAAGAGCATTGTATTGAGTAGTTCCTAGTATAGGAACATTGGGTCAGGGACAATTCCAGGTATCCATTTGGCTAATTACATTCTGGGAAATTTCTATTTTGACGATTAAGTACATATTTATCTCTTTATTTGTTGTCCTTTATCAGAAAAAAATATATCATTTAACCTGTAACGTGTATCTTAAAAACTAGAGCTGACAGAAAAAATCTGGTGGCATTTTTGGAATCGGCACATTAAAAACATCTAAAATCAGATGTTAGATTTCTGGCACCAAATTTTTTTTCATTTTGTTGGCCTGTGTTATCGAATGCGATATTTTCAAATGTCGAAGGATAACACAGAACGAGTATGTTTCTAGTTAACTATCGATAATTTTCAAATGTAGAACAACGAGCACAGAACATACCATTTCGTGATTTTATGAAATAACTCTTGTTTGTATGGTATTGGGATATACTATTATTGGAAGGAGTTTAATAAACAATATTTCACACGTTACTTCACAAGGTTCCAGACGTTGAGGACGGTCGATAACATTTAAAACTTGTCAAAACTAATCAGTTTTGTCAAAGCTCACCTCACTATCTGAGGTGAGAAGAAAGGGCGAGGGTCTGATAGAGTTGATGAGTGGCACCATGTTCTACTACCGAGAAACTGTTACAGGAAATACATGAAACATCTTATCACCAGCTACGAGAGCACCTCTGATAGAGTCTCCAAAATCGAGATGACCATATCAAGGCGATACAAGCTCATGATTCTTCAGGTCTATGCTCCAACGGGTCCCTACACTGACGATCAGGTCGAGATATAATAATAATAATAATAATAATAATGTAGTAATAATAGTAATGTAATAATAATGTTCATATTATGTAGATGTTCTACAAAGAGATACAACACCTTTATGAAAGCAGCGGCGCATACTTCAAAATGGTTATAGGCGACTTTAATGCTCAAATTGGAGAAAAACAACCCGGAGAGCGGTCGGTTGGAGGTTTCAAATATGGCATGCGAAATGATCGAGAAAGCAGAATAATAGAGTTTGCGGAGGCTTGATCTCTTGTTGTGGCGAATAGCATGGTTCAGAAGAAGCCATTCCGGAAATGGAATTGGCATGGGCCTAACTCAAAAAGGAACTTGACTACATACTTCTGAACAGAAGACTGAGCCTTCGCGATTGTGCTGTGCTGAACTAGTTTGACGCAGGAAGTGATCACCGCATGGTAAGATGTGCAGTCTGCTTTAATAATAATAATAATAATAATAATAATAATAATAATAATAATAATAATAATAATAATAATAATAATAATAATAATAATAATAATAATAATAATAATAATAAATAATAATAATAATAATGATAATGATAATAATAATAATAATGATAATGCTAATGATAATAATAATGATGATAATGATATGATAATGATAATGATAATGATAATGATAATGATAATGATGATAATGATAATGATAATGATATGATGATAATGATAATGATAATGATAATGATAATGATAATGATAATGATGATAAATGATAATGATAATGATAATGATAATGATAATGATAATGATAATGATAATGATAATGATAATGATAATGATAATGATAATGATAATGATAATGATAATGATAATGATAATGATAATGATAATGATAATGATAATGATAATGATAATGATAATGATAATGATAATGATAATGATAATGATAATGATAATGATAATGATAATGATAATGATAATGATAATGATAATGATAATGATAATGATAATGATAATGATAATGATAATGATAATGATAATGATAATGATAATGATAATGATAATGATAATGATAATGATAATGATAATGATAATGATAATGATAATGATAATGATAATGATAATGATAATGATAATGATAATGATAATGATAATGATAATGATAATGATAATGATAATGATAATGATAATGATAATGATAATGATAATGATAATGATAATGATAATGATAATGATAATGATAATGATAATGATAATGATAATGATAATGATAATGATAATGATAATGATAATGATAATGATAATGATAATGATAATGATAATGATAATGATAATGATAATGATAATGATAATGATAATGATAATGATAATGATAATGATAATGATAATGATAATGATAATGATAATGATAATGATAATGATAATGATAATGATAATGATAATGATAATGATAATGATAATGATAATGATAATGATAATGATAATGATAATGATAATGATAATGATAATGATAATGATAATGATAATGATAATGATAATGATAATGATAATGATAATGATAATGATAATGATAATGATAATGATAATGATAATGATAATGATAATGATAATGATAATGATAATGATAATGATAATGATAATGATAATGATAATGATAATGATAATGATAATGATAATGATAATGATAATGATAATGATAATGATAATGATAATGATAATGATAATGATAATGATAATGATAATGATAATGATAATGATAATGATAATGATAATGATAATGATAATGATAATGATAATGATAATGATAATGATAATGATAATGATAATGATAATGATAATGATAATGATAATGATAATGATAATGATAATGATAATGATAATGATAATGATAATGATAATGACAATGACAATGACAATGACAATGACAATGACAATGACAATGACAATGACAATGACAATGACAATGACAATGACAATGACAATGACAATGACAATGACAATGACAATGATAATGATAATGATAATGATAATAATAATAATAATTATAATAATAATAATAATAATAATGATGATAATAAGTATAATAATAATGATATTTATTTCAAAGGATGCTCTAGTTAACAAACATAATGCAGCAAATGAAACAACGTCAGTAAAAACAAACAAAATTAGCATTTCAACACATATTCCAGTAATCATCCAAGGAGTATGGTTTCAATTCAACTAAGAGTTTTTTAACACTATTTTTAAATGAACTCAGTTTTTCAAATCTCTTCACACTATCCGGAAGCTTATTGAAGAATCTCACAGAAGTGTGATATGGATGTTTCTCAGAAGCAGTCAGTCTATGCTTAGGAAAGCGGTAATTCAAGTTACGTGTGCTGTAATTGTGCATTTCGTTGCATTTATCAAATTTCTCTAATCTCCAAATGTTTCCAAGTTCAATTATATGGTTATCCCAGTTCAGATGTTCTAATAAATTGATGGAACTCGGTGTATCAATTTTTTGTTGTTTTGTCCGAAATAGTATAGTTTTTGTTTTTTCCGTATTGAGAACCAAACCATTTCTCAGAAAGCATCCCCGAACACATTCAAAAGTAGCTTTCGATGACCGAAGCAATTCCGGATAGCTCGAATCAGCAACCAATAACTTGGTATCGTCCGCGTAGTTGGTAAGATGACCTCTAACATTACTTATTTTAAAAACTTCTGCTATGTCATTCATAAAAATTATAAAGAGCACTGGTCCCAAAATACTGCTTTGTGGAATGCCAAATTCAATCTGTTTCATTTCAGATTTCGATATTATTCCTTCTTTAGAAAATTTCACTCTTTGTTGCCTATTGCTTAGATACATCTCAAGAACCATCTCAATGTATTGCCCCTTACTCCGTATTTTCCAAGTTTCCGCAATGTAAGCTGATTCCGTGTTTTTCAAAAGATTCCATTATTTTGCTGGTGAATTGATTAATTGCGCTTATACAGACCTGCCTCTGACATAGCCATGCTGATTATCATTAAACAAGTTACAAGACTCCATAAAACTTAGTAATCTACTGCATATGGCCATCTCAAACACTTTGAAAAGGATGGTAAAACACTTATTGGTCTGTAGTTTTCGAGCAACATCGGATCGCCTTTTTTGTGAATTGGAGTTATAAGTGCCAACTTCAACTGTTCCGGAAATATGCCAAACTGGAATGAGTTATTCATGATGTAACCGATCACTTCTGCTATTTCTTTGATACATTTTCTGACTAAACTTATAGGTATTTCATCGTTTTCACAAGTGTGTTTAGCTCTGAGTTTTTGACCTAACTCACTAATTTCTGTGGTAGCCACAGGTGTTAAAATAGGGACTTAGGGTTACTCACCACACTACAGTCAAAATTCACAGCATCTCTATTCCTTAATAGATTTGGAATTATATTCAGGAGAAACTCATTATATCTGTTTGCTATGTATTCTGTGCTACCCTCTAGTTGTGAATCTTCAACATGATCATCTCCGATTAATTCTTTGTAAATACCTCCACATAGCTTTCATGTTATTATCTGAACTATTTATTTTTTGATGAAAAGTTTCTGCTCGTTTTTTATTTAGCAAATTATTATAGTCTTTCTTCAAAATATTATACATTGCCTGAAAGTCTGGACGAAACTTCAACAGAACCTGCATCGCGCTTAATCTATTTCTTTATCTTTATCTTATTTCTGATGTTCATTGGCTGAAGAGGAAAACATTCAAAAAATATTCTCAGAAAATTATTGATAAAACTATTCCATTGGGCATCTACATCTGTTACATTCATATTGTACGTTTCAGCCCAGTTTTGTTCTGTCAGTTTATTCATGAAACATTCAATGTTTGGTTGTGAAAATATTCTTACATACTTTAATTTGGAACTAGTCTGTTTACCTTCATAGAAACTCATTTTTAAGCCATAATGATCAGAAATTATGGAATGCAATATATCCACAGTATACAGCCTATTATGTATTAATAAATATATTATCAATACAACTTTTAGTAGCTGAAGTAACCCTTGTGTACCTGTTCTTTGTGAAAACGAAAGAAAAAGCATTGAGAAGAAAGTTCAGTTTAGTTACCTATATTTTTACTATTGTCTTTAAGTTCAATGTTAAAATCACCTGCTATGAAGGCCACCTTTTGTTCACTGACTATAATTTCTAACATTTTTTCAAGTTTTTGAAAAAATTCCTTCAAGTTTTCAATGTCTCGGGGCCTATATACACTGATGACAATAATGGTTTGATTATCAACTTTACATTCTACAGCTGCACATTCAAACAGCCTAGACTTAAATGACTTATTAAGACTTAGATTTTACCTTTTATTTTGTCCCTTTTTTAACAAATATAGCTACTCCTCCATGCTCGCCTGTTTTCCTGCAGAACTGTGAGGCCATCGTGAATCCTTGTATTTTATAGTTCTTCAGTTGTGATTCTGTTTTCCAGTGTTCTGCTATCGATAAAAAACAACACTCAGGATTTTCTCCGATCAGAGCATTAAGTTCTTCTATACAGTTACCGATGGACTGAACATTCTGGTGAACCAGACTAACTTGGCTGAATTGGTGGGTGTTGTATCTTTTGGGTATCTGGTAAAGTGCATTTATAAAAAAAACCGTTCTGTTGTTTCAAAAATTCCGAATGTCTCTTGAAATCAAATCTTTTTATACCGACTCCCTCAGGCCAAAAGTCTGGACTATATACATTGCATCTTTCTTCTCAATTGGTCCTGTTATTACGAATTTTTTGAGTTCATTATTTTCAGAAGGTATTTCTTTCACATTGATCTCACTGATCTCACACTGATCGTTCTCGAAACCAGGAGAACTCTTAATATAGTCTTCTATTTTTTGCTCTGTAGCTGTTCTTTCAACACACAGTTTGTGTTCCTTTTCGCGCAATTCTTGTGGTACAAAGAGAAACAGTTTACGCACACTTTAACATTACATAGACGATTTTCACAACACTTGAAATGTGTTCTTTCGTCCGTTATTTCTGAGCCTGACGGCGGATCTTCACCGTCAGCCATTACAATTTTTCCTTAGCACTTATGCTTTTGTTTACCATCATTAGCGGTGAATCTTTCGAGAGTACCTCGCCTCGAGGATTAAATGAAATGAAATGACACAGTCATTCGCTTCCCAAACAATATGTGATAAACACCTGACAACGGATCACATGTTTATATATTTCGATAAGAGATATTTTTTACTGTTTGATCGCTCAGTAGTTAATACGTAACGATTCAATAATAGTTCAAGTCTTAGAAGAAAACCACTATTTTCCACTACATTTCAAGTTTGTGACACGTTTATTAATAAATTTGATACAATTTCCGATTCAAATTCTACTTTAATCAAGAGGTGGAGAAAGCTGGAGAGGAGAAAGCTCTTCAAGTGCCGAAAGAAATGAGTTAACATCGGAAACCTGAGATTGAAATCCGACGAATTCGACAGGGAAATCTCTAACCAGCTGGCTCTCGGACCGACAGAGACAGAAGATGCGCTGCTAAACGCTATTAAATCAGCGGCTCTCAAGGTTTCCAGTTTCCAAATTATCTGACGAAACGAAAGTACTCCAGGATAAATGCAGAAAAATGGGAACTTCACTGAGAACTAGAAGCCAGAGGAACGAATATGCATCACTGAGTGCACTTGTAAAGAGAAAAGTCAAAGGGGATGTGCGGAAATACAACACAAGAACAGTGGGACAGGCTATAGAAGATGAAAGAAGCTATAGGAAAGCTATCCAGAAGAACATGATTGGGAAACATCAGATAATCGAGCTCAAAAATTCAAACGGAGACAGAATTACGAAGAAATCCTAAATTCTTAAAAGTCGCCAATGAGTTCTACAAACAACTCTATAGCGATAACCGTAATCATGTTAAGATAATATCGGATGAAAAACAGAAACATTCCCACCTCGTGGAACAACGCGTACATGGTTCTGCTCTAAAGAAAGGGGTTGCAGGGGACCTGAGGAGCACTAGACCGATAAGTTTACTCCCCACAGCATATAAGATCTTAATGAAGATAATTACTAACCGTTTATCGATAATAATGGACTCATATCAGCCAATAGAACAGACAGGCTTCAGAAAGTCATACAGTAAAATGGATCACATTTTCACAATCCACGAAGTGATATCAAGATGCAATGAATATGCAATTCCTCTATATATGGTATTTATTGACTATAAGAAGGCATTTGACCTGCTTAGAACTCTAACTGCAACCACCTCATTACTGAGGATAGGAATATCATCTTGATATACCGATCCGATCCAGAACATAAACATACTACATCAACCATCAAAATAGACGAATTCTCGGAAAAATTGCCAATAATGAAGGTGTTAGACAGGGAGACCCGTTTTCCCCAAATCTGTTCTCAGCTGCTTTGGAGTGTAGGTTTCAGAAGATGGAGTGGAGCGGAAAATAAATCAAGCTAAATGCGCGCTACCTTAGCCACTTGAGGTTCGCGGACGATATAGTCCTGTTCTTCCACGATGGTCTGGAAATAAATACCGCAGAAACAAAGATGGTGCTGAACCCTTTCTGCACCCGAGAGCAAATGGAAGTCGACGGATTCCCATTAGAAATAGCAGCGTCTTACACATATCTGGGAGAGATTGTCACAGGAGACGGGGATATTACACCAGAAATCATGCAAATAATACCAGCACTGTACCAGCTTGGGGTACCGTTGGCCAACTGAAACACATCTTCAAGTCAGATATGCCACTACCCTTAAAGAGCAAAGTGTTTGACCAATGCGTATATGAAATCTGCTCACGTCCACAAGCTTCGAACAACCCAGCGGAGTATAGAAATATACATGATGGGCCTAACTATACGAGATAGAATGCGCTGTAGCTGGATAAGTGGTCAAACAAGGATGTCGTGGAGTGCGTAAAAAGGTCACAGTAGAAATGGGCAGGCCAACTAGCCCGAACAAGAGATGAGTGTTGGTCAGCTGTGGTTGGTGATTGGGAGCCCAGAGACAGGGTAAGACCAAGAAAGCGCCCTCACGATCGATGGGATAAGGAGCTTGTGGATTGGCTGGGCGTGGCCTGGAAGAGAGAGACTGCCGTTAGGGAATCTAGGCAAAAACAGGGGGAGGCCTTCGTTCAGCAGTGGACGGACAGAGGCTGATGATGATGATATATATATATATATATATATATATATATATATATATATATATATATATATATATATATATATATATATATATATATATATATATATATATATATATATATATATATATATATATATATATATATATATATATATATATATATATATATATATATATATATATATATATATATATATATATATATATATATATATATATATATATATATATATATATATATATATATATATATATATATATATATATATATATATATATATATATATATATATATATATATATATATATATATATATATATATATATATATATATATATATATATATATATATATATATATATATATATATATATATATATATATATATATATATATATATATATATTATAATGGATTTACATCAAGTAAACGCCAACACTATTAAATATCTAAATTCCGTATATATAATGACAATTTATTATATGCAATCAAAGCCTTAAAAAACACAGAATTTTGTGATGCCTTTGTCTTTTTATGATCCAATATAAATCTGTCTTTATTTGATGTACTATACTCATGGATGTCTCTGAAAGTCTTTAATTTATTGCGCAAATAGTTTGGTGCAAGCTGAAGTTTAATTTTATGTATAAATATTAACACACTGACCTCCATCATATGATTCACTTTCATCCATTTTAATGCCTTCAACATTTGGCTTATACTGTCCCTCTGTTAAACTGTAAGATTACTCTCATCGCTCTATTTTGAAGGATTTGTATATCTGATGGTTTGCAGTAATTTAGTTGAAGTAGGTACTTCGAATGTTTGATTGCTTTGACTTTCTGTATACTTTGTCTTGCCAAGAGTATGGATTCCACGTGTAATTCAGCAAATTTCATGAAAACAACGAAACCCGTATAACTTCATTGTTTCATTATGTTTTGTAATGCAATGATAAATTTTCAAATTAGTTTAAATATGGAATAAAACGAAGATTAATTGCTAACAACTTTGTGTATACAAGAAAATTTTAAAAAAGTTAATAAATTGATAACTCAAATTGACGAATGCTTCAACAAATTTGAATTATGAAAAAAAGCTACTTTTTAAACTGGTATTTATGTCACAAAATTAACGCAACAATTATCGAATATTTAAATGCGACACGATAACACAGTTTTTGTTACTGAAATTGGATGATATTGATGTGGTATCAAGAAGACGGTGCCACATGCTATACAGCCCGTGAAACACTTCGATTACTGCACGAGACATTTTCGGTGATCAGAATTAACCCTCTAGATCGTGCGATTTAACACAATAGGATTTCTTTTTATGGGATTGTCTGAAATTACAAGTCTATGTCAACAAGTCCACGATCTTGCGAGCATTAAAGGAGGACATTCAATACTGCCTCAACGAAATGCAGCCACATTTATGCATGAAGTTATGGTTACTAAACCATAACTTCTTATCAAATCCTTTCACCCAGGAATAAGACTTTCATTTTAAGGACACTTTATTCTTTCCGAAAGCCTCAACAATTCCATTTCATTCCATATTTTGAGAATAGGCTTTTTATCCTCCGGATCGAATACTTCTGCACTTGTTATTTCAGCTGCTTCAGATTCCAGGGCTCTCACCAAAGCATCATATCCTGTTGAATGTCTTATCAGTTGTCGATGTCCCCTGTTCACTGTTCCTTAACCCTCTAACAGATCTTACACTCTATTGTTCCATCATTCCTTCCAGAGCCAATGCATAGGCCAGGCAAGGCGAACCAATGGCACACGTGCCATTGATGGCACGCGACACAATATTTTAGGCACGTCGCCGATCATAAAACATGTGTAAAAAATGTGTTAAGTAGGTATTAAACATTCCAAAATGTAACTCTTTTGTTTACTTTATTTCATAAAGAGTTTAGATGGTATTTATTATTATTATTTTCCAAATAATCTGAAAGTCAAAATTATTTGATGGCACGGCAATGATTGACGGCAATGATTGACGGCAATGTTCAGAGAAAATTTGCGAGGATACCAAGCCCCCAGTCTTTGCTTCAAAAAATCCGATGGCACGTTGGAAACTAACACAAAAAATAACTGCAACATATTAGCCGAATATTTCAGCACCCTTCTCAACTGCAATCCACCCCAAGAAAAAGTTCGACTTTTCGGGGTTTACGCATCCAGACTCGCAAGTCTCTGATATGGAAGAGATAACCCAATTAAGAAGCAACTCAAATTATTGCGGAACTCTGGGAACTGAACGATACTACTTTGACGCAAAAACTTATTCAAAAAGATATCAATAATTACAGGGGAATTTCCTAACTACCGATTGCGTACAAAATATTTTCTAAAACACTCCTAAACGGAGTAGAACACCAAGCGGATCCTAATTGGGAATGCCAAGCTGGATTCAGAAAAGGCCGAACATGTGCTGAACAGATTTGGTCTTTGAAGATGATATTACAGATGAGGAAATATAGACATACAGTGACCACATTCATTGACTTCAAGAAAGCATATGATTCGGTAGACCGCGAAACCCTTTTTGAAATCATGAAAGAATTTGGATTCGATCGAAACACCCGAAAAATTATAAAACAGACACTTACAGGTACAAATTCCAAGGTAAAATTTATGGGCGAAGTATCAGATCCCTCTGAAATCGAAACCGGTGTGCGGCAGGGGGACGGACTTTCGCCAATCCTTTTCAATATTGTTTTAGAAAAGATCATAAGGGAATGGGAACTTCACGTGAAAGGCAGACAAGTGGGTATCAAAAAAGAAAATAGAATAAATGTCAAATGTCTCGCCTTTGCAGACGATATTGCTATCATCACAGACAACAGAACTGAAGTCATTCGCGCCGTGGAAAAACTACATGAAATTGCGCTGAAAACCGGGTTACAAATTTCTTATGATAAAACCAAATACATGGAAAGAAAACCAAAAGATAAATCTTCTCTTATGACAAAACAAGGTGAAATTCTGCAAGTAGGCCATTTTAAATACCTCGGGGAAGTTATACAGTCCTCAGGTTTAAACCGAATCGCTAATGAACAGAGAATAACCAAGCTTCAAAGGGCCTACAAACTAACATGGGCTCACTATAACAAAAAGTGCATTTCGATAGGCGCCAAATTGAGGCATTATAACACAACGATTCTTCCAGAAGCAATCTACGCAGCTGAAACAATGGTTATTGGCGGCCATTCAAGAATTAGAGAAATAGAAAAACAAGAACGAAAAATTCTCAGAAAGATTTAAGGGCCAATCAATAGAAACGGTATTTGGATGAAAAGACCTCAAAATGAACTGTATCAAAAGACAAATACGATAACGGAAGAAATTAGAAAACGACGAGCAAAGTTCTATGCACATGTCTACAGAATGAAACAGTCCAGAATACCGAAGGAACTACTCAATATAATTATGAATAGTAAATGCGGAAGAGAGTGGCTAAAAGAGGTCCAAGAGGATCTACAACAGATCAATATAAAAAATCTCGAAGATCGCACTGAATGCCGCTATAAAATCGCACATATAAAGTTTGAGCAAAAAGTAAATCGTCAACCTGGAGTAAAGTGGACAGATGAACGGAAGAAAGAGCATTCAGAGAGGATGAAGCGTTTTTGGGAGGCAAAAAAGATGAAGCAAAATTCCTAATGATTGCGAATTCAAGTTCAGTCGCTCTCCTCATGGGGAACAATCGAAATAATAATAATATACATATATATATATATATATATATATATATATATATATATATATATATATATATATATAATATATATATATATATATATATACATATATATATATATATATATATATATATATATATATATATATATATATATATATATATATATATATATATATATATATATATATATATATATATATATATATATATATATATATATATATATATATATATATATATATATATATATATATATATATATATATATATATATATATATATATATATATATATATATATATATATAACATATTTGATAATATATTTTTCATATTATGAACTGCTAAAGATTTTACCGTTTCTGAAAAATTGCAGAAGCGGAAGAAATCATGAACCCCAAAATTGTTGTACCTAACGAATGGTCTTTACAAGCGACACCAATCGAAATATTTCATCTATGAATTAGGCTTTCATTTATGTATATTTCATCTATTGATAGAACAGTACCTACGTATTTCATGAGGTTCCAAATACTCAGAGACATAATTTAAATAGTTTTTTCTATTTTTGTCGCAATTTGCGGACTAATATTAAAGATATCTTTTTGTCGAAAAGTTTGAATAATTTCGCATTAAACCATAAGCACAGGGAGAAAGATATATGTACAGTGAAACATGAAATACATAACTATTGTATCAGACGAGCATCGATTCTTTCTTTAAAGTAATAATTTTTTTTGATCAATAAAACTTTGTATTTATATAAGCAAAATTTTCTCGATTAAATATATGAAAGATTGATCCACAGTGTCTTGAATATATTTGTATCTTATCAATAAATGTTCTATTTGAGACCATCTATCCTATGAGAGGTCAATAGGTAAAATCCAACTTATATCAGTGTACAACAACATCCTTCTTATCAAAAATACTGTTACTAACATGTCTTCATTCACTGTAATTGCGTTTCTTATGGATATAATTTTTTCACTCAAATTGAGAAGGTAAAAATTATTTTTGCTTTTTACTGAACCTTTTTTAACATTTCAACATTCAGGAATATTTATTTCACTGAAGTTATTGAAATTTTGAAATTTGAATATTGAAATTGACAATTAAATCTGACTGTTCAAAATTGTTATTCAAATAATCCTTGCGAGCTAAATTATTTCTCCGCCTTTCTTATGTTAGGGAACATTTTTTGTCAAAAAAATGTTTTTTCTTTTGAATATGCTTACAATCCCACCAGTTGAAAAACATTTCTCTCTCCTGATGATACTAGATTCAGGAAAATACTCATTCAACTGATACAAATACTAACAGCTTATGAAAATATTTTGTTAAAGCCCAATTAACTCGTGGTATAGATTTCATCTATTCATCCTCTGAAAATGTATTCTTATGGAAACTGAAGATCAATACTATTTGCCCATAGGCCTTCAGGATGCTGTTATAATTTGTATTACCACCACGAATGCAACAAGTTTTCTTCATTTCAAGAGAATACCTTTATTAGGAACTTACCAATTTCAAGCTGCACTTTTACTGAATAACTTACGGACAAGCTATCTTCCACACAATATTTCACGAAAAATTCCGATTCGATTAAATCGGTGCACACAAAACAGTTCGTTTTCATAATTTGATGTTATAATATCTACAAACTGTCAACACTAGCACCTATATTACTTTATGGAAAATTGACGTATAGAGGATTTATACTGATATCGCGAAATATTCTTCAAACTGAGAAAATCTTAAAAAACAACAAAATTGATTCCGTTTCACTGATATCGGTAAACACACTGAACACTTTGTTTTTTATAGTCTGATGTTGAGATTTCAACAAGGTATCAACATCAACACATGTACTACACTATATAGAAAGAAAAATATAGAATTCATACTAAAAGATCAGATTATTCAAGTACAAACTGACAAAGTTTTGGGAAGCGTCCTATTTGCATTAGTATATCAGTTCAAATAAAGGTGGGGTTGTATTAACCCACAGATCAAAATCGACTCGGTTTGCTAGATACATGGCCTGTTCGAAATAGGTCCTGGCACTGGATCACGATACAGAAAAACACAACATGTTGTTTTCATAAATATTTTATTCATATTTTTGCTTGATATATCCATAACATTTTATTACATTCATAGAATCGGATTTCAAAAATTACTACTGCTCACAAAAGTATTTAGTTTTATTATAAAAAAGTTAATCAACATTATCAGAAATAAAATTTGAGCAGATTCAACAATATTTTATGACAATAACAAACATAATAAATTACAATTAACACGTTTGACTGAAGTTTCATATTCAGCTATTTTGTGCCTAGGAATTAATATAATAACATAAAATATATAAACTTATAAAATATAATAACATGTTCGTTGATGAACATCAAACGATGGTCGTTACGAATTCGAAAATAAAAGGTTTTTTCAAATATGTAGATCAGCAGAAGTGCATAATCTATTCCTTCAAATAACAATATATAAGGCTATAATACACATTTGAAACGGAACGGATCCTTATTATTCCCGATCCTACATATAGCAACGTCTCAGTCAAGCTCTTTGTTGTTTTATAATAATTTCGTAGTCAATTCTAAAACTTTATCACAAACAAAAACATCAGTTATATTATATAAGGTAATTAATTGATAAGTGTAAGGTATCCATATTGATGACCTCAGCCAAATTGTACAATTCTTCATTGCTAAGAAATGATGTGATCTCGTCTATGATAATTTCTTGCATCCAGGGCCACACATGCTTACAAAATTGGGTTCCAACGGTAACATAAAAGTTTCTTGTGATCGCTCTAGCCAAACAATTATACAGATGCTGTTCGTATATTCTGAATATTTCCGTTTCCGTATAATGTAAAACTGAAGTCTCTGTTTTTTTACTTCGGAATATTTTTGACATTCTTTCTGTAGATAGTGTCATCATATGGAAGTATGAGTACATAGTATCGCCTATTTTATCTTTTTTCAGCTTATTCAACTCAGTATTACATTGTTTCCAAAACTCTTCGAAACGTTCCATTTCTAATATCCTTTGTATATGATCTTCATTAACTGCCATATTCAAGCTATATTGCACTAATAAATGTTTTCCTAAACTATCAAGAACGTCTGGATCTATAAGAGTGAAAGCTATGTCCATTGGAGTAAAATTTTCACGATTTTTCAAATTTATATTGGCGTGGCGTTCTAAAAGCAGGTCTACAACATCAACGAACCCAAGCATCGCAGCTATGTGAAGAACAGTGTTTCCATCCTCATCGGCAAAATTGACATCCGCTTCATAAGTTATCATTAATTCTATACAACGTAACCATGTAGCCCTGTCCGCAAGTGGGTGCATAACCATATGATGAAGAGAGGTACGCCCATATATATCTGCTAAATTGGGATTGGCATGATTCTTCAAATAAGTTTCCAACAATCCTATATCATACCTAGCACGAGCCACAAGTATATTCAGAGGAGTTCGATCATAATAATCTTGTGAATTCATTTGGGGTTTATGTATTAAAATTTCTTTTATGGTACGTGTTCCATTATTTACCATCATGGAAGCAAGATGTAAAGGAGTGGCGCCATTAATATCGACACAATTAATGTCAGCGCCATCTTGCAAAAGTCTCCTTAGCCCTAGGATGTCCCCATAATAAGCCGAACTATGTATATCTGGCTCTTCGCAGAGGAGATATCTCATATATTCGTCCATAAAGCCGAAATCCATCTTTTAGGTGTGAAGAAATCAGAAAAATTTATAATTTTTCGTTAACCTGAAAAAACATTGAATTAATAATATATTCGAGCTTACATATGATAAAATACAATGAAATCAATTCAAGAATAAGCATAATTATCTATTCACAAAAACACAAATCTTGAAGGTATTTTTGATAGTATTTGTCGGAAATTTGAAAGTCTACATGAACAAATAGTCACTCCGAAACAAATGAACTCAATCAAATAACATTTCTTGTATCTGAATGAAAGTGCGACAAATGGAAGTACTGATGAATTTACTGCATCTATAAGATAAACGGGATTTTCAAAACACGATATCTGTCCTATCATGTAGTAAATAAAATTTTTCTTCGAAAGAGTTTTCATTTTGTAAAATTCTTATTTTAGTTCGTCACATTATCATGTGAGAGGATAAGTACTTCAGTGATTCATCTCAAAGCAGAACAGTTCTTGAATTCGTCAAAATAAATTTTCATTCCATACATTGTGACACTTAATGAATCAATTTCCGAACTTCAATTGAGATATCAAATTAGCAAAAAATATTGAAAAAAAATTCAACAAAATCGGTCCAACCGTTCAGTAGGTTTTTAGTGACATACAATCGTACAATAGAATTTTATGTATTACGAATAAATATTTTCAATTGAAAAACGAAGCAAAAATAGATTTTAACTCAACGACATATATCAATGTTATAACTCATTTTTGATTGAAATGAAAGTGGAATAATTGTTGAATTTGCAATTATTCTTTCATTTTCATTAATTTCGAATGATCTGATGTCATTTTCATTGGACCCAATTACTTGAAATAGGTGCTTCAATTATTTCAGAAAATATCTCCCTTGCTCAGTAAATTTAACAATAATTTTTGACAGAAATTCTATGTAATTGTAGAAATATCGATAGCTGTCCCAATTCCAAATAAACATATGTCTCAAGCTTATTTCGAAAAAGGATTCTAATGGTATATATTGAGAAGTACAAAATTTATATTAATAAAGGTTTATTTAACATACGAAATTATATAGAATCCATAACTTGGTCAGATTTAGCACGTTATCGAAAACGAAATTATCTGGATTTATCTATTATAGTTATCTGAATCTCGAGAAATGTGATTTATTCAAAATTTGAATTGGATTCGAATCCCTTTCACATATTCTGTGAAATGAATATTCCATGAAATATTCCTGAAAATTGTATTAGCTACGTATAAAATTTTTTTCAAGTATACAGTTTTTTCTCAAATGTATGATATTAGCAATCAGGTATTTTATTTACTCTTGCGCATTTGTATTTAATACATATTGGGATTTTCAAGCATTAATATTATGTATTCAATGATTATTGCAATCATTCAATCGGTTACACGGACTATCTATAATCGCGAAGTAAATGTTTAGTTAACGCATTAGTGTGCAACATAAAAAAGTGTAATTAAATTCACCAACATTTCAAATTCACATCCGGATTAAATGAAGAAAGGGAAATTATCATGATAGTTGAAAAAATATATGTGAGTGGATAATTAACAGTACTAAAATTATAGAACAATCATATTATAGACCAAATATATAGAGTATATATATATATATATATATATATATATATATATATATATATATATATATATATATATATATATATATATATATTTATCGGCAACTGCAAGTTTGGGAACAGTATATGATATACCGAGTATATTATATACTGTCCTGAAAGTCATAGTTGTAGATACGTATTTTTGAGTTTATACTGTCTCCAAAGATATCTGCATGGTGGTATATCTATATACCGCATGTGGTTCTCTGAGAATATATACATGCGTATTCAAACGTTGAATAGTATTACATACCATAATGATATTCAGAGATACATAGTAAATATCAAAATAGAACATCAATTATGATCTGATACCTAAGAAATGATTTTTATTGCAGATTGTAGAAATTTTTTTATTTTTTTCTATATAAACTAATATTAGATACTTTGATAAATGAATTCAGTTCATTTAAATAAATAATTTCGGCTCACTTAATCAACATTAAGTCTCATGGACGCATTTCAGAGCTTATGCACTCATATACATTTAGAAAGAATATTTATACATAATCAGGTCAAGTTGAATGAAATTGAATGAATGGTATTTTGAAATTTATTGACCTTTGCTACATGTGGGTATATAAGAAGAGCATCAAGAAGTGAAAAAGTTTTATTCTTCAATAATGATAAAGTTTCCATTATATATTATGCTATTGAATTTTTAGTTGAATATATTACATAAATGTTGGTGATATCAGTTAGAGTGAAATCATATGAAAAGCATTCATGATTGAAAATCTGTTATTAAGCTTCCAATTGCTTTGAAAGGATCAATTTTTTATAACATCTGTAAAGATACCTATGTGTAGAGACCTAAGAAAGTTTATTATAATAAAAGAGAAAATTGGATTTCATTGGAATGCAGACTGGAAAAATGCAGTGTACAGTGGACAATGTAGGCACAAATTTTGAGATCAATAGTTATCACTAAATAGGATAAATATAAATGAAGAACTTATGAGTAAAATGTATGAAGAATAATCTATTTCTATGGAAAAAATGGAACCAGACTAATACCAGTATGAATGAGTATGATAATCGTTTACGGAGACTCAGTGGTTGCTAGCTTTCTACTTGTAAAAAAGGCGCACGGTCTGATTTAAAAATTTATATTTTTGTAGTTGTTGCTTGAGAAATCATTAATAACGAAAAAATTTCTTACGATGACTCTTTGTAGATGTAATAAAAATTTGTGTAAATCAGCCACATCCAACGCCTGACTTTAATTGTGAAAACTACACTTTTCACAATTATATATTTCAGCAATATTAATAATATTTCTTGGACTTTAATTTTTAATATCAGATATTAATTCTCCATTAGAGAAAATGTTGAAAATGGTTACGATTTTTAATCTTCTTGTCCACTTGTTTCACTTTTATTGTCTGAAAACTTCTTCTATTGGTATATTTCAATAGGTAGAAACAATCTTGCTGTTTTCATCACAAGATATTTTTCAATCCATTGATATCTTGATTTTGTCATTACCATCTACTGTGTTAGTTCTCTCTACAGATCAGGTTTTTCATTGATTTCATTTATCAATTTGTCTCGTTCTTTCATAATCGAGTTAAAAAATTTCAAATATCAAAAATATGCTAAATATATTTATGCTAAGCTAACTATATTTGGTAATTTATAGTTCACGGCACAAAGATTTATTGTTATTAGTACACAATGAATATTTCGGTATAATCGACGAACATGCGAATAAAACACAAAAGAAATTTCCGAAATCAGAGTTCTCCTATGAATGTCTTATAATATATAAAAATTATCAAATTTATTTCAAGTGTTTTGGGAAATTGTATTGATTCCAGATTGTGTTCGCTGGATTAATCTTCGTTTCACATTCATTCAATTAGACAGTAATAAATTATAATTGTACAAAGAATTGTATACAATTGCGAAGTATTATTTCCTAAATATGATTGAATAATTTTCAGCCTGATCAATTTAGTAAAGTGAAGATCTATCGTGTCGAATTTATTAAGTGAAACATAATGGAAATATAAACTGAATTACTGGCTAATCTAATTACTCGTGAAAAAGTTGTTCTTGGTGCATACGAGTAAAGAATCTGACAAAACAGATGTCCCAAGTACCTGAATACTGAAATCCCTTAAAGTGAAAGATTTATGATTTGTTGAGCCAGCGCCGAAATACAACTACAAATGGGGTGCAAGTTAAGTTTAAAAATTGACAATAAAATAGATGGTAAAATTCAATATGACAAGAATGGTAAAACATTGATGGTTATAGGTGCAAAACATTAAAAGTCACTGATTGTAAAAATCGGGCGGTACAAATATATGCAATTGTTTTATATCACTTATATATTATATTTTAAATTCTGTGGCTTGGTTATAATAATAAGAGTTGATGTCAATTTTTCTCAAGTTGAAACAAGTTGAAAAAAATTCATATGATAAAATAATGTTTCTTCATACTATTAATAAACAAATACAAAAAATAATAATAGGAATCTTAATATAAGAAAGATCTATTCTAAGTCATTCTGAAAAATCTCAAATATCTCAACTATTTTGACTTAGGCCCTTTTAGAACAAAGCCACAGAATGACTGTAGATTCGAGTTCATTCTACTTCGCAAGTTACACGATTTCGTTAACCATGAGAGAAATTTTCTTTTCAGAGCAAAACATTAATTTATTCCAAGTTTGGGAGTAACTAGTACGCATTGAATCATTTTTGAAATATTGAGAAAGATTTTATCATGAATTGAATGTAACAAATTATTACAGTTTCATGAAGGCATGATAATTTTGGCCGATGTTGTGAGGGCTGCTAGCTGAGTTCCAAAAATTGAATTGATTCAATTTGTAAAGTTTAACCTTTGCAAATGTGGTGGCATTTCGATACAATTATCAAGAAGTGTTTTCATTCAATTAGTATTTCAGCAGGTTTCACTACTAGGTAGACGAATATTCAACCACCTTGAATGTATTTCTCAGAATTATCTCACAATTTTCAATGTTATGTAAATTATTAACCTCATCAGTATTGACTTCAAAAATATAGAACTCAGAAACAAAGAATTATTGGTAAATACAATTTTCATATGTACGTTTTGTGGTAGCGAAACCCATTTAGGCCCTTATGAACTAAATGTACATTTTCGAGTACACATTTAATACATATTTATATACATTTTCACATATTTAAGTACACATATATCCAAGGTTTGGAATTGTAATTGACAACTCATTTCACACTTTCTAAAATTTTTTAAAACTGTAGGAGATTAATGGAGATAGAAACTCAGAAAAAAGTTTCATTTCTGCATTAATACATTGTCTAGGTTAGAGTTCTAAAACTTTTTGAGCAAATTCCGTTATGGGGTTTTGAAATTTTTTTTGAAACATTTGAACCAAAATATGTATTCGGAAGATTGATTCGTTAAACCTTTGTAGTTGTTATAATATTATTTTATACTATTTATATATGTTATAATGAATACTACTAATTAATGAGATTGAATTCTCGCTTAACTCTTGGTGAAACATAATTGAATATTACAATAAATTAAACTCTTGGCTTAATGTTTCACGATTTATTTAACAATATGTATAGTCAACATGTTTCGAGTGTTAGCTTATTTTCAAGACTAAACTACTATAAGAAACGTACAACAAATTTATATCTACAAAATGGATCTACAACATCTATGAACAATTTAAACTTAGAAAAAACTATTTGTGCTAATATCATATCAAAACCTCTAACTGAAAAACAATTTAATGAATTAATACCATCAAAAAACTTAAATCGAAAATTTCAGATAAAGAGTTAATAATATGTAAAGCGGACAAAGGAAACACTGTAACCATTATGAACAAACAGTTATATATAGAAAAATCGAAAAATTTGTTTGATTCCTCTAATTTTGAAATACTCAAAACTGAACCCACAAATAAATTTCAGGTAGAAGTAAAATCACTTATCAATAACTGCAATAGTATTTTCCAAGACACTAACAAATCATTTTTGTCAATTATGAATCCGCACATACCCAGCTTATACACTCTACCTAAAATACACAAAATCGATTGCCCAATGCGACCAATTGCTTCATATATCAACGCACCAGCTTATAAAATTTGTAAATATCTCAACTCAAAATTACCATCATTAATTAAATTCAACCCGGTTCACAGTATAAAAAACTCCATCGAACTTATCAATCAATTGAAAACTTTAAAAATTCCCATTAAAGCAAAATTGATCTCTTTTGACGTAACAAATTTGTTTCCTTCTATACCCAATGCAGAAATAAAAAATATTATTAATAGCACTTTAGATCTCAACAATGATATTTCACAAGTAATTAAAAAAGAAACAATGTCAGCATTGTCCTTGTGTTTAAAGCAAAGTTATTTCAAATTCAATAACACGGTTTATCAACAGTTAGACGGGCTACCTATGAGTTCACCTTTATCACCCCTACTAAGTGAAATTTTTATGAATAGTTTAGAGAAAAAAATTTTCAGCTCTAACATCACGCTAACAAAAAACGTTTTTCTTTGGAGACGGTATATGGATGATGTTTTCTGTATCTGGAGTGGGTCCGACAGACAATTAGACAACTTTTTAAAATATATCAACTCATTTTATACATCCATTAAATTCACAAAAGAAATAGAAAATGACCAAAAAACATTAAACTTTTTAGATTTGACCATTACTAGGAAAAATGATTCTCTAACATTTGATATATACAGAAAACCTACATGCACAGATACCCTAATTCCTAAAGATAACAGTCAACCGCTTAACATTATACTCAGCTCTTTTTATTCTTTTATACATAGACTCACGACTATCCCGCTTTCCGAAGAAAATTTCAACAAAGAAGTGAAAACTTTGAAACTTTTAGCGAAAAATAACGGTTATGACGATATTATAATAGATAATCTCATAAGAAAAAAGCAACGAAAAATTCTTGTAAATTCAATTTATCCATCTCAAATTATTAAAAACAAACAAAAATATCATTTTATTAATTTCATACCTCATCTGAGTGAAAAAATTTGCGAAAGATTAAAGAAGAGAGAAATAAAAACCATTTGTACCAACAAAAGGAATATTAAGTCACTTTTAGTAAATAATAAAGAAAAGACAAATTTTGAAGACAAAAGCGGTATTTATAAGATTTTTTGTAATGAATGTCCAGCATTTTATATCGGCCAAACAGGTAGAAAAATAAAAACTCGGGTTGGTGAACATAAAAGGTCGATTTTGTACAATGTTAATAAAACTGGATTCTCAGAACATTGTATTAGCTCTAATCACTTCATATATTTTGATAAAACTAAATGCCTACACTCAGGTAATAAAGGTAAACGTTTAGAACTTCTGGAGGCAATTGAAATTAGCAGTTCTTGGAAGAGAAAAGAAGAAATTGTAAATGAACAAGTAGATTTTCAACTATCCTCCTTACTCACATCCATTTTGTAGATATAAATTTGTTGTACGTTTCTTATAGTAGTTTAGTAGTCTTGAAAATGAGCTAAAGGTCGAAACATGTTGACTATACATATTGTTAAATAAATCGTGAAACATTAAGCCAAGAGTTTAATTTATTTTAATATACTACTAATTAGCCAACAATATTTCAGGAAGTATGTCTTAATTCAAACAATAATTCGAGAAATCATTTGTTGGCGAATTATTTGTCGATAATATTGTTAAATCAGTTTTAATCTTGATTTTATCATTCGAAGTGTTCAATTTATGGAATTCATGAACTGAAGTGTTAGTTTCTCTACTGATCCGGTTTTTCATGATCATGTATTTCTATTACCAATTTGTCCGTTATTTCATAATCGAGATAGTATTTTCAAATGAAAATATCACGAAAGTCACAAAATTTTCTGTCATCCGTAAATGATATTCGGCATAATCGACAAACATACACATTACACTTAAAAATGATTTCCAAAATCAGAGTTATGCTATGAATGTCCTACAATACATTCAATAATTAATGATTGAATATTTTTCAAAAATGTTGTGGAATTGTATTCCAGATTATGTTCGCTAGATTATGCGTTTCACACGCATTTGATTGGATGGACAATTAACAATATAATGATAAACAATTGTATACAACAGAGAATTGCTTTTTCTTGAATACGATTCAATAATTTGCAACCTCTGTAAATTGCAATTGAAAACCTTATTCAGGAAATTGAAGTTCTATTGCGTTGCACTTCTTAAGTGAATCTAATTGAAAAATATCAATTGAATTTTTCGCTCATCTATTGTATAAAATTCATTTGTTTATTTATTCATTTATTATTAATTGGAAATTGGAAACATATTACATATTTTGAAATTATCTGACAACTTTTGCAAACACGATCTGTTGAAAATACGAAAGTACGAACATACAATCTGTTGAAACAGATGTGGCCCCAACTACCTGATACCCGAAATTCCTTGCTTGCAGTGAAAGATTTACGAGTATATAGACATAATTTCAGAAAGCAGTGCCGAACTGACACAACAATGAGTCTGCACGTTAAATATAAGAATTCTAATAAAATGAATTGTTTAAGTCACAAATGACTGAAATAATAAAATGGGAACATTGAATGTTATAGGTTTTTGAATGTTTAAAATAACGTTGTGTGATAAGAAGAATGTATATATTTTTGATTGATACAGATTTTAGTTTGGATTGAAGACATATATTTTACAAAAATACAAAACCAGAACAAAAAAATGGTTTCTAATACCATTTTCATCTGTAGGTTTCGTAGCAGCGAATTTCATTTGCCCCATTCTAAACTATTTAGACATTGTTTATTAAGTAAATATATAGAAATATATATATATATATATATATATATATATATATATATATATATATATATATATATATATATATATATATATATATATTTCTTGAAATTGATTCATTGCCTGTTTAAGATATTTTATTTTGAAAGTTTTTAGCAATAACAGCCTTTTTTTGATATGAAAAAGTTCATTTTTTTCGACGTTTCGTTGTTATATTGAAAATTAGTTTTGACAAAGTTGTAATATAACATTGAAACGTCAACAAAAATGAACTTTTTCATATCAAAAGAATTCTGTTATTGCTCAAAACTTTCAAAAAAATATATATATATATATATATATATATATATATATATATATATATATATATATATATATATATATATATATATATATATATAAGTGAGTAGGGTAGGTTGCGAATTAAAGTAACAGCCGGCATACACATACTCTCAGTAAATTTCACATGTATTACCACAGCTGAGGATTGGACTATGTGAAATTACTCTATTGTATATTGAGAAATTGATAAATTTAAAAAATATCTACGAACAACTACAAAATTGACAAACGTTTTCATGGCTACTATACAAATTGGATAAAAACGTTGATAGAAAAAAATTTATTCACTTTCTTAGTCTGTTATTGTTTGATATATAAACATTTACTTGAAATATCGACCAAGGAAGCAATAAAGTATCTTAAACAAATATACGGAAAATCAGAACTCTTTTTTGTATATTTTTGAAAAACCCTCAATTGAATTTAAATCACTCACCTTAAAATCCCTCAATTGATTCAAATTAAATTCCACAATGTCAATTAACTTTCTGTTCACTTCACTTGTCCAGAAGTTCACTTGAACTAAAGAGTTAATATCTCTATACAAACTTTCAGCAAAGTATTAACAATTTGCCAGGCGGCCAGGTTATATATATACTCAGGAAAATATACCTGCATTTTGAAATATATTTGAAACTCGTTAGCGGTGTTGCCAACTCTTAGAATTGGTTTTTCTTTGAGCTTGTGAATATGTACCGTGACGTTAGACGTACCAAGAAGAAGAAGAACTCTTTCAAAGTTGACTATGGTCAACTCTGAACTTATATCCAGGAAATTGAAGTTTCTTCATTAATGTGCTTGTAAAGGAAGATATACTACAAAACTGCAGTCATATCATAAATGAAAGGATTAAAACCAAAGAATATTTTTGCCTATAGTACATCTCCAAACATATAAATAATGGAATTGGTATTGAAATCAATGAATTAAAATTAACACACTCGGCTTAAGTTTCACCAAATGTATTGAAAACTCTCCTCATGTTTCGGTTGATTAACCCATTCTCAAGAGTATTTCAGTACAATGTTAATAATTAACATTGTATACTCTTGAAAACATGTATATTCCATTACAAGAGTATAACCCATTATCACGAGTATACAATATTTTTGAGTTACATTGTGTACTGTTGATAATGGGTCAACCACACGAAACCTACTTAGAGGTTATAATATTTTTAGTGAAAGTTGAGTCTTGTGTGATCATTTTAATTTATTGTTTTCAGCACAAACTTTCACAACGATATAAGCGAAACCTCCATGTCATTTATTGAAATAGGGATTGCATCAATATACGTACATAGATGACCAGCAATAGAGTCGGTAATCTTCTTCTTCTTCTTACTATTTTCTCTCTAATGCTGAATTTAGGGAAAACTTTAATGAACAAGATATTGAGTTATGCAGATCTCTGTGAGGCCATGAGCTGGCAGGATTTAAAAAATGAAGCTGAAAGCACAATACAGATTGTCAAAAAATTGTTGGATTGTAATCTACTTGAAATGAATGTGGATAGAAAAGGAGAAAAAGAGTAAGTTGATTGGCCAAAGAAATTACGCATACATCCTGAAGGGACTTCACGATAGATTTCCTTATTTTAGATTCCTTACTCGTGACAGCATAAGTGAGTGTACGCAGTTTGTAGACATCTCACTCAAATACCTCAAATCTTCTTATGTATGGTAACTGGCCTTAACGCATCATATCACACACTGTCGTGTGTATATATATATATATATATATATATATATATATATATATATATATATATATATATATTAAATAAAATTAAGTAAATTGTTTAGCAGTTCATTATATGAAAAATATATTATTATATATATATATATATATATATATATATATATATATATATATATATATATATATATATATATATATATTCAATAATATATTTTTAATATTATGAACTGCTAAACAATTTACCACTTCTGAAAATATTGCCAGAAGTGGAAGAAATCATGAACCGCAAAATTGTTGAAACTAACGAATGGTCTTTACAAGCGACACCAATCGAAATATTTCTGCTATAAATTAGCCTTTCATTTATGTATATTTCATCTCTTGATAGAACAACACCTATGTATTTCATGAGGTCCTCTTTTCTAAAACCTAAGGCATTTCAAGCATTTAAACTCACAAGGAAGTATCTTGAGCAAAAGGTGAAACCAGCTTTATTCTAAAACCTAGTGCATTTCAGGAATGTAAACTCACAAGGAAGGATCTTGAGCAGAAAGTAAAACCAGCTAAACATGAAATGTGAATATCTTCAATGAAAAATTTGAATGGGGAAAAGATGTTAATAAAATGTGCAACTGTTAACTCTAAAAATAACATGAAAAAGGAAATTGAAATGAATGTGGATAAAACGAAAATTGTGGATAGAAATAAAAAAAAAAATTTCACATAAGGAGAAAACGAGTAAATTTATTGGCCGAAGGAATTACGCATACCTCCTGAAGAGACTTCACGATAGAATTCCTCCTTACCTGAAGAGTGAGAAAACCTTCAAAACTTTCAAGAGATTATCACTGCCATGGCTATATTCGTTACCAAGGCAGTAAATTAGAGGTGTAATGGATACAAGCAAGTATTTTTCCGGTAATGTAATAAAAGAGAGGAAAAATAATTCCCATTAACAAAAATCATCGAGCCTGTTGGTTCTGTGCTATCTTCTGAATGACGGGCATATTAGTTCGTAAACTGATCACCTGATCTCCCTCTTTCGTAGGAATGACGTATTAACTCTCTCGGACATTCTAACTCAATATTTCGTCACTATAAATTGGCGACTTCATCAGGAGTACACTAAAATGAAATGAAATTACATTAATTGTAAACTTTTATCTTTACAATTAATGTAATTTCATTTCATTTTAGTGTACTCCTGATGAAGTCACCAATTTATAGTGACGAAATATTGAGTTTAACGAGAACGTAAGAGTTTTCATTCTCCCACAGACCGCTTCCCGAAAGAATTCACAATATTATATATATATATATATATATATATATATATATATATATATATATATATATATATATATATATATATATATATATATATATGTTCATTCCACACCCACAAGGTGCCCGGAATTCGGCATATATCTTCACTACGTGCCCAATTCGACCAAACCGTGCCCAGCCGCCCAAAATGTGCCCAGCTTCGCCTAAATTAATCGATCCTAGTTTATTTAGCTGAGAATGTTGGTAATATACGAGAATTTGATTTGACGTTCGCTCGGATATTATTATACCGTTCGGGTACTTAGCCTCCATATATCTGAATTTATGAGGTTAGAAATATGATTTCAACGGAACGAATGGAAAATATGAAGTTCCATAATTATTATGAATATTCCATAATATTTATTTTTATCCAAACAGTATTTTGAGTGATTTAACGTGATAAGTATAATTCAAAGTTGATCTTAATCTTTAATCTAATGTATACGAGCATTTAATATAAGGCATTCCTATATTAAATTATTATATCGAATATATAATTCAACAAGAACATTCGAATACGTATGTTATATAGCAATGTTGATTTGTTAGTATTTGAATTATTATTTTGGAGATGATGTAAATGAAAAGAGAGATGATAAAAGAGATCTCAATCAGAAAACTAGGCTTTTTCAATGAATTCTAATTCCAGGAAGTTCAGAAAAATTCAATAAATTAAAGCTGTTCTATTTCTAATGAAATATAAGAAACAATACTTAATATCGAGAATATAGGTTAATGTAATAAAAATTCTGAATATATCCGGATCAGTAATAATTATATCATAAATATAAAGTGCATTATGTTAAATGGAACAATATATATCGTCAAATAGTCAGCTCACATATATATCTTCAAAGTGACATGTGTGTTGCCTAATCAACAGGATGAAGAATTCAGGTTTCATTATTACTAATTTAGAATTATTCTATAGAGGAAGCAACATACAATACACGATCAGTAATATTGACTTTAACACTATTACAATTAATGAATGGTCATGCGACAATAGCTTTTTTCCGAATGTGCCAAAATCTAACTTCACAGTTTTTGGTAGAAGTAAAACCCTTAAAACCAATAAAAATAAGGATATAACTATAAAGATTGATGAACAGAAAATTGAAAGAGTAGAAACAGTTGAATATTTAGGCTGAGATTGAATTCTCGCTGAACTCTTGGTGAAACATAATTGAATATTAAATTAAACTCTTGGCTTAATGTTTCACGATTTATTCAACAATATGAAATGATGAAATATTTAGGCATTATTTCAGACAAGAAATTGAGTTTCAATGATCATGTTGATTTCATATCATCAAAAATCTCTAAAAAATATCTATTTTTTTGAAAGAATAAGAGAAAAACCTGTCGACATATGTGAAATTATTTTTGTTCAAATCAATAATAATGCCACGTTTTGAATATTGCTCCACATTGTTGATTGGTTTGACTAAAGAAAAAGTTGAAAAATTACAGAAGTTACAGAATAGTGTCAAGCGAACCATTTTGAAGTGCTATATTATACCTCTGTTAAAATTATGCTGAACACTTTGGAGTTTGACTTATGTCTGTAAAACAAAGAATGATCTTTGCTTCATATATATTCATATATAAAATAAAAAATCATTGGCCATGTAATGTAATAAAAATATAACATATGTCAGTGATGTGCATGGGTATAATACTAGAAATACTGATACTTTTTATATCCAAAGTTGTTAGCTCTCTAAATCTAAAAACAGCATATACTATGACGGATTTGAGGCTTTCAATAATTTACCAAATATATTGAAAACTAGTACCACTATAAAGATATTTGAGCTCGATATTAGAAAATATATTTTAAATAATGAGATAGGTATATAATTAAAAATTGACAGTTTTCGGTCATAATGGAGCTGAGATCAGAAAATTTTCACATAGGGTAACAAAGTTTTCAATAAAGGGGTAATGAACGTGAATTCAAATGAAATTTTATCATTGAATGTTTTATTGAATATAATATTTACTTATTAATGAAATATTCTCTATTAAATTGAATTAAACGCTTGGCTTGATGTTTCACGATTATATTTAACGATATGAATTTTTCAACATGTTTCGAGCGTGAGCTCATTTTCAAGACTCAATAACAGTCTGCAGGTACTGTATCTAACTATATAGGTAATGGAATGAATGCATAATGCGATGAGCAATCAACAGCTATTTGATTGTTACAGCTTAATTTGGAAGTGTTATATTTTGTCTTAAGTTAATATGTTACTCTACTCATAATTGTTCATATAATTAAGAAATATTTCAAACATGAGCATGTTTGCTAATTGAGTATAAATTATAGATGTCTCTAATAGTTAATTAGCTATAATTTCACAGTTTCATATAGGTTATAGCCAATGATTCTAACTTTTTACCGTTGACGAGGTTATTAGAATCCAGGATATGTCAAAATTTCCGAAAACACCTTGTAATAAATTGTTCAATCAATTAAAATAATTCAGAAAGGATTGGAAATATCGTGGGGATTATTTTATAGTAGGGTTTTATTTTATATAGAGTATTATTTATGTAGTAGGGTCCATTTGTGAAGCACGTTGTAAACCACAATATTTTCGAAAAACTTGAATTCGAGCTTAAAAACCTATAGACTGATATCAACGGTTTGATTATAATCAAATATAAGTGATATGAAAATTATCATTTCACTGTACCGCGTATTGAAGTATCTGTTTATTTATTTTTATCAAGGATACGTGTGTGAACCGTAAACATTTTTTATTCATAAAAGAGTCAGAATATGTGGGGAAAATCGTAAGAAACATTGAGAAACCAACAAAACTAATTTAAATTGTGAGGGAAACTTCTCTTATATTTTTCACGAATATAAATTGCATAGGTACTTAGGTATATATGAAGCAGTGAACTGAAATAACCTGAAAAAATCTGAATAAATGGAAACATAAGATAATTAATAACTATATAGTATATATGCTATGTAGGTATTATATATTACTTATATCACAAATATGCTCATTTCAAAATAACCTACGTGTAAGGGCCTGAATAGGTGTAACAACATGCACATCTAAAATCTGCAGAAATTATTCATAGTACCTAGATCTTTTTAAACGAGTTTAAAAAAATTAATTCTCTTTTGTCTTGAAGAATAGAAAAAAAATGTACCTTCTCAAATTAGATAGCTTTCCGATACAAAAGATTATTAATTTATTGGACTTCAGAAGTAATGCACATTAAATATTTTTTATATTATAAAAATATCAATTATTTTTATATTTTAAATAATGTACAATATAAATTTATAGAAAGTATATATAGAAAGTGTACAATTCACTAACGAAAATGTTTCGTTAGGAATTTCGACATATTTCAAGTATTTGAAATATTGATTAATTTTCATGAATCAGTGCAGTTAAACTTTTTACCTCTTCTAACCCACGTTCACTTCTTCGAATCCATAAAAATCGAATTATGTCCAAGAATTTTTTTTTATCAATATTTTGCATTGTCCTGGGATATTGGTGTAGGCGAGATTTTTTACCTTCATTACAAAGTAAAAAGAAGACATTATTATAATAAGAGAAATATATTAGTTAGAATGAAGGTCAGAATTGTATCTTAGAGCAAAAAATATTCTTCATCTTCCATTCATATTTCTGAACAGTTAAAGGTTTTCATACGTTTTCCAACTATAATTCTTCACATACAAAAAAAAGATTAGCATGAAACATGAATTCTTCAACATACTATACATATATATTCAAGTAGCAATGTTTACAATACTGTAGGTCCTTTGCATTTCGAAAAGTGATAAAATGAACTAAATCACTATATTTTGAGGCATGTAATATAAGTTCAAAGAATTCATGTCAAGTTACATTAAATTTTTTCATGTTCGCGTTCCTGTTTTTCTGCTCCTGTTTCTGTGCTTTTTGCCATAACACAATTGGCTGAAGCGATTTTTTTGTGAGCCAAAAGCTATTGTTTTTCATTTCATCAATTTTTAATTTATTACTAACCAAGTTCAATCAGTAAAATGTTGCATAAGATGCACTTCTCAATACAGGAGTATCATCTTTTTTCTTATCATTTCTCTCTTATTAAGTTATAAGAAATCAGGAGTTTTCGATACTTTCCAAATTTTCCCCTTCACAAGAAGTTTTTTCGGAAGTGACCGAGAAAATTTTATTCAATTAATTCGGTATTATATTTAACTGTATCTCACTTCAATAGTTATTATCACTTTAATATGTATTACAACTCACTCATATTAATAGAGATGTGCAAAGGTTCTCGACTATTTTTTATATTTTTACCTCATTCTAGTATATTCTTTAGAGATTTGAATCACAACTGAATAGTGATTATGTAAAATGGACGGATAATTCATGTGTCCAGCAGCGGTTTTTAAAAAGTGTCCGTGCACTATTGTTGTGAAGGAAATTCAATTTTTTTAGATAAGCAACAAATTTTACTGAAATCAGAAGGTTTTAGAAAATGTTCGGTGCCTTGGAGATTTATTTTGAAAGCTTGGCTTGACTAGAATTTTGTGAAGACCACTATCAGAGGCATATATGATTCTCATGCATTCAGTGATGTACTTTTTCCATGTTGGAAAGAAGTAGGAAATCGAAATCAGAAACATATTCGCGCATCTGGTGAATCACACAATTAAAGAAAACTTCTTGTCTCTGAAGGCACAAATTTCAAACAAATTGTACAGGTTTTTACTCAGAAATTGAATCCTACATAGGAAGCTGGGAAAAAGCAATTGAGGACGTTGACAAATTTAACTGGATGAGGTCTCCAAAAATCATTGAAAGTACCCTACGGTCTGCTTTCGAAAAAACAGTCTGTTTTCCCAAAAAATTAACATTGAAATGGATGACACGAAGCTAATTGACGAATGTTTAAACTTGAAAGTTCTTAGCATGAACCTTTCTGACGACGACAAGCTTTTATGCGCAATTCAGCTTCAGCTGAATTTTTCTGAAACACCTAACACCCACTATCGTCAGAAATGCTAAAAATCGCAAAGTATTATTTTTTGTATATCTGGACACAATGCGACCAGAGGGAGTATTTTGGCTGGTCGCGCAGCAATGGACGCAATAAAAAAAACTCGCTCAACGGATCATTTTCGGTCTCTGATCAAAACTGTATAATTTCAATGGGCTGATTTGTTCTGACTTTCACGAATTCTTGTTGGAAGAGAAAGATATTTCATTGAAAATTAGGAAGACTAACAAATATCAAAATAGTTTAAACAAAATTGATCTCATTAAAATTTAGAGTTATAATGAGTACTTTAAATTTACAATAAAATTAAATTTATAGGGATTTGGCTATCTAACTAGATGTATGAGAATATCATTGGCGTAGGCAGTTTGTTTTAAAATTATCAGGTATTATAGTCATTAGTAGTATCATATAATAATTTGATTGATGTCAGAAAAGAGCGCTCATATTTATTTTTGTTACCATACTACATCAGAAGTAGTATGGTATTTCAATTCTAAAAAAAGTGCCTATTATTTGTTGGGGTTAAATAAGTACTCAAATCGATTTCAATTGCAAGTTGTATGAATGAATGAAAATTGAACATTAATAAAGATTTTTCTATTTTGGTTGCAAAAAATATTTATTTGTGCAGAAATGTCAGGGGAAAAAAATATGTTTCGCCTAAATGTCCCAGATTTTTGTCCCAGAAGTGTCGGTAAACTAACAGCAGTCCTCTATTTTTCGTGAATTTTCTGTTCGAAAACATTCAAGACTTGAGTTTGCGAAAAAAGAATATGCCACAGAGCGCAGAAAGGATATAATTTTAGAATATTCGAAGCTTTAATTATACTTCTATTTCATAAAAGTGTTTTTCTGTAATGTTTTACTGAAAAGCTATTTGTACCTATTGTGCAGCTTCATTCGAATGTTCATTTCTACTCATACCGATTCTTTGTCGTTCAAAATGTGGAAGTTTCCATAGGCTGAGGTGCTCGTTTGCAATTAAAAATGACAAATAAATGGTCTCCGAATGAATATTAAACTATTACGAACGAAACTGTTACTTTTTATCATTATTTCGAATTCATCAACCTGAAATCCGAGTTGAAAATTATAAGCAAATATATATATATCAACAAAACTGTTGACTGCTATCAAGGACTTGTGATCATTATATTATATTATTATCGTTGTTTTAGAATATTTGTTTATATAATTCAATCAGGGTCACGTAAGTGAACTGTAAACAACAATTTTCATTCATAATGCTCGTAGAGTCGGGAAGCTAATATGGCACGGAATAAACCTGAAGAAGCTCGAAAAATATGGAAGATAATTAGACACGGATTTGAGTTCTGTGTGAAGTTCATTTCTTTTTTTCACAAATTATTTTTTAAATTACAAAACGGAGGACGTTTTGATGGTCATCGACATTTTGTCTACTGTACGATTTAAAGGTCTGTAAATTATCAAGTGCTCGACTTGAAAATCTAGAGATTGCATCGTGGAAGTATCATGTTTTATCACGGCAAACCTACCGGGGCACTGAAAATGAAATGAATTGGAAAACATATTTTGCATAAATTGCAGACTATAATAATTTCCTCGAAAACCATTCTCCGCTATTTTACTGTATTCATTTGTAAAATCTGGGGGCACATTTAAGGAATCTCATTTGAAAAACAAAACTGAACTCAGACAAAAACGAATATAAGCATAGAAGTGTTTTGAATTTAAGGATGGCGAAATTGAGGAATAAAGGCGAATATAAGGAAATCGATTTTCAAATAGGTTCAAATTCAAATATTGAATCGATAAACGAAAAAATCCAGGCCTCAATAATCGATTTACAGAAAATGTTTGATAAAATAATTGATCTCTCAATTTAATTTTTGATTTGGTGTGTCAAAGCCCTACAATACATGATCAAAATATGATTTGTTCAATTTGGAGAATAATTGATGTATAACAAGAAGCAAATAATTTTTCAGATGACCGCTTGCTTCATATTCATATGATTTGCTCTCCGACAGAAGCTACAAGGTTCAATAGCTTTCGTTAGTTTTTACGAATGGAATTCGTAAAAATTAGGTAAATAGTATGAAGTTTATTTCGATTTTAGTTTTGAAAATGAATATAACACTAAAGAAGTAGTACTTCGAAACGTCATCATTCGTATTTTATATTAAATTATGAGAAAATTCTAAATATTGTTTTATTACTTTTTTTTGCGTTTGTTTGCGTGGTGTTTGTTGCAGTTGGTTGATGTCTTATTTGAAAGTTCAGCTACATTGTAAACTATTGAAGTGTGTGCTTACTAGATCTCTTCTTTAAATTATAATTGAAAATTAGTATTTGGGTTCATGAAGTGTATTCTTCGTTTAATCGGTCTCAGATTGCCATCACAAATGATAAAGTAAGTGATTTCGATATTTATGTTCCGTTAGAATACTTAGTATTCGAATTCGAAAAGACTAATGTTTACTTATTTTCATTGATAACTGCAAATGTTTAACGCAGGAAACCGAAAAAAAGATCTGAGCTTGAACAAAATAAGTTTTTACCGATATTCATCTGCTATAGCTTCTCCACAGTGGACTTAGGAAATCAAATAGTTACAAAAAATCGTTAGTACATTGAAAAAATATGAGAGGTAACTCCTTAGACCGAAATTTTTTGAAAGACATTTCTTATTTTTTTTCTACGTCAAGAAATTACAAATATTCAAAGTATCATACTGAAGCATGGAAAAAGCCCTGAAAATTTTTTTTCCAATTGTGTAATGCGTCTGTTCAAAAAAAAAATGTGAATTTTCAATTTTCGGAGGCTGTGCACATTCGATTAACAAATTATTTTTTGTTAAGTTGCTTCACAAATTTTTCACATATGTTACCATTTATCAGCCAGTTTTGATTAGAAGTTTGTTTTTGACAACTGTGAATGTTAGTCACGTTTTTGTGTTCTTCGATTTCTTAATTTTCCAAAGAAATATGTCAAACAATCTGTATTAAATTTTGCGTTAAAAATGGAATAAAGTGCTCCAACGCACTCAAAATATCGATTGTGGCATTCGGCGGGCCTACTTTGTACCAAAAACTTGTTTATAAGTGGTACAAGCGCTTCACAGAAGGCCGAGAATATGTTGATTCCGATGAGCGTTCTGGAGTTGCAACCATGTCAATGAGCGACGAAAACATCGAAACTGTGAAGGAAATGGTTCTGGAAAATCGTCAAATTACTATAAGTGCAATTTTGTCGGATCTTTTGGGCATGAAACATGGGCTAGCGATGTTTGCTCAGAAATTGCAAAATTTAGAGGAAAAGCAACGTCGCATTAGTATAGCAAAATATCTGCTGAAGAAGGTCATAACTAAAGACAAAACCGTTGGTATATGGTTATGCCGTCGGAACCAAGGCCCAATCACCCAATTGAAGCGGTTAGAAGAGCCAAGATCGAAAAAGACACGCCAAGTTTGATCCAATGTGAACGTTTTGCTCACTGTTTTCTTCGATTACAACGGCGTGGTTCACAATGAGTTCTTGCTAACAGAACATGCGGTTAATGAGGAATACTACAAGGAAGTATTGCTTCACGCGAAACTACGTATTGCGTGAAGCAATGCTGCTCAAACGATCTGAATTGTGGAAAAACAAATCAGGAATTCTGCATCACGATAATGCACGAGCTCACACATCATGCTAGTTCTTAATTTTTTGGCTAAAAACAACCACCGTATTTACCAGATCTGGCTTTCCCTGCTACTTTTTCCTATTTCAAGAATTGAAGAGAACAATGAAAGGAAAGCGTTTTGCCACAATTGATGAGATAAAATCGGAATCGAAGAACGAGCTGATGGCCATACCGAAAAGCACATTTCAGAACTTCAAGGATTTGAAGAAACGCTGGCATGAGAGCATTATATCCGAATGGGATTACTTCCAAAGAATGAAAATTGGACAAACTGAAATTCAGTGAAAATATAATCGAAAAGATGTACTTCTATAGTATGGACACATAAGAATATATTGCTGCTATTCAGAATGTACTAATTAACACAACAATGTATAGCGAATAAAATTATGCGTTATATAATTTTTTCCACAGAATTTCATGGGGACTTATATAGAAAATAATCGATATTATATTATATTTTATGAAACGTTTTATGTTCGAACGATGCACTTATTAATATGTGAGCAAAAACTTTTGGAGTTCGTTTCGTTAGAGTTTTGCGAGTACAAGATGCACTGCGTAATTCTGAAACGAATCAAAACTTTGATTTATAATATGATTGGTTGCATGCATTCCCAATAGGTAATCAAACGATATTTGATAATTCGATTGATGCAAGTCATTTTTATTGTTTCTCAATTTAACATTTTATTATATCTCGTCAATGTTGATGAACAATTATCGTTTGAATTCCCTACTGTTTGTTCGATCATTAATTTTAAAATGAATGTATTTTGACAACGCTGTTTCAAAAATGATATATTGACCTAAAATAAAGTAGGATTCACCATGTTTTTTCGAATTAGTCCTCTTCAAAATTTCAATTCCAGAAATGCCTCAAACAATTGAAGAGATAATGTTCCATTACTTTGATATGAGATATGGATATCAACTAAATAATTTGTAAAAGGCTGTTAAATGAAATTTTCACATGACATTTTCACAGTTTGGGTGCGAAATATTTCAAGCATCCAACCTGGTCTCTTACTCCTAACGATCTTCTAAGACGTAAGAATTTTTTGAGATTTCTGAAATTATTCCTTCTCGAAAAATTTCAATTCAGAAAAAACCGAACGACTTACAAACGACTTCTTCAGATGTTTACAAAATCTATGCTTACAGATTCTGTAAGCATCTGAAGAAGTCGTTTGTAACGACGAAACGCGTGATGCTATGTAGTTAATAAAGTATAAATCATATGTTCAAGTGTTTGAATTTAGGTTTATATTAAATTATTCCTACGAGTATTTCATCATCTTTTTGAAAATTTCGTTTTTAAAATTTTATTTGAAATATATAAACTAAATAATTAATATAATTTAAGTTGAATACGAGTGAACTTTGAATGTTAACAATATAATTTATTCATAGAGGTTTTGTGAAGTCTATAGCTGAGTAAAATCGTAGAAATATGGAGAAGTTATGTAAGTTAGTTCATAAGCGCAAGTCTGAAATCTGAGGTGAACTGTTTCATTGTTTTTACAAATACAAACTGCAAATGTTTTAAGCCGAAAATAAAAAAAGAACATGAGCTTTTGTTTATAACTTAAAACGTAAATTATAGCAAAAAGCAGAGCCTAATATTGCTAAGAAGTATCCTTCAAAAAATTAAATGAATTCTTTTACCGCACTTTCAGTCAATAAAGGTATTTATTTCATACTTTCACTCAAATTATAATAAAATTTTTTTTTTTTTGCAAATACCTCTAATTAAATTGAATTCAATATTGCACTATAAGGTAAATAAAGAAATAGAATGTTTTTCAAGATTTTATTCCTAACAAAGCCAACAAAATATAGCCTTGAATCATTCAAAATTAAAGAAAAAACGCTACTGTTTTACTCATATTTCTACATTCGTACATTTTTTTTCTGTGCGGCTATAATTCCAATCTGATGGCAAAATCATAAATCATAAATTTGTTTCTTTGGCGAAACAAAACTTCACTCTTTTGCTCTCGATATATTTTAGTACTACAAGGGGTAGTATTTAAAATAGATAGTACCTAGTTAGGTTCTCGGATGAATTTTTATAAAAAGAGTGAGTATTTTTTATATCTGCGTGAGGCGGCGAAACCTCTAGCACCAATCCTCGTTTCTAAGATATAATAAATACTTGTTGTGTGAGTTAGGAGATTTATTCTGTTTGAAATGTGTATATCAGTGATTTATGACTTTGTTTATGTTATCGGTTTACGATTCCAAGATTCCGTATCTTGGAACCGCTTGACAATCGTGGGTGACCTTGTATGAATATTTTACCGAGTTAGTCGAACATTGAGACTTGTATAAGAAAGTTTTGTGAGATAATTTAACAGTATTTTACTTGAATGTTCGTGAAGTTTTTTCACTTTCAATCAAATAATAATATACAATTGTGAAGCAGTTCTGTGGAAGTTAAGTTACAGGCAATACGAACCGACGAAAATTTATAGTAAAATCATTCCTTCAGAAAGAAACGGGTAAGTACTTACATGAAAAAAATAATATGTATTTATCATTTAGTTTTATTCATTGATGGATTTTCGATCATTTATGAAAAACAATACAATTCAGAATTTATGCTTCGAAAACAATTTTCCTAAAAATGATAAATCGTTTCATGCTTGGCTTTTTCTCAATAATTTTTTTCAATGTATTATTCAGCCGTATAGTTTAACGTGTAATGAATATCCTAAAAAAGCTTACTATTAAAATTGCATTCATTTCATTAAGGGTAATTATTTTATGTTATTTAACCAGATCAAAAAATTATATTCTCCTATTGCTCTAGTCGCCCAGAGCATTAATGAATCAGGTGAGCGGAATAATTAACTTCAATAGATTTATTATTTTCCTTGTATCCGTTTTAGTGCCTTTTCCATTTATATCTCTTCTGAAAGTAAGCCCTAGTCATTGATGTTCAAATAACGACGTTGATAATTTTTCATCAAGAATGTTTCTCATGTCTGATTGATACGTAAACTATATAATCTTTGATATTTATTACTTTTGATTTGATTACTTCACAAATTAAGTCTATGGTACACCATTTTTGTTATTCGATATATTTTTAGGTAACAAAGTTCAACCTTCAATTATTTATCAAGGAACTATTATGGAGAAAAAATGTTGTTCCTGTTTTTGCAATTGGTTGTGGAAACACATTAATTTACAAATATATCATGTTCTGAACCTTTAGTGAAAGAAAATTTTGAAGCAGGTAAGAAATCAATTCATCAGGTATTTTTAGTTATTTAGTGGTTTTGTTATTAATTTCATAGTCTTGAAAATTTCGGTTTATTTTCAATTTATTACTCAATGAAATCACTTTCCCAACCTATATTATTCTTAGTCGCTGTAGGTTCGGTACTGCGCAGGTTTAAAAGGTGTGATAATTTGGAGAATTTTACATTACGTGGGTAAAGTTTTCTTTGGTTTCCTTTACCATCAAATGTCAGACGAATTGAAAATCGGACATTTGACCAAATGGCACGTATTTAATGAAAATTTACAAAAGACGGCCACAGCCGTTAAATCCCTGCAGTAAATATATGATAAGAAAATTTGGTCCTGATTTTTTGAAAATACAATAGGAAATTAAATTCACACGGGTTGAAGAAGGTTGCAAAGCCTTATAGTCTCCCGACTTTTGATATATATTAACAAAAACAATGTTTCACAAAACAAATAATGAAAAATAAATGTTTTTGATTCGATTTTATTTGATTTGAGCAAAAAGATATAGTTTAGGAAAGCTGCCGTTTTGATATGTTGGAATATATTATTATACGTACTCAAAAACCAAACGGCAGACCATTCCTGCGGTTATTTCCTTGTGTCAGACCATTTGAAAATTGAGAAGAAACACATTTTTCTTGTTTTATTTCAGAAAATTTCAAATTTTTATATGTTATTGATAGTATAGGAAGCATATATCTTTCGTGGCACACCGATCTGCTTTAGCCCAGCAGACCGCAAAACACTTTTTCCCTTTAAATTTACCTCTTTGTTCTATACCTATATGTAGTATACGAAATGAGGGGATTTTTCTTTTCTCTTTCTTCTTCCTAATACATTACTATCGCATTTCTTCTCTTTCAATTCTATTTGACGTCAAAATTTACATATATTGAGAAAAAAACCAATATGAAATAATATTTCATCTCTAACGAATTTGAATTCAGTTGATTCGATAATTATATCATTAACAATTTCGATTCGTGCCATCACTCAACAAAGTAAATAATTTTTCATTTCACCCATCGGCAAACCGATATGCCGGTTGCTTATACCGTAATGTATAGTCGTATTTGGAATAGACACATTTTTGTTTTCTTTCTTCTACATAATAATATTGTCGTATTTCTTATCTACTTCTAAAATTGGCACACATAAAAAAGCCAACCTGACAATATTTCATGTTCGAATGAATTTTGATTCATATATGTATTGGCGTTTTGATATATCGAAATCTATTATTATATCAACTACTCAAAACGAAGTGGCAGAGCATTCCACGTTTTAGCAGAATATTTGAAAATTCACACACGTTTTTTTAGTATTTTTAAAGTATTTTAGGAAATTCGAAATTTCATGTTATTTTTGGTAGTATCAGAAGCTTTAGACTTTCAAGGCAGAAGGATCTGCCAGTTATTTTGACTTAGCAGACAGCAGCATTGCGCTAACAAAAATAATTATAAATTTTTTTCAGTATAAGGTATTAACTTATTTATATTTACTGACAATTCTTGGAGATGATACACACATAAAAATAGTTCTTGAAAAATAGATTAAAGGTACTGTCATTAACGAGGGAAATCTGCAGTTACAGATCTTCATTAATATAATAGAAGACACAATGAATATATAGATCTTATTTTTATTTAACGTTTTTGAGGTTATGCTGTCTTCGTTAACGTAATATATTTCCACATGTTTCCGTTGTTTTGTCAGTGAATAAAAATACTCTGTCTCTTTTTTCCGTTGCACAAAACAGCGTATGTTTTGTGCAACGGTTTTGTTCATTTCACCTGACATGATAAGGTAATTTCAATCGAATTTAATCAAATAAACTTTTATTTGCTAATATTTCGTGAGTTTATTGAATTGAAGTGACTTTATATCACCACATTTTATTTATTTATTTTACATGCACTGATATAAACCTTCCTGAAAAGAATATTTAAGTATTCGATTTGTTCTAGGGCTCAGATGCGACAGAATAGGTATAATAACATAAATATCATGTTTATGTTTTGTTTAGACTACGAAGTGCACTTGAAATTAGAAAACGTACTAGGGGGAACTAGGTACCTACTATAGAGCAGCGAACGTGGAATAGCTACAATGGAAATATAAAATCTACAACCTACTTACCGAAGGTACGTAACATAATATTAGATATTGCATTTAAAATCAGAGAAAATTATCTCAAAGAAATGAAAATTGATATATTTATTATGTGAAATGAGCAATTATGTACTTTTTTTGAGTGATGCATGAATCGAAATCGTTAATAATATAATTATCATCAACTTAATTCAAATTCCTTTGAAGATGAAATATTAGTTTCAGTCTGTTTTTTCTTTATGTGTGCTAATTTTATCGTGAAAAAGAATTGAAAGAGAAGAAATACGATAATAGTTTATTATGAAGAAGATAGATAAAATGAAAATTCATCCATTCCTTATGCTACGAATATAGTTTATTACACACTGTTTTATTTACGCGGGAAAAATAGTTTTTCGGTCGGCCGGCCCAAAGCAACCGGCAGATCGGTTTGCCATGAGAGATATATGTTTCTAATGCTATCAAGAATAACATATAAAAATTTCAAGTTTCCTAAAATATGTCGGAAAGAAGTATTTTTTTCCAATTTTGAAATATTACACACTAATGTATTTGCGCGGGAGTAAGTGTTTTTCGGTTGAAAGTCTAGAATAAAATAATCTGAATAAAAAATAATCTCAAAGAGATAAAAATTCATAAAAATTATGTAAAATGAGAAATTATATACTTTATTGAGTGAAATCAATACACATGAATCGAAATTGTTGATAATATTATTATCGAGTCAACTGAATTCAAATTCGTTTGAAGATAAAACATAATTTTCATATTAGTTTTTTTCTTAATATATGTCAATTTTGACGTCAAAAAGAATTGAAAGAGAAGGAATACGACAGTAATATACTAGGAAGAAGAAAGAGAAAACGAAAATCTCTTCATTCCGTATACTACGTAATAATACACACAGATATATTTCCGAGGGAAAAAATGTTTTTCAGTCTGCCAGGTCAAAGCAAACGCTAGATCGTTCTGCCGTGAGAGATATATTCTACTGATACTATGAACAAAAACATATAAAAATTTGAAGATTACTAAAATACGCCAAAAAAAGTTCAAATGGTCTGCCACAAGGAAATAACCCCTTTTTTGAGTACGTATAATAATATATTTTAAAATATTTGAATTGCAGCCAATTCATGTATGGTAGGTACAACTGTCTCAATGAGAAAATTTTGGGATTTCCTGAAATGTGTGTCGTCAGATGTTTACTGGCTGTTAAACTACTAGTTTTAACTGTTGAAGTATAAATGCTCAAAGGTGCATCAGTGTCAAAGAATTTTCGACAGAGGTCATGCATGACATGATGTTGAGAATTTGAATGAAAAACAAAAGAAATATGCCCTTGGATTTGGAATATTCGTGACAAAAAAAGCAATAAGTCATCGATTGTATAATTGAAAAAAAACACAGGGATCATGGGTCCTGGAATAGAGATCCAAACTAACAGATTGACTAAAATTGCAGATACATATATATTAGTGAAATATATTCGCTCCTAGAAATTTGCTAGATGTAAGAACTGTCCTAGGAATTTCTGAAAATTGTGATGATTTTATAACTTCAGCCAGGTTCAACTTTTGAACGATAATTGAATAGATAATTTAATAACTTCTGGCCTTAATTGCTTCTTGAAGCAATCTCGGATAGTTTTGTAGATAAAGTATAAAATTTGAAAATTAACCACTACTTAGAATTAATACAGGATTAGGATTAAAACCTACATAAATTCCTATTACGCTTTGTAATTGTTATGTTATTAGTGTCCTCACCAATTATTTTATATGCACATTTTTCTGATTTCAGATGATACGTACGCCAAGAACCTGATTACCTGAACATATTCCACATCAAATATCTTCACAAAATCTTACTGGCACCTGGATCTTCATTGTCCGTTCAAAATTGGTGGCTAATGTCTATTTTTAGTTGTTAAGGGTTGAAAACCCAAATTTTTGTTTTTCATAGCTGTTCATTTTCGAATAATTTCTAAAAAATGGTTCAATTATTTCAAAAAGTAGTAGGTACGCATTATATATTGCATTATATGCTCAAAATTTGAAAAACAACTTCTACTTCGCGATTGCTTTATTAAGCTTCATCAGGCTGGGCAATTTTGTGAGCAGAGTATAAAGGAAACACAAGTAAAATTCAATTTTCTTTTCTCTAGAAGTATTCAAGACAAATGTACTTCAGTTGGACTTTATTTTTGACAGATTTCAATGATTATGAATTTATATGACTTCAGAAGGAAGTATTATGTTATGTTGTCCTAACTTTAAAATTCACTGAACTCAATTTGAGAATTTTTTTTTTGGAATTCTGCGACATTATTCGAAATAAATTCAACTCTGTATGGATTAGTAAGATTCATTCTTTGTACTCAAATTATAAGGTTCTATCATTCCTTCCCATCAATATTGAAGAAGGAATATCTTTCAGAAGTTTTATTACTACTTTGGTTTGTCCTCCGATCCTGGGGTAATAAAGTAGAGCTTTTTTGTCTCACTACATAATAAGAAGAAAAGAAATTATCTTATTAGGTGAAATATGTAAGCTTGAGTAAAGATTAGAATTGACTCTCACAACAGATGAAGTTCTTCATCTTCATCTCCAATTTATATTTTTGAACATGCAATAAATATTCAATAGACAAAAAAGGTCAACCTCAAATATAAATTAAGTAACGTACCCCATATATAAAAGGGGTTTTCTTGCAGCTTCTTCCGCTCTAAGATACAAATTATTGACTGAAGCTGATTTTGTAAGCCGAATTGTCCCATTGCCATTTTTAATTTTTCACGTTTACCAATGCATTTGAATAAATACAGAATTTATTGTGAATAAAGATGGAGCTTTTTTATCATATTTTGTTTCATTCAAAAATCTGCAACGTATTCACTCCTTTCTTTGGTTTGTTCGTTCAATATAACTGGAAGTATTTACTTTTCCCAGTGGACAAATATATTTTGAAGTATTGAATATACCTAGAAACCAACATTCATGGAATTGTAATGGTATATTATATTGAGTGAAGTGCTAATTGAGTTTTTCCTTGAAATATACTCCAGTTGAGCTCTATTCAACTTATTTCACTTTATGACATATGTTACGATTATACCAAAAATAAATCTACCTACTTATATACTTCTAAGTGGCAAAACATTATATCGTCAGATGTAAAGTTTAGGAAGTCATTTCTGCAACTTCCTGGGATGTTGGTATGATTACATGAACTTGCTCTTCTAGTCTGAGCCCAGGAGAATCCATAAAAATTTCTGTTCAAATATAATTATAGAAATATTTTTTCATATTGTATATATTTCCATCTAAAATATCAGAATAGTATTATTTCATTTTACGTGAATGATATTTGTGGTCAGTTTGTTTCGAAAATTCTCAAAAAAAAATATTGAGTTATATTTTTGAGTAATATACAGAGAAGACATAATGATAAATTTTTACACTACCTCAGTAATTTTGCTACAATTATTACCTCAAAGCAATAATACGAGTGTAAGGTGGTTATCTAACTTAGTTTTGAGTATCATTAGAAAATGTACAATTATTTATTATTGTTTTGAATATTGTGATTCATCATTGATTTAGTTAGAGATTAATTATATATGCAATGTGTGATATATTAGTTATATATGCATTATCATTTCTTTATTTTTCAATGTGTAAATGCTATTGTGAGTTTTATACTTGTCTGTATTCCATTTTCTAAACGCATAAATATATAAGATACATCCATAGAAAAAAAAATATTTCACCCAATGTAGTATATTCCTCTGAACTTTATATTTCATGAAAAGCATTTTCAACTTTAACTCAGGTAATATCTGCTTTAAAAAGTCAGCCTCAATTGAAGAAAATACCTAATGTTTCATCATATGAATTGAAGTTTTTTTGTTCATATTTCCTCCGAATAAACAATTATAATCTCTTAATTCCAATACAGTCTCATTAGAAATATTTTACTAGAGTTGACGCTGTTTTGAATTATGTCCAACTACTGTATTGAATTTTCACTTCAGCAAGTATGGTCTAACATCACTTTATCTTTATGATTGAAGCATTGTTTTCAAGATATTTTATTCCTAATGTTCCAAGAATTTGATTTGGATTTTATTTGATCATGTTTCATCTAAAGGTAAGCAAGAATGCAATCTCAATTGTGTAGTACGAGTATATTGATGCAGACTTAATGTTGAACATTTCATTTATCATTCTTGCAAGTATTTCTACAACACACCTACAATAATAAGTAGTATTCTATTAAATACACTTTATGTGATCATATTAAACAATAAATAGAAGATTTAGCTCTGAACATTCAATTCAGTTGCTTCATGCCTAGGTATATAAACAAATGTAGTTTGATAATTGATGAGGCTGATACTTGATGTAAATCGATAAACATAATAAAACATAAATTCAATGGACGATGAATCTACTCTGTGATAGTTCATAATTAAATGATAGGTAATAATAAAACTTGTCTAAAAATCACTGACTGAACAATTCTTTATTCGACTAGTCATTACTAGGACTAGTCATTCTTGATAATGCTGTAAAAGGCGAAACTAGTCGAATAAAGAATTGTTCAGTCAGTGATTTTTAGACAAGTTTTATTATTACCTATCATTCATAATAAAACAATTATTAAAATGTTAAATTATATGTGTGAATCTTTTTTTACAAATGTAGATTTTTTTAAATACAATGCATTCTCCCTTTATGATCTAGAACAATGAGTTGCACAAAAGACATTAAATAATGAGTACTTCTTCTTGCTGAAATGCTAACAATATAATGATGTTCAATATAGTATTTTATTATCATTTATAAAACTGCTTGGACTCCCTAATATATTTTAAACCAGTTCATTTTCATTCTCAAATGAGCAGGTATCTCTCTTAGTAGTCCTACTCTTAGTAATATAGTATGTTATATGTAATAGTATCTTGTCTAATATTTATCAAATGGAAATTATATAGTAATTCAATTCGAAGTACACTGAATATTTTTGGTAACATGAAAAATACTATAAAAACACAAACATTTGCAACAACTTTCATCTTTTCTCTCTAGTCTTGATACTCAATTTCCTTCTTGCTGAAATAAATATTGTTTCTCATTTCAAGTCGAAGTATAATTATATAATACACTTATGAGGTATCTTACTTCCATGTGTTAACTACATGTCAGAATGTAGCACGATATAATATTCATAACACGAAGCAATTTTAACCTAGAGGGTTCTTAAATATTCACTCAATAGTAGGATATTTAATTCCATTTAAAACTCTCAATTGAATATCCTGAAATATTGTAAATTAAGTGAAATATTTCTATCACTATTTCAGTTCACTTTCATTTCATGAAGTAGCAGATTATAATATAATGAGCATATTTATCTAGTAGTTATTACATACAGTTTTAAGTCCAAACACCTCGAGAAATATTTATAACGAAATATATTCATAATATACAATATCTTCATTAATATTGGGAACCTAAAATTTAAAAACGCCATAGTATTCAAAGGGAACTTTCATTTGTTTTGATGAGCGGTAACCTGAAAGGCAAACTAGTCATTGACAGTTGAACAGTTGGTAACTACCAACTGCATTCCCCTCTTGCCGCACTACCACCCGTTCTAGTGATAAAAATATACATTTCAGGCTGGGCACCTTTTGCGAGCGGTATGTACATATATATATATATATATATATATATATATATATATATATATATATATATATATATTTCGGTGACATAGGATATCTGAAGATGAGCCATTAATCAGGAAGAACCTATGAGATTTATATATATATTGCTTAAATTATCTGTATCAGATTTTTGTTAATAGCAATTTCCTGTCTTTTCACATATGAAGTATTTCTAGGAAAAGGCGTTTGTTGTAATTGTTTGCGTGATCTAAAATTCTTGTGGCATTGTAATTCATATTATGACCAGTGGCTTGCACGTGTTGGGTTAATGAAGAGGAATTCGTCTTGTTAGTATTTCGGCAATCACTTTTATGAGAAATGATCCTCGAATGAAGATTTTGGGATGTTTGACCTATATATACAGAATCGCAATTTTGACAAGGAATTTTGTAGACGACATTTGATTTGAATTTCAATTCTATGGGATGTTTTGTGCGAGTGAATAATGACTGTATCGTTAATGTGTTTTTTTGGCTATTTTTATTTTATTATGGAATAATTTGATCAGTTTTGGCGTTAGATTGTGTATATGCGGTAGAACACCGAATGGTAGATTCTTCTGGGCTGTTGTTGCTGATAATTTCCCTGGTTTGTTTCACTTATATTGCCTACAAGCTCTCAATAATTTATCAATCAGTTTAGGGGATAACTATTATCAAGCAGAATTCCCTGAATTTTGAAATATTTTTCTGATACAATTCTGGATGACAAATATTTTTATAATGTCTTTTGAACTCTAGTATGAAATTCTTTTTTTCGTTTTAAATGGATGGTAGGAAAGGTAATTTATGTAACGTCCTGAATGAGTGTTCTTTTGGTACCAGTCTAGCATTTATGCAGTTATTTTTTCTCATCACTCAGAGTATCAGAGGAAAGGAATGCTATTGTTATTCTCTGTTTCGACGGTGAATTTTATCGAGGGGTGATAGGGAATTGAATGTTTCAACTATTTCGTCGATTTTATTTGCGTTAGGAGCATTAATTGAGGAAATTATTGGACGTAGGAAAAAGTTCAGGTTTATGTATTTTTGGGTAGACCATAAAATCCATTCCACACTTAACTACGTAATAATTAGTTTAGATGTTGTTTCTTTATTTTCGAACATACCCCTGGAACTTAGTATAAAATCAATAAAAAAGCACTGGCAAAAAAATCAAAATTTCACGAGTATATCCCTCGAAACAACTTTAGAATTATTAACATTTCATTTCCAACAGTAATTATTTTGCGATTGAAGAAGGCGCATTTACTATCAACAAGTGTTTGGAACACCCATGGGAAGCTGTCTTTCTCCAATTATTGCACAATATGTAATGGACGATCTTTTGAATTCATGTATACCTAATCTATCCTTTTGAAATACCCTTCCTGAAAAAAGACCATTCGGTGTTCTACCGCATATACACAATCTAACGCCAAAACTGATCAAATTATTTCATAATAAAATAAAAAATAGCCCAAAAAAAAACACATTGATACAGTCATTATTCACTCGCACAAAACATCCCCATAGAATTAGAGAATTCAAATCCAAATGTAAATCTACAAAATTCCTTGTATAGAAATTGCACGATTCTGTATATATGGAGGAATTAAACTTATCCCAAAATCTTCATTCGAAGATCATTCTCATAAAAGTGATTGCCGAAATGCTAACAAGACGAATTCCTCTGCATTAACCCAACACGTGCAAGCCACCTTTTCCTAGAAATGGTTCATATTAAAAAGACAGGAAATTGTATTAACAAAAAATCTGATACAGATAATTTAAGCAATATATATATATAAATCTCATAGGTTCTTCTGATTAATGGCTCATATTCGGATATCCTATTCACCGAAAAATCCATTCTGAATACATAAAAAACAAATTCATTCTCTTTTCGTTAGTCATAAAACTTCGGCCAACGTTATGCATTTTAAGAAACGCCCTTAAAAACATCTGGGAACACTCTACTTGAAAAGCCAAATTGAGAAATACGGTCATTGTCGTGGCTTCCTTCAACTATCCAGCACGTAGAATGCAGTAACATTCCAACCCAATGCATTTGGGAACACTTGTAGTTATTTTCAAAATTCAAAAAACTAATGTACTTTCGGACTAACTTCACAGTAATTGTAAGAAAAAAACTTTTATAGTGCCTTGCTATATAAACTGTTAATTTTTGTACTATTTTAGCCCTGAAGAAGAAAATAAACATTTTCGAAAGCTTGGAAAATACTAAAGAGGTAACTGATTTTCCTGTCCTAGACTGCAATCCCAATTAAACACTGAAAATACATATCTACAGTCGTTAAACATTCAACTATATATATATATATATATATATATATATATATATATATATATATATATATATATATATATATATATATATATATATATAATTATGGAATTTGTGAATTGTATGGTCGAAATATTGATAATGATATTGTATATTGTGAATATATTTCGTTATAAATATATGTCGAGGTGTTAAGATCCATTAAATCTGGATGTAATAACTACTAGATGAATAATAATCTGCTACTTCATGAAATGATTTTCTGAACTGAAGTAGTGATTAAAATATTTCATTGAATTTATTATATTTCAGGATACACAATTAAGAGCTTATATTGAATTGAATATGTTACTATTGAGTAAATATTTCAGAATCTTCTAGGTTAAAATTGCTTCGCTTATGAATATTGTATTGTGCTACATTCTACCATGGAGTTAATTCATAGATGCAAGATATTTTATGTTACCAGAAATATTCATTGTAGTTTAAATTGACTTACTACATAATTTCCATTTGATAAATTGACTACACACTATCCCAGATAATCAAATACTAAAAAGTACTTATATGAAAAATAAATTGAAGTGGTTTAAATATATTATTAGGTCCAAGCAGTTTCACACATGATACCAAGTACGATATTGCAAATTGAATACCATTATGTTGTTAACCTTTCAGAAAAGAGTAAGTATACTCATTATCTCATTTGTTTTGTGGTAATTCATTGTTCTAGGTCATATAGAAAGAATGCATTTTTTAAAACAAATCTAACAGTAGTTTCTACATCTAGCTATATAGCAACTGAATTGAATGTTCAGAGCTAAAGCGTCTATTTCTATGTTTGATATGGTCAATAAGTGTATTCGATAGAATAGTAATTGATTATAATAGGTGTTTTGTAGAATTACTTGACAGAATATTGTGATGAAACATGCAATGCTTCAACATTAGGTCAGGATCAATAATAAGAAACACAACAGTTGTTTTCATTATTTTATTCATTTTGTGGTAACTAATTGTTCTAGGTCATATAGAAAGAATGCACTGAAGAAAACACATCTATATTTGTTTATACATCTAGGTATATAGCAGCTGAATTGAATGTTCAGAGCTAAAGCTGCTATTTGTATGTTTAAGCATCACACAATAATTGTATTTTGATAGAATACTACTTATTATTTATAGGTGTTTAAGTAGAAATACTGCTGCCAGAATAATGAATGGAACATGCAATGCTCCAACATTAAGTCAGTACTCACATATTATTACATAATTGAAAGTTGAACTTTTACTTATCTTCTTGTTGAAACATGATTGAATAAAAATTCAAATCAAATCCGTTGGCTTTATGCATCATTAATTGGTGAAATATTACTGTCAAGAGCCTGATTCGAATTCTTACTACACAATTCATTAATCAAAAAATTGTGTTAGTTGAATTACTGAGTTTCATTTTAATATAGCCAATTTAATCTCAATTTAGTATAAACATACTTGCTGAAGTGACAATTCAATACAGTAGTTGGAAATAATTCAAAACAGCGTCAACTCTAGTAAAATATTTCTAATGAGACTATTAGAATAGTTACATCATAGCTTAAGAGATTATAATTGTTTATTCGGAGGAAATATGAACAAAAAACTTCAATTCATATGATGAAGCATTAGGTATTTTTTCAATTTGAGGCTGACCTTAAAAAGCAGATATGACCTGAGTGAAAGTTGAAAATGTTTTCCATAAAATATCATAAAGCTCATTGGAATATACTACAGTGGATGGAATATTTATTAATATTTCTACGGATGTATCCTATATTTTTATTCGTTAAGAAAATGGAATACAAACAACTACAAAACTCACAATAGCATTTACACATTGAAAAATAAAGAAATGATAATGCATATAAATCTAACTCATCACACATTTCAATAAGAAATAATGGTACATTTTTCAATGATACTCAGAACTAAGTTAGATAACTGTAACCACCTTATACTCATATTATTGCATTGAGGTAATAATTGTAGCAAAGTTACTGAGGTAGTGTAAAAATTATCATTATGTCTTTTCTGTATATTACTCAAAAATATAACTCAATATTTCTTCTTGAAAATTTTTGAATCAAATTCAACACGAATATCATTCAAGTAAAATGAAATAATACTATTCTGATATTTTAGATGGAAAAACATACAATATGAAAAAGAATATTTGTATAATTACAGTATTTGAACAAAAATTGCTAAGATTGTCATGCATTCTCCTGGGCTCAGATTAGAAGAGCAAGTTCGTGTAAACATACCAATATCCCAGGAAGTTGCAGGAACGACTCCCTAAACTTTATACCTGACAGTACAATGTTTTGCCACTTAAAGGTAGATAAGTAGGTAGATTTATTTTTGGTATATCTTAACATAAGTCAGAAAGTGAAATAAGTTGAAAAGAGCTCAATTGGAGTATATTTCAAGGAAAAGCTCAATTAGCACTTCACTCAATATAATATACCATTACAATTCCATGAATTCTGGTTTCTAGGTATATTTAATACTTCAAAATATATTTGTCCACTGGGAAAAGTGAATACTTCCAGTTATATTGAATAACTTACAATAAACGAACAAACCAAAGAAAGGAGTGAATTCGAAGAAAGCTCCATCTTTATTCACAGAAATTCTGTATTTATTCAAATGCATTGATGAACTTAAAGAATTAAAAACTCGGAAATGGAAAAATTCGGCTAACAAAATAAAAAATCAGCTTCAGTCAATAATTTGTATCTAAGAGCGAAAGAAGCTGCAAGAAAACCCCCATTTTATATATGGGGTACGTTTCCTAATTTATATTTGAAGTTGACCTTTCTTGTCTATCGAAATCTATTTGCAATATTTATTCCATGTTCAGAAATATAAATTGGAGGTGAAGATGAAGAACTTCATCTGTTGTTAGAGTCAATTCTAATCTTTACTCAAGCTTACAGATTTCACCTAATAAGATAATTTCTTTTCTTTTTATTATGTAGTGAGACAAAAAGCTCAACTTTATTTCCCCAGGATCGGAGGACAATCCAAAGTAGTAATGAAACTTCTGAAAGATATTCTGTCTTCACTATTGATTGGAAGGAATGATAGAACGTTATGATTTGAGTACAAAGGATGAATAATACTAATCTATATAGAGTTGAATTTATTTCAAATCATGTCGCAAAATTCCAAAAGAAAAATTCTCAAATTGAGTTCAGTGAATTTTAAAGTGAGGACTACCTAACATAATACTTCTGAAGTCATATGAATTCATAATCATTAAATTCGGTCAAAAATAAAGTCCAACTGAAGTACATTTGTCTTCAATACTTCTAGAGAAAAGAAAATTGTATTTTACTTGTGTCTCCTTTATACTCTGCTCACAAAATTACCCAGCATGATGAAGCTTAATAAACCAATCGCGAAGTAGAAGTTGTTTTTCAAATTTCGAGTTTATAATGCAATGCCTACCTACTACTTTTGAATTAATCGAAAAATTTTTTAGAAATTGTTCGAAAATGAATAGCTATGAAAAAAAAATTTGAATTTTTAACACCTAACAAATAAAAATAGACATTAGCCACCAATTTTGAACGGACAATGAAGATCCAGGTGCCAGTAAGATTTTGTGAAGATATTTGATGTGGAACATGTTCATGTAATCAGGTCCTTGACGCACGTTTCATCTGAAAACAGAAAAATGTGCATATAAAATAATTGGTGAGGGCACTAATAACATAACAATTACAAAGGGTATTATGAATTTATGTAGGTTTCAATGCTAATCTTGTATGAATTCCAACTAAGTAGTGGTTGATTTTCAAATTTTATACTTTCTCCACGAAACTTTTTTCAAGAAGCAATTAAGGCCAATCAGTTATTAAATTATCTGTCTGTCGATCGAAAACTAAACCTGGCTGAAGTTATAAAATCATCAAAATTTTCAGAAATTCCTAGCGCAGTTCCAACATCTAGCAAATTCACAGGAGCGAATAAATTTCACTAATATTTATATATGTACCTGCAATTTTTTGACTGTTAGTTTGGATCTCTATTCCAGGAGCCATGATTCCTGTGTTTTTCAGTTCTACAATGGATGACTTATTGCTTTTTTTGTCACGAATATTCCAGATCCAAGAGCATATTTCTTTTGTTTTTCATCAAAATTCTCAACATCATGTCATGCATGACCTCTGTCGACAATTCTTCGACACTGATGCACCTTTGAGCTTTTATACTTCAACAGTTAAAACTAGTATTTTAAGAGCCAGTAGACATCTAACGACACACATTTTAGGAAATCTCAAAATTTTTTCATTGAGACAGTTTTACCTAGCATACATGAAATGGCTGCCATTTTAATATTTGAAAATTTATTATTATACGTATTCGAAAAAGGAGGTTATTTCCTTGTGGCAGATCATTTGAACTTATAACCCCCGTTTCCCTTAAAAAATAACCCAGGCTAGCCTCTAACGAGGGGTCACACATTCGTTCTGATTGATATTCAGTAATAACAAAGTTAAAATGTATGAATTTACAAAATTTCTTGCATTTACAATAAAATAAACTAACTTATTTATATAACTTCACAGACGTTTGATTCCCAAGTTGTCCTTTGATATTTGCTGCTTAAAACTCCAGCGAGTTGTTTCCAACGCTCCAACATCGGTGAATTTGAGGCTCTAGCCAAGATTGAAGTATAGCTCCAGTGAATGTTGAATTACAGTTCAATTGGAGATAGTTTGAAAGCTCCCGCGGAGGTTGTTTCACTGCTCCCGCGGAGGTTGTTTCACTGCTCCCGCGGAGGTAGTTTTACAGCTCCCGCGGAGGTAGTTTTACAGCTCCCGTGGAGGTAGTTTCACAGCTCCAGCGGACGTAGTTTCACTGCTCCAGCGGAGGTAGTTTTACAGCTCCAGCGTAGGTGGTTTTACGGCTCCCGCGGAGGTGACTAAAAACATTTAGGCAAATCAACATCCTATTTTTGGTTGAAGTTATTCCAAGGATTTCTGTAGGGTTTCGTTGGCACAATTACATTTACAAATAGTATGATATACTTTGAATATACTAAGAAATAAAGTAAGTGTTCTAACATTAAATACGAACATGAGATACGAACACGTGGAATTAGCCATCGTTAACCCACAAAAATCTTGAGACTATTTGAAAAATTAAATGAGTAGACAAATCGAGAATAATTTAAATTAGAAAATGTAATAATGATTACTGCAACATTGAAAGATAAACAACTTGAAAAGATATAAAAAAATGGAAATGGCAAAGTGAATAAAATAAAAAATTTAACTCAGGTTTTCCAGACAAAGCATTTATACTTAAAATAGAATTTCTTTTCATAACTTACCGTCAGTTTAGACGCCACAGATAATTGATTAAACCACTTGGTTGTATAATTAATATAAGAATATAATCAAATTAATTATAATCTACAAAGTCTTATGTTTAAGATTACGATGTTACTTCTCAGATGGATAATTAACGAAAAAAAAAGGTGGAACGTGAATTCTGCCCACTTTTTCTGCATTTTTGATGTACGCATGTTATCGCGATCGAGTCCAGCGACGAAGAACATAAAAAGTAAATCAACAATTCAGTGGCGGCGGTTGTGTGGGGAATTCACATGTTACACACCCCCTTCACCAGGATAAAAAAAAAAAATTTTTTTTTATAAAATACTGAAAATTCAATTTTCAATTCACAAGAAAGGAAAAAAATTTGAAATTCAAAAGAGAATTCAACAATTAATAAGAAAAAATGTGGACTTTTGAGATTTCGAGAAAAATTGAGCAGATAAAGTTATGGAATAGTGACTGAATATAAAGTAATAAAATTTTTGTTAAATATAATTAAGGCATTTTACATTGTCAAGTAATCCATGTTTGAGCCGCAGAAGAAAAAGCAAAACGTTAAGATAATACAAGAAATTTATAAGATAAGCTATTAAATAAAAGTTATAAAATAATTTGAGGTAAACTTAAATAATAAGAAATTATACACATAAACGTATGCATATATATAAATATACATATACACGCATATACTATGAAATTTAATTGAAAGGATCAGCACTTGACATTGAACCGCAAGTGCCTACCGGACATACCCCTGTCTAAATCTCTGAGATTTAATTGAAAGAGATGTTAGAAATAAGATGTTTTGCAATATGGTTTGTCTTACGAAACAAGCGTTTTACTTCACAACACAAAAGTTCTAGGTAAAGTTAAGGCCTGAAGGGCAAAAAAAAAAATATATGGTAGCGACGTGGAAGCAAGAAGGCGCAACTACCGGGGTATGAGTGTTGGTATTATACAGAGCAATCAGCCCCAAACTCTGCGAATATAAGTGCTGTATTCATCATTCAGATGAAAAAGATATAAAGAACAACATACGAAGGATAATCCTACAAAAAGGAAACGATGAATACAAGTAACTTAAAAAAAATATCAAAATAAGGAAAATATATAAGTGTATTCATCATCGAAACAGAAATAAAAGAAATATATGAGGATGTTAGTCCTATAAACCAAAAATTGATGAATACAACGTAAACAAAATAGGTATAAGATAGCTCAATAATAAGTAATTTGTCTCTCTACATTGTTGAATGAAGATAAATGTTTTATTTATCAAAGAGAAAAATTCACAGCACTACGCCTTAACAGATTGCTGTACACGAAACAAAGATATGCTAAAAATTTGTGAAGATCAGGTAAACTACAATAAGATAAATGTCGACACATTTTAGCGAAGAACAAAGATAAATGTTTTGTGTGCAAAGAGAGAAATTCACAGCACTATGCCGTAACAGATTGCTGCACACAAAACCAAGATATGCTAAAATTAGTGATGAACAGGTAAACGTAAGATAAGAAAGATGTCAACAGATTTTAGCGAGGAAAAAAGATAAATGTTTTGTGCACAAAGAGAAAAATTCACAGCACTACGCCGTAAGATATTGCTGCACACAAAACCAAAATATGCTAAAATTAATGATGAACAGGTTAACGTAAGATAAGAAAGATGTCAACACATTTCAGCTAGGAAAAAATATAAAGTCAACAATATGATTAAGGGGCATGAGACAAAAATAAGGCATGTTAGTACAACGGTAGTTAATACAAAGAGTTGGTTAAAAGTAGTCAAATCAAGTGAATTCATAGAAGTTATCCACCTATCCAAGAGTTACTACTTATCAAATAAGAAAAAAAACATATAAGGAAAACCTCTACGAAAAGTGAAAATAGATAGAGTACCAAAATGAAAAGCAAAATCAGTAAATTCATATTGCCTTGATGTTCTGGACCTAAAGTTCTGTATCCCACCCAACCAAGTATTATCTAATTGAACCAGTTCATACTATTAAGACATTTTTAGAAAAGTAGACAGAGATAATATTGAGCAAGGATGATCTGGCTCAAGTAGATCATACCGCCCTGGAATTTCAATAAAAATTAAAATCCACAGGCTCAAAGATACTATAAAACACTAGAAAAATCTTAAACGAACTATGAGAAACTCAAAACGTTGATTACGAAATCGTAAGATGCTTTTGCACAGATATTATTTCAGAGCAAATACAGACAGGTCATTCTGCAGATCAATTAATAAAAAGAAAAAAACAATTGAAGGAAAAGATAAAGATAAAAGGGCGCCAGCAAGTGGTTAACTTGCATAAAAACAAAATTACTGTACAAAGATAACTGCATCTAGAAAGACACAAAAGGTAATAAAAAAACTGAATCTCCAAGAGACTCTCAAATTTATAAATAATGAAATTGGTATTAAAATCGATGAATTAAAAAAAACACACTTGGCTGAATATCACTAATTATATTGAAAACTCTACACATGTTTCGGTTGATTAACCCATTGTCAAGAGTATACTAGTACAATGTTACTGATTAATATTGGATACTCTTTAAAACATGTATATCCCATTACAAGAGTATAAGCCATTATCACGAGTATACGATATTTTTGATTTACATTGTATTCTGTTGATAATGGGTTAACCACCCGAAACCTATGTAGAGTTTATAATATTTTTAGTGAAAGTTAAGCCTTGTGTGTTCATTTTAACTCATTGTTTCAAAAAACTTATTGTTTAACTTAAAGTTTCACAACGATATAAGCGAAATCTCCTTGTCATTTATTGGAATTGGGATTGTTTTGATATACATACAGAGGTGACCAGCAATTGAGTCGGTATTCTCCTTCTTCTTCTTACTATGTACTTGGACAATTTTTCTTCATGGAATGTTGAAATCCCTGAATTTATTGCATCATTTAATGAACTGACAGTAGTAATTTTATTGTGTCCAATCATTTCCATTAATTTCAAAATATCTGTTATTTTGTTTTAAAAACTGTATATACTATAATCTGAACATCTGCACGTGAAAGATTATGCTCTGACTTGAGAACGTGTTTCATATAGTTCGAGTATTCTTTGCTTAGTTTTGATTGAATCTTATAACAATGTTTTTTTCGGCTTCTGTTGAGTTGAAATTGAATAATTTCTCTTAAACACACATTGCAAATTGTTATTCTTCTTTTACATTTCTTGTTCAAGGTCTGATTTTTGATATTCATCTTGCTGAATTTCGTTAAATTTGTTTATATTATCATTTTATTTTCCGTTTTTTCATTAGGAACACAATTTGTGTGGAAAACCGAATGAAGTTCCCATTATTGTTATGAAAACTATTGAATAAGTAATGATGAGCAAAACGTGTTATAATTCCCTTAAAAATTCCTGATAACTTGTCTCATAGAGTGTATTCATTTATTTCAAAATGCCCACTCAACAGACAATTATAAACTGTCCAATGAAAGAGCAGAACATATTACAAATGTTAATTACCTTTGAATTAAAAGTTATCTAATATATACAGGTTATGAAAATTTTTTATACAACTTATAGAAATAAAGTATCCGATGATCTTTGATCATTTGTCTACAACACGAAATATTCAATTCTACAGAAAAAGATCAAATAAAAGCATCTTGAAAGGATTACTTCATGAAAATTCACAATTATTCTACGTTGATCCTTTAAATAAACGATTTTTCAAATTTCTCTCGAAATTTTTGAAATACAGAATGAAAATATCCAAGCAGGTCTATGTACTGATTAAGTTAGGCCTATGAAAGTTCTTCAAATTTCCAATTTCTCTGAATTTAGGTTTCACCGTACTATAAGCGGTATTCAATATAAAGATAAAAATCTTACTTATTTCCATATAATTATAATTGGAAATAATTGACTACCTAGAGTTTTGGATTCTCACTATACCTAACAAAATTGATATTCAACATTACATGAAGTTGAATTGTTAATTTGTTGCATCGAACCCTTGATAATTCAATAACACGCTATTGAAAAGTGAATAACTTTGTGTCCCATTTAATATAATTGAAATTTTATGGAATTTTTCCATTATGGGGTAAGCCCACATAATAAATAGTGGAATTCAAGACATTTACGACGGTAAAAAACTGAGTAGGGAAATACAAAGAAAGCAGAGTAGAAATAAGAAGAGTGATGTACTGAACAGAATGATGAACTGTAAATTGAAGTTACATGTGAAAAAGCTGATGAAATATTGAACTTCACAATTGAGAAGGGCTGGTTTGTCCAATTACAATTGATAGATGGTACAAAATTTTGAAATGCAGTATATGAAGCATATATACTAAATATGTATTATTATTTTTATAGTGAAAATTGAGCATTGAATTTTTATGTCTCATTTCATATTGATTTTAATAATCCATATTTCTAGCCATGAATGCCTTCGTCGTAAAACATGGAGAGGTTTTCCGAATGAAGGTATGACAGGTAAAATGTAGATGTGCTCTTAGAATGGTTTGAAATATACATATAGCATATAGGCTTGTTTTTCAAATATAACTGAATGATGATTATTATGGAGTATATATATATATATATATATATATATATATATATATATATATATAAATTCAGAGAGAAATTATTGGGTTTTCTGGTTCTCAAAAATATTTATCAAACATCTATATCACATAACGTTTCGGTCCTTTTCTTGGGCCTTTTTCAAATGAAGTTTCATCAATATACGGTCTTAATATTGTGCGACTGACGAGTTCCTTGCAGAATGAAACATATATGTCTCACACTTCCATCAGGTGTGGCATCGATTTCAATATTTCTCTAACATTCATCCCTTGAAGAATAATGGAGACATCACATCGTACACGTTCACATATCTAGCTCCCTTATTAAATTCTCTTGATTAATTTCAAATTTTCAAATGAATGTTCAAGTGTTCATTTTCTTATATATATATATATATATATATATATATATATATATATATATATATATATATATATATATATATATATATATATATATATATATATATATATATATATATATATATATATATATATATATATATATATATATATATATATATATATATATATAGGTATATATCTATATTATTAGGATTGTTCCCCATGAGGAGAGCGACGGAACTTGAATTCGCAATTATTAGGACTTTTGCTTCATCTTTTTTATCTCCAAAAAACGCTTCATCCACTCTAAATGCGTTTTCTTCCGTTCATTTGTCCATTTTACTCCAAGTTGACGATTTGACGTTTGCTCAAACTTCACATGTGCGATTTTATAGCGACATTCAGTGCGATCTTCGAGATTTTTTATATTGATCTGTTGTAGATCCTTTTGAACCTCTTTTAGCCACTCTGTTCAGCATTTACTATTCATAATTATATCGAGTAGTTTCTTCGTTATTCTGGACTGTTTCATTCTGTAGACATGTGCATAGTACTTTGCTCGTCGTTTTCTGATTTCTTCCGTTATCGTAGGTATTTGTCTTTTGATAAAGTTCATTCTGAGGTCTTTTCATCCAAATACCGTTTCTATTGATTGGCCTTGTTGGATTTTGTTCTTGTTTTTTTCATTTCTCTAATTTTTGAATGCCCGTCAATAACCATTGTTTCAGATGCATAGATTGCTTCTGGAAGAATCGTTGTGTTATAATGCCTCAATTTGGTGCCTCCCGAAATGCACTTTTTGTTATAGTGAGCCCATGTTAGTTTGTAAGCCCTTTGGAGCTTGCTAATTCTCTGTTCATTAGCGGTTCGGTTCAAACCTGAGGACTGTATAACTTCCCTGAGGTATTTAAAACTGACGACTTACAGAATTTCACCATGCTTTGTGATAGAAGATTTAATTTTTGGTGTTCCTTCCAAGTATTTGGTTTTATCATAAGAAATTTGTAACCCGGTTTTCTGCGCAATTTAATGTAATATTTCTACTTCAAGAACGGCTTCAGTTCTGTTGTTTGTGATGATAGCAATATCGTCTGCAGAGGCGAGATATTTGACATTCCATTTTCTTTTTTGATACTCACTTGTATGCCCTTCACGTGAAGTTCCCATTCCCTAATGATCTTTTCTAAAGCAATATTGAAAAGAATTGGCGAAAGTCCGTCCCCCTGCCGCACACCGGTTTCGATTTCAGAGGGATCTGATACTTCGCCCATAAATTTTACCTTGGAATTTGTACCTGTAAGTGTCTGTTTTATAATTGTTCGGGTTCTTCGATCGATTCCAATTTCTTTCATGATTTCAAAAAGGGTTTCGCGGTCTACCGAATCATATGCTTTTTTGAAGTCAATGAATGTGATCACTGTATTTCTACATTTCCTCATCTGTAATATAGTCTTCAAAGTCCAGATCTGTTCAGCACATGATCGGCCTTTTCTGAATCCAACTTGGTATTCCCCAATTAGTGGATCCGCTTGGTGTTCTACTCTGTTTAGGAGTGCTTTAGAAAGTATTTTGTACGCAACCGGGAGTAAGGAAACTCCCCTGTAGTTATTGATATCCATTTCGTCCCCCTTTTTGTGCAATGGATGTATCAACGCGCATTTCCAATCCTCTGGTATCTGTTCCGTTCTCCGGATTTCTGATATTAAATGATGAAGTTTTTGGGTCAAAGTAGTATCGTTCAGTTTCCAGAGTTCCGCGATAATCCCATCTTCTCCTGCTGCTTTGTTGTTTTTGAGTTGCTTGATAATTGCCGTAATCTCTTCCATATCAGGGGCTTGCGATTCTGGATGCGTAAACCCCGAAAAGTCGAACATGAGTTTTTCTTGGGGTGGACTGCAGTTGAGAAGGGTGTTGAAATATTCGGCTAACATTTTGCAGTTATTTTTTGTGTTAGTTTCCAATGCGCCATCGGATTTTCTGAAGCAAAGAGTGGACGCTTGGTATCCTCGCAAGTTTTCTCTGAAAGTTTTGTAAAAATCTCTAGTATTATTATTGGTGAAATCCTTCTGTATTTCGTGACTCCTATTATTATCGTATCTCCGTTTTTCTCTTCTAATTACTTTGGAGGCCTCTTTTTGAGTTGTAAGGAAATTCTCCCAGTTTTCCTCATTTTTATGGCCGTTAAATTTTTCCATGCAGTTATTCTCTTGTCGACTGCTTGGTCGCAGATTAAGTTCCACCAGCGGTGTTTCCTGGTGCGAGGAGGTTGTCCTAGTGTGATGGCTTTCTGAATATTCTTTGTAAGGATTTCCCAATTCGTCGATTCTTTCTGATTGATTTGTGCAATGATTGTATCCTTGTGAAGTTTCAGATATTCTGGATCGGACCTAACTTTTCTGGGTGTAAATTTTTTATTTCTGTTGGGTTGAAATTTTGTTTTTATTTGGAGGAGATAGTGATCCGAATCAAAGACGCCTTTACGAGTTCTAACATTTAAAATTTCCTTTACGTTGTTCTTGGAAATTGCGACAAGATCAATTTGATATTCACCCTGCTTGAGACTGGGCGATCTCCAAGTAGTTAGTTAGCTTATGTGCAGGTTTTTGAAATTGAGTACTCATGATTTTGAGTTCGAAGTTCCTACAGAACGCGATTAACCTTTCACCGTTCTTGTTGGTACGTTTGTGTTTAGTATGGGGACCCGTAGTGTCTCTGAATTTCCTTTCCTTACCTAGCTGTGCGTTAAAATCTCCTAGCAAGATTTTCACGTGGTGTTTTGGTATTTTATTGGTTGTTTCTTCCAATGTTTCCCAAAAATCTTGTCCGCTTTCTGAAACGGTTTTGTTGTGGTGATTAATGGGAGCGTGCACGTTGATTAAAGTGTAAGCTTTATTAGCTGATTTGATAGAAAGCAACGAGACTCTCTCGTTGGGCGATGTGAAATTAATAACCGAGTCTAGTATGGAATTGTGTATCGCGAATCCGGTACCTAAAAGCGGTAATTTGCCCATTACTTTCACGGCAGGTTTCCCTTTGTAGATTCTGAAACTGTCGGTGTCGAAATGATTCTCGTCCATGAATCGTGTTTCTTGGAGAGCGGTGATTTCGAGATTGAACTTTCTCATGGTGTTGGTGAGCTGCTTCAGTTTACCTGTTTTAGCGAGTGTATTAACGTTAATTGTACCGATGTGATATTTTTGTTTGATCTTGAGATAATGGAAGGTTTTTGAAAAGCTCCGATTCTTCTCCGCATGGTGTCCCTGATCCCCAGAATCCGATGATCAGGTGAAGCCAGTCTTTCGACTGGTGCCTGGGGTAGTGATACTTTGATCTTGTTTTCCATCATGCGTTCAAGCTGAATAGAGCTTAGGGGTGGTCTCAATTGAGACCACAGGGTGTACGACTAGATTTTTGAGTTCGAGAAGATTGAAATACAGCCGCCTCAACTAGAGAAACAGACGCTGACCACTGGCCGTCAGATACTGAACAGACGCCAATGGATTTGTTTAGTTAGTTTTTGGTCCGCCCTGTGTATCAGTGTCTCCTATATCTAGGAGACTTTCCCCTATCCACCACCTGGGGAGGCGCCCGATGGTGGTACTAACAAACCCCACACGAGATATATATATATATATATATATATATATATATATATATATATATATATATATATATATATATATATATATATATATATATATATATATATATATATATATATATATATATATATATATATATATATATATATATATATATATATATATATATATATATATATATATATATATATATATATATATATATACAATAAATAAGTAAATAAGGAGTATTGCCGTGTGATATTAATGAGTAAAAGATGAGTTCTCGGCAAAAGTAGGGCCACTATAATTGATACACAACCAATATATTAACCTTGTCTGTATTTCGAACATGTTTACATTCTTCATCAGGACTCGGAAAAATAAATAAGTGTAAAACAAAGTGTTTTAACCAAAAAATTGCATCTTACGGTTAACTAGGCTGAAGATGTAGCCAGACTGTACGTACAGTCTGCGTACGCAGCAGTGAAAATAGGAAATTTTGGAACTTACAGAACTAGATAATCTCATTGAAAACGTAATATAAAGATATATATATATATATATATATATATATATATATATATATATTTCTTGAAATTGATTTATTGCCTGTTTAAGATATATTATTTTGAAAGTTTTTAGCAATAACAGGCTTTTTTGATATGAAAAAGTTTATTTTTGTTGAAGTTTCGTTGTTATATTACAACTTTGTCAAAACTAATGAATAATTGAATTTATGAGTTACTATAGATATCAAATGTCAAACTTATTTTTTAGAAAAATCAAATTAGTTTTTTTGTATCTTCACTCATTGATTTTCATTATCAGTGGAATATTTCTGGCTTAGCATTCGCTTCGGAAGTTTTAGTTTTCTTCACCATGAGGAAACCTCTGAAAAACTCATGGTAAGCCAGATGATTCTAAATATAAGTGTGATTATATATATATATATATATATATATATATATATATATATATATATATATATATATATATATATATATATATATATATATATATATATATATATATATATATATATATATATATATATATATATATATATATATAATTACATATAGTTTTTTATATGTGTGAAACTGAAGGTAGATCTGGAAGGTGATTGTTGTGTGTTTATTTTACGAGTGTTATTTGTGAGGTTTATTAAGTTGTTGTAAATAGAATTAAGATGTTTAATGTCTGTTCTTTCATTTACTGTGTTTTTAAAATTTTTACGAATGTGTAACATTTTTAAAATTTCTCTACTTTTTTTGTCCTTTTCAGTTGCCAAAATGTTCGTATTTTTGTAATCAAAATAATGTTTTTCTGTTATTTTATGTAAGGCTGTAATTTGAGTTTTTGCGTATTTATGCGCTTTGATTCTTTCTTCGAGATTTTGTGCTGTTTGTCCGATATAGCTTTTATTGCAATTGTTACACGGAATATTATTAACTGTATGAGGTTTTCTCTGAGTTACAGATTTACTTTTTAATTTTGTATATATTTCTTCGATTTGATTTTTGGCAGTATGTGCTATTCTTAAATTATAAGGTTCTAATATTTTAGCAATGTTTGTACTTAATTTTGGAATATATGGTAAGGGAATGTAATTATTTTCGTTTGATTTACTTCTTTTTGAATGTAAAGTATTATATAATTTATGAATTCTGTTTTTCACGATTTTGTTGATTAAATTTAATGGGTAATTATTTTTCATGAGAAGAGTACGAACTTCCTTAAGTGTTTCATGTCGTAAACATGATGTTAATTTTAGTGATCTATCTATAAAATTAATTATTATACCTTTCTTCTGGGAATAGTGATGATGACTTATATAATTTAAGGTTCGTTGCGAATTTATTTCTTTTCTGTACCATCTTGTAAAAATTTTGTTATCTTTCCTTATAATTGTTATATCAAGAAAATTCAATTTTTCATCTTTTTCAAGTGTGAATTGTAATTTACTATGAAAACTATTGAGACGTTCTAGTATATTATTAATTTAATCTTTATCTGCTATTATTAAACAATCATCAACATATCTTTTATATAATAAAATATTTCCTTCCAAATCTTTTATTACATCTTCTTTTGAAAATTCCATTACTAATTGTGCAATAACACTTGATATTAGACTGCCCATTGCGACACCATCTAGTTGTTGATAAAATTTAAAATTTTATGTTTCATGTTCATGACAAATATCATATAGTTTCGAAAATAAAATTGAACGAGTATGTATTAGTTCGTAATTGAATTACTATTAATGCTATATTTGTAATCTGACATGTAGATATTTGAAGCAAGGCTTCAAATTATAGGTATCCTCAGTTGTTAATATTATTCTTCTTACTTATTTTTTTAGGTTTTCGTCATGAGTTTTATGCGTCCTCAGATCTCCATAAAGTAGAGTTTGAACATATGTTTATTAATGGAAAATGTTATTTTCCATTAGGAAAAGGAACGAACGAATGTTCAGTTTTTTTCTAAGAATTATTTCTAGGGTGTGTTTGATCAATGACTCAGATGTAACAAGGTCGTGTTACATTGTTCCATTTTCAACTATTGAAAAAAGTTGAAACTTTTTGAAACTATTTTCAACAGTTGAAAAAAGTTTTCAGATTTCTCTTTTTTCATTGATACAACTAATTTGTTAAATTGCAATTCAAAGTTGCTTGAATTCTGAATGGTACTTTAATAAAATTGGAAGGCATTTTCATCATTTTTCAATGGAAATTGAACAGGTGTAATGAATACAACATACATAATATCTTAAATGAACACTTATTACAAATACTGTAACATGATATATTATTTTTTAAGTGCTTTGGTGCTAGACACAGCATCTGATATTGTTCCATTGTACGGAATTCAATATGTGAGTTGTATGAAAATTACTTAATTATATGATACACCATTTCTCACATTCGTTTTGAGAATTTTTTTTTCAATTCTAATTTATTGGTTAGTAGTCTTGACAATTGAACAACGCTGGCGATTCGCCTGTTTATATAATATGGTACATAAAACATATTTAAGCAGCGATAATCATTCTGTTTATGAAAAATTATATCACAATAGTTTTTTAAAACACTTCAACATTTCAAATTAAAATAATAGCATTTAATCATAAATATCGGATTGAGACATTACTATCTTTTCAAGTCGAAATTGCAACCAACAAAGTTGCCATTTTGGATAGTATAATCAATAATAGATTGCCAACATTTATCACCATAAAGCAAATTCGGATTTCCTATTATAATAAGAAGTAATTTGGCTCTGCTTAATGCCACATTTACTCTTCTGTGGCTTGAAATGAAACCTAGACCATGTTTTAAATCAGTAGAAATATGTTCTTGATTAGAACGTACAGTTGACAAGATAACTACGTTGAATTCTTGGCCTTGGAACTCCTCTACACTTCCAATTCTAGGTAGTTCAAATTCAGCTTCTACCAGAACGTTTCGTATCTCCTTCACCTATAACATAAGAAAAAACAATAAGAAACCAAAAAAGAACATCGGATATGGATATATCTATTAATTCCTTGTCAAAATTGCGATTTTGTATTTATATATAGGTCAAGCATCAAAAAACCTTCATTCGAGAATAATTTCTCATAAAAGTGATTGCCCTAATACTAACAAGAAGAATTCTTCTGAATTAAGCCAAGACACTGATCACAATATGAATTACAATGCAACTACAGCAAACGCATTTTCTAGAAATGTTCCATATCAAAAACACAGAAACTTAATAAAAACATTAATAAGAAATCTGACACAGATAATCTAAGCAACATATATTTAAATCTGATTGGTTATTCTGATTAATGGTCCATATTATGATATCCAATTTACCATAAAATCAACCCCCAGTGCACTAAATAAACTCATTCTCTTTTCATCAAATGATAATACCTTCGGCCAACGTAACTTAGGAAACGCGCGGGAAATTCACATCTGGAAACAGTCCACTTGAAAAGGTTAATTCAGAATTTCAGTCAGCGACGTTTCTTCCCCCAATGACGTTAAAATTTAATAATCAATTTGATCATCTCTAAATTTATTTTCTAGCTATGCGCAATATGATCAGACAAATGTGGTTTGTCTGATCAAAACGGTCTGAACGGTGAAACGGCAAATTGCCGTTTCACCGTTCAAAATATTTGTAAATAAGATGTCTATACAGGTTGAAGAGTGATTAGTAATTCATGTGGGTTCATTTATCGAAATGACTATGTTGAATGAATGATATGAGCATTTTTACATCCTTGTTCTCTTTCTTAAGTAAATGAATGTTAAGTCCACCTGTTATTATCAGGTTTATATTATTTCCCTTATTCATAATATCCAAAACCAGTGTTAGTTTCTGAAATAGGAGATTGATATCTCCTATAAATTTGAGCAAAAATCGTCGCGCCAACCTGGAATAAAATGCGCAGACGAACGGAAGGAAGAGCATTCTGAGGGAATGAAGAGTTTTTGAGAAGCAAAAAAACTGAAGCAAAAGCCCTCAAGTTCAATGGTCCAATGGGAAATAATTGTTATAATAAGAATACTAATATATAATTACTGAAAAAGCATACAACTTACTTGCTTTACATAAGGCGAAATAACTCCTACATCCTCAGACTTCAATCCTAATCTATACAAATCGTTGATGTAAAAGAATACCTGACTAGCTTCGCATGGATTAAACCACGACGGTGAGTCAGGTGTTTGGAAGTTTTCGCCATTCACGCCATGAAAAATAATACTAGGCAATTTTCCAGTATCCTTGTTTCTTATTAGAATCTCGCTCAATTTTTCGAGAACAATCATTTCTTCGCTATGTTCATTCTCGTCTGAAATCATTGGAATCAAATCACCTTTGTAGAAAAGGCAACTCGTCAATTTTAGTAAGCTCGGCATGCTTCTGTAGTTGCACAAAAGTTTTGTGACCAATCTTGGATCATATCCGCATGTATCTGGGAATCCGACTGGGTCTGTTACATAGGGGAACCTATTAAGAAGACGTTCCACAAAAGACTCTTGAAGACCACAGTCATCAGCTATTTTTGAAAGGATAACTGGGCCAAGCTGCATAGGATCTCCAGCTAATATTGCTTGACCCGATTGCTTGTCCAAAAACGCCAAAGGAATCATAATTTCAGGTTCCATCGCTTGACCTGCTTCATCTATCATAATATGTGAAAAGTGACCTAAAAAAATGTATGAAGTTAATAAGAATAACATTTTTTCATTCTACATATATTATAATTTAAGCTCACATATGATAAATTACACTCAATACATTTATTATATATATATATATATATATATATATATATATATATATATATATATATATATATATATATATATATATATATATATATATATATATATATGTGTGTGTGTGTGTGTGTGTGTGTGTGTGTGTGTGTGTGTGTGTGTGTGCTATCAAAGTACAATATAACTTTCTTTCGATAATTTTTGACAAATTATTCAAAAGAACATTATAGCAGAGCTGGCTGTGTGAAATATGAACAATGCGATGTCTCCATTCTCCTTCTAGGGATCCATTTTGGAGAATATTGGATTCTCCATTATCCTTCTAGGGATAAATGTAAAAAAAGAATCTTGAAATCGATGCCTACATTTATTGAAAGCGTGAGACAGTCACTGTTTCGTACTACAAGGTACTCTATGAGTCACGCCACGTTCAACAAATGAAAGTCAACGATTTCAATTCTCACATACCCTTTCATCGATTGTAAGACAGAAATATAGAGTAAGTCGAATGAATATATAATGCATAGATTAATGTACATCTCAAATCTTAGAATAAATGAAAAGCACATTAATACATCTACATTGAAAGTTCCACACGTCCTTATCAATTAAGATACTATATTTTAAGTCCAGTTTTTTGGAACAATTTCATCTAATTTGATGAAGTAATACGCCATTTAGGTTGCGGTTGTAGAATCGCTCGTTGTCATTTCTCAGAACATGTCAGAAATTCACTACAAGAAAAAGAATTTTGTAGTCCTCGTGCTATATTATCGCACTTTGCTATATTGTCACTATATTGTGAAACTTTCAATGTAGATGTATTCATCCGCTTTTCATTGATTATAAGATTTGAGATGTACATTAATCTATGCCTTATATATATATATATATATATATATATATATATATATATATATATATATATATATATATATATATATATATATATATATATATATATATATATATATATATATATATATATATATCATATCGAGTATCGATACGGGTGTGATAGGTATTGTTAACCGAGTGCTCCGTATTATATGCGATTTAAAGTAGGCAATTTACTTTAAAGTGGGCCAATTACTGAGTGGAAAGATACAATATGGTTTTCAACTTAAGAAAAAATAAACTAGAAATAATATTAATAATGTACAAACAATCTACCTGAACGAAAACTCTGTAGGCAAGCTGACATTAAAACTCACCCACAAGATATAGGAAAAACTGATATTTGAAAAACTTATAACTAAAACTAAAAAACAGTCAGGCGAGAGCTCGTCTGATATCGCCAGGCACGCATGCAAATATGTCGATGACGTCATGAAAAGGCTCAAAGTCACCACAAATTTTATGAAGTGGTGAAAAAGTCAGAAGAACATGCTTAGATAATATATTTACCAATCTTGAGGGCAGTAGTACGGTGGTAGATGGTCATATTTCTGATCACTGTGCATTGAAATTCGTATGTAGGGACCTATTATCCACAACACCTAAAGCTGATATCGTCCTTAAAAGAAGCATTAATGAGCACAATATCATCATTTTCTTTCTGAACTTTCTAATGTTTAATGGGACGATTTATACTCAGATGTGGCTGATATTGATCGGACATGGATGCAGTTCTTATCACGTTTTAGTTTGATATTTCAAAACTGCTTCCCCATGAAAAAATCAAAATGTCCAGAAAACGTTTCTTTCATACCAACCCTCAGATTAAATCACTGAAGGATAGGCTGGACATTTTACGCATTATGTCACAGGTTGGGCCTCAATACAAGCAATTATATATCACGACTAAAAAACAATATGATGTTTGGATTATTAATGCAAAAAAATCTTATATTAGTGACTATATAATGAGAAGTCAAAACAAATCAAAAGCCGTTTGGAATTTTATTAATAATCAGAAACATAAATCAAAACCGACACCTACCTTGTCTAGTACAGATCCTATTCACCTTGCGAATAATTTCAGTGATCTGTTCGCTAGGACTGCAGATATACGGAATGGGTCTCCAAATATAGTTGGCAGTAATGGGTTATTGACTAGGTGTATGGAGAAATCATTTTATATATTTGATGTTTCAGAGAAGGAGATTATATTAACAGTTAAACTCCTCAAGTGCTCAAATACGTCCGGTCATGACGGTATTCCGATGATAATTATAAAGAAATCAATTCATTTAATTGCTAAGCCCCTCGCTCATATTATAGATCGTTCCTTCAAACAGGGCATTTTTCCAAATGACCTAAAAGTCGCTTTGGTATGTCCAATATACAAAAAAGGGGAAATGAACTTGAAAACTATCGCCCGATTAGTATACTGTCTTCTCTTTCAAAAATTTCTGGGAAAATCTTGGCAACTAGGCTACTTAATTTTTTAAAGAAATTCAAGTTAATTTCCACTCAGCAGCATGGCTTCATGAAAAATAAATCAACGGAAACAGCTATTTTCGAATTAGTCGACAAAATAATAACATCTCTGGAAAATAGAGAAATATCTATTGGTCTGTTTTTGGATTTGTCAAAGGCTTTCGATTGTGTTCAGCATAAAATACTGCTCACGAGAATTGAGGAATGTGGAATTAGAGGTAACCAATTGAAGCTAATAAGCAGTTATTTAGAGAACAGAATACAGAGAGTATATGTCTCCGTTGGGGGTAAAAAATACTATTCCGAAGATAAATATATTAACGTGGGAGTGCCACAGGGAAGTATCTTGGGGCCGCTTCTTTTTGTCATTTACATTAACTCTCTCTGCCAAAGAAAATTCTGCGTTCTGACGATACGAACTTTTTGGTAACATCAGATTCGGTACCATCTGCAATTGATAAGACAAAGACAATTTTGAATGATGCTCATAAATGGTGTAAAGAAAATGGTCTGAATATTAACATGCAGAAAACGAACTGTCTTATTTTTGGTGATGATGGAAGGCACTGTGGAGATCAAGACCTGTCTGAATACAGTACTGAAATTGAAACCAAGCAGTCGGTTCTTAGGAGTGCACATCGATAAAGATCTGAAGTGGGAAACACATACAACAGCATTGAAAAAGTCACTAAATTCAGTCATTTACACTATTAGGGTATTGAGGGATCAGGTAGATATAGAGATCCTCAAAGTTTTATATTATGCTAATTTTCAGTCAATTCTGTCCTACGGCATTATATTTTGGGGTAGCTCCTCACATGTCCAGGAGATCTTTGTTGCTCAAAAATGGGTATTACGAACGATGTTTTGTCTGGGATATAGGGAATCATGTAGATGTAAGTTTAGATCTAGTGGAATACTGACCGTTTATGGCCTATACATATATAGGTTACTTCTTTATGTACATAGTAAGGATTTCTACTTTGAAAACTGTAGAAACAAGAATAATACAAGACAAATACATACTTTCTTTTATCCGCGACATACTTATACACGCACAGAAAGAGGACCGCATTATATGGGCATTTCATTGTTCAACGCATTGCCTAAATATTTGAAGCAAATGAGAAAACATGAGCTCTTCAAGAAAAGTATATATGAATTTATACTTAATTGTGAACCATATAATTTAGCTGAATATTTCCAAACATGTAAAGAATCTTTGTAAATTTAATTTGGACGTAATTCACTTTCATTATTCTGATACAATTTTGTTGAAAAGTATGATGACTGTTGAATAAAGGAATATTATTATTATTATTATATATACGACTTACTCTATATTTATGTCTTACAATCGATGAGAGGGTATGTGAGGATGGAAATCGTTGCGTTTCATTCGTTGAACGTGTCGTGACAGATGAGTACCTTGCAGTACGAAACAGTGACTGTCTCACGCTTTCATTAAATATAGGAATTGATTTTGAAATTCTTTTTTGACATTTATCCCTGGAAGGATAATGGAGAATCCAATAGACAATGGAGACATCGCATTGTTCATGTTTCACATAGCCAGCTTTGCTATAATGCTCTTTTCAATAATTTGTCAAAAATTTTCGAAGGAAAGTTATAGTCTACTTTGATAGCGAATATCTACAAGTGCGACAATATAGCACAGTGCGATAATATATAGCGATATATACTTAGTATAGATACGTAATAATATAGTGCGATATATAGTATAGATACGGGTGTGATAGGTATTGTTAATTAAGTGCTCCGTATTATATGCGATTTAAAGTAGGAAAATCTTGGAAAAATTTAACGAAAGTTATATCGGCAGTTTCATAAGACCGTGCGATAAAAATTGACCACTCAAAACTGTGAGTTTCAATAAAAGAATCCGAAAAATTTTGATTTAAATTTCGGTTTCAAACAAATTAAAGTAAATCTGAATTAAACAAAAACAAGTGACAACATGTGGTATGAAATCGTAAAGGCATGTGAACGGTGATTTCATACTAGACATTCTTATCAACTATGTCAGAATCTCAAAAAAAAAAACATACAAACAATGAAGTGCAGTGGCTATTCGTTGCAAGGTGATAAATATGTCTTATTCAACTGCGACTGCTGTGGAAACACCCAGTGCAAGGAATGCGGTGATTTACGTCATCGGAAGAGAAGTGTTTTCATCTAATGAAGAGAAGGGTTCTCCTTTACTGTCCACAATGTAGGAAAGAAGCTGGCAATATTGAACTATTGATGCAAAGAAACAGAAAACTCAAGCAAGAAATTAACACCTTGAAAGAAAATCTTGAAACAGAAAAACAAAAAACTTGCAATTACTCTAATCAAGCATTGCTGGACAATTCTGTAGTTGGGGATATGAAGACCTATGTCAAATCATTGGAGGAAGAGATCATTAATTACAAAGAAAACATTAACATAAATGAGAAGTATAAAATTGAGATTGAAGAAAAACTGGAACAGAAGAACTCGCAAATCAAAAATTTATTAGAAAAAAATGATCAACTAAGAAAATATATAGAAGAAACAGACCTCAAAAATAATAACCTTCAAAAAGGTTTTGAAAAACCTAAAGAAAAGAAACAAAATCTTGAAGCTGTTATTATAACAGTACAGCAACAATTAAAGTCTTTGAATGGAGATCTACAAACTTGCAAAAATCTTCATACAGACGATGAGATTGAAACAAGAGAACCAGGTTCAAATTTCAGGATTGCTAAACAAGGAGAGGTAGTTACAACTGATCAACTAGACAAAATGTTGGAAAATCTACAAATCTGTTTCGAAAAACGATTAGACACAAAGATATAAAATCGTTGAAAATTTCGATTTCTTTCGAACGAAATCTGTTTCGTTCTGCAAGGAACTCGTCAGTTGCACTTTTTTTTCCGTGCAGAACGAAACATATATGTCTTGCACTTCCATCATGTGTGGCTTCGTTTTTAATATTTCTCTAACATTTATCCCTTGAAGGATAATGGAGACATCACATCGTACACGTACACATATCTAGCTCTACTATAACATTCTCTTGATTAATTTGAATTTTTCGAATGAATGTTCTAGTGTTCATTTTCTTTTATAGAGTAAACATTCATAGCCCAGTTATTTACCCAAAACTTAAATACCAAGAAGGTTCTACCACTTTAGTATCTAAGTTTGTGGACATTATTAAGTAAACATTTCGTTCAATAATAATGCAAAAAATCAAACTGCCTTAAAACCTTTAACAACTGGCATAAGACAACACAAAAACCATAAGTAATGTTTTATACTTAAATGTAAGCAAAATGTTTCATTCTGTATACTTACCTTTAGGAAATCCCATTGTATACAATGCTCCGGCAGAAGAGCAGGTAACTACAGTAATCCTGTGCCTCCCAAGTACACTGCTTGAAGAACCCAGAGTTAAACCATTGTCTAACACAACTGCGGCTCTAGCATTAGTTCCTTTCAATGATAAGTCGCCTGTGGTGGAGAAAGGTGCCAAGCTAGCTGGCACACTTGAGGAATATTTATGTGAAACATATCTCACCAAATCTCCAGGTCTTAAGATCCCTGATTTAATGAGCCTTAAAGCAATTAAATCAGCAGCACTATTAGAGGGAGCAGCGACAAGAAGTCTGGAAGATGGTATCAACCGAAGAATTTGAAGTATACACTCCACTAAGGTTACAGTTTTTCCAGTACCTGGTGGGCCAAATATTATGTAAGGCAGTGGTCGGGCTACTCCCAATATTATATTCTTGACTGCTTGTTGTTGATAAAAATTCAAGTCTTTGTTATACCATTCAATCTTCAACATATTTTCTACCTGCAAGTTTTCATTCAGAATTTGTTCTTTATATTGTTCTTTTTCTTCTGGGCTTTTACTTCCATATTCTAATATTTTTTTTAAAATTTCTCTATTATTTCCAGTTTTGGGCACCTTTATATCTGTTTTTTTTAATGATGATTTGTCCTCAAAGAATTTGAAATTAATCTGTGGCATTTTCACATCAACTTTCGTTGGAAACAATATTTCTAAACCTAAATTTCTAACTGCAAGATCAACAGCTTGATGTAATCTTCGCATGGTAGTTCTAGAACTTACAATATGGACCTCATAGTCTTCATCATTGTAGTTATCATGAAAAATTGGTGAAAATTTAATATAAATATGTTTGGCCCCAACTTTATGTACGAAACCTTCCCAATCTGTTTGTCCATTACCATAAGGATCCTTTGCATAAACCTTATCACCAACAATAACTGAAGGTCTCTTTTCTGACAAGTTCTCAATTTCAAGCATTAAATATTCATTGTTTCTGATAAATAATGCCTTGTCTTGATCATAAACACTCATAGCAACTACATTTTGAATTTCCTCTAGGTATAATAGGGTATGAAATTTATCTAAGTAATTGTTGAATGTCAAATTTGAATTCAAACATGGTTTTAATGTAGCTAATTGTTCTTTAACTAATAATGTATCAATGAAACTATTTGAAAATTCTGTAACTAAATTTAGCAATCGTTTAGGAAGAGTGTAATCTGGACATTTGACTGCTATAAATCGCGGAGCAGTTGATACATTTTGTCCTTTAATTATATTATTTTGCTCCCTAGGTTTATATTTTGTATATCTTTTTTGATAACTTCCTTGATATGGTGACGGGTAAGGTTTAACAATTATTTCTACAAAGTCACCAACATCCCCTTTAGAAGTTGAAATTAAAAGATATTCTATCGATTTTCCTATATGCATACTTAAGCACTCACACTTTATCTCTAATTCTCCCTTTGATGCAATTCCCGAATGATATATTCTATTGACTATTTTACACTGTGAAATTGTTCTTAAAAACTTGACTTCAGTGATTATAACTTCTTCCTCCAGGTCATTTTTTACTAAAAGTGAGAATTTAAGAGATTCTTTGAGTTTGTTAAAGATTAAAGAATTAGGTTTTTCTATTGAAATTCCCTCAACCTTATTGTTTATTACATCCAATTCATTGTTCATCACATTTTTCCATATATTTTCTCCTGGTTTCATATAATCAGGTACAACTTTCAATGCTCTAAGAGCACATCTTTTTTGGTCACTCTCAATAATTTCAGCTACAACTTTATCTCCTCTTAAAGGAATGTAACACCCCAACAAACAATCTTTAGTGAAATATATTGAATTATCTAAAATCCCTTCATCAATAGAGGGATCCCAACTGGATACAGAACATAACTTCATAACTGGTCTAAGGGGAGCTATTTTGTGAATTTCCAAAATTTTACCACACAAATCAACAACGTTTTCATCCAACTCACACTTTGCTTCTAATTGTATCCAATCTCCTACAATAGGTACAAAATCTGATGCTACTTCATCAAGATTAATTCCAATGTCACCTGGTTCTATCACTAATTGTCTCCCAAGTCTATCAATAACTTTACAGATTACTGTTCGAAGACACCATGTCAATTTCTTTTCAGTTTCAACATCCCAGTCATTTTCAATAAGGGTCACATTTAACACTTTCTGGGTATTCTTTGAAAGCACAATATCAAACATAACTTTAGATCCTACATGAAAGTATGAAAAATCAGAAGGAACCGTAAACTTGAACTCTCTGTCTATGATGAATACCCCATTTTCAATACTCGTTATATATCCTTTTTTTCCGGTAATAGAATAATCTCCATCAAATTGTATATTATCACAGTCTAAATTTAATTGATCTTCGTTACATTTATCCTGTCTACTTTCCTCCAAAATCGTGTATGCTTCGTCCAGAGATAAAGGAGGTTTACCCCAGATCAAAGATTCTAAAAATTTCAACATTTTATCTCGTACTATTCACAAATCAAATGTTATATAGCACAATTTGCAAATAACATTTTCGAATAAAATCGGTTAACACAAAACGAACTGACACAACCTCACTTTACCTATTATTGAGTAGTTATTCACTTTCACTTTTATCACTATTTTATTAATTTGCGACTGCACTTCCATACATATTAACAACGAAATCATTATTCAAAAATTTGAAACCATAATATTTGAAAACTCTATTGTGAACCACAGTTGACAGCTGATCATAGAGTTTCCTCTTCTTCTTTTTTTTCCTTTACTGTCTTTGGCAACAGTGGCAATCTGGACAACCATAATTTTGAGGTCAACTGAGTTTGCTTCAGTAGAAGGTCTTGGAGATTCTAATACTCAAATGGGTTTAGCTTTATCATATAAACTCAGCTGATCACTGTCTCGTTTTATTAATTTTATGAACATGTATGTTTCTTTTAGTCAAGAATTAGGATGCGTACGGATAACAAGGTTCTAATAATTCTAGCAGAAACCATAGTTTATACAAAGAATGTGTTTGGCATAGCTCAGAACTGGTGCATCATGAATAAATTGAAATTAAATGAAAGTAAAACAGAATATGTCATCTTTAAAACTGATCGCTCAAGGAATAAATATCCAAAGGAGATCAAATTAGGCAACTCATATGTGAAAAGAGTAGACTCAACAATTTTTCTAGGTATTCAGGTCTACTCTAATCTAAAATCCCTTATAACACTATATTATGCAAATTTCTACTCCCAGTAGAATTATGGGATTGTTTATCTGGGGAGGAATTTCATACATAAAGAGAATATTTATAATTCAGAAACTGGTCATAAGATAAATATTTCATATGGAATTTAGAATGACGTGCAGAGGAGTATTCAGACAAAATTTGATAAAGAAGTAGTACTTTGAAACGTCGTCATACGTATTTGTATTAAATTATGAAAAAATTCTAAATATTGTTTCATTATGGATAATAATTTTTTCCAAGTATCGGCCTCATCAATCATAATTTATTCAACTCAAAAATCAATTCTACATTGCAATATACCTATCAAAAACAGTATCAAAATAAAGTCAAGTCAAGTAAAAAAAAGAACAAAATCAACAAGAGAAAGCACTGCTGTTCGCTTTACAAAAAAGCAGAAATTCATTAAGGAGTATGGTTAACACTCCATCTCAAATTTTTAAACTTTACTTCCGAAGTGCCTTGGGGTACTCCACAATTAATTTGTATTTCCTCTGACTGCACTTCTCCCCACCGGACAATTTGTTTGCTATTTAGAAGATAGTTTTCAAAACAGCACAATGCTGTTCCTCCAATTCCATTTATTTTCAGTTTTTTAATCAATCTACTCCTGTCTATCTACTGTCTCAAAGGCTCGTTTGAAATCCAAAAATACAACTATAGTTACCAAGTCGTTATCATTATTATCTATCCAGTTGTCCAATGTGTACTGGAATGCAACTTCACAACTGTAATTTTGTCGAAAACCTGATTGATACTTTGTTAAGATGTTAGTCTTGTCTACATAGTCTAATAATTGTTTATAAACAATTTTTTCTATTATGTTTGCTGTAGCTGGGAGTGTATTTATTGGTCGAAACTGTTCTGCTTTTTGAGTACGAGGTAGATACCTATAGATAATACCGTTAAAGAAGATTCTTTAACGGTATTATCGTAGTCTTTTTCACTTTTTCCGGTACTACACCTAGTTCAAGCGAACTGTTAATTAAATTTAATAGGGGATCTCCTAATTCGTCAAATACTAATTTAATGATTTCTAATGTTATTTCATCTCGGCTTCCTTTGTTAGGAAGATTGAAATTTTCGATTCTCAATTCTTCTTTGGTAATCAATTTAAATTCCTGAAATTCAATACTTATGTTTCCGATCTCCAAGTCATTGTCTCTCAATGGTATGCTCTGCATAATTTCTTTTATACTATCAACAAAATAGTTATTGAATTTGTGTGTTATATTATTAATATCTTTGAAAACAATACCATTAAATTCAACTTGATTATAATCTCCTGTTTGTTTTTTTGAAGTTATATTCTTTAGTGTTTTCCACATAGTCTTAGATTCTTTCTTATTACGGTCTATAGCTTGCTGATAGTATAAAGTCTCTGCACTTTTGATATCATTTACTACTGCATTTCTATAGTTCTTATATTCTTTCAAGTCTTCATTTGCTCTTGTAAAAGTAAATATCTGATATTTTTTGTAATGAACCTTTATCTTATCTAAGATATCTTTTGTAAACCATGGTTTGGACTTTCCACGTACACTAATATTAATTTTTGGTGAGACAATGTCTATTATACCAAGCATATTATAAAACATATTATCATTCATAACATTTGGGATATAAATTCCTAATAATAATTATTGCCGATATCCCTTTTTGTGAATTCAATCCCTAAGTGTGTAGTAGAGGGGTCCCAATTTAGTAGGTATAAAAGTTTTTGTATTTACCTACATTATTTCAATGAAATGTTGTACATAAGTTATTAGCCCTTAATATTTATTATTGGCGTTTCCAACTCCGATTTCACAGTATCGGATTCAAAACTCGTCTATTTACCGGGCCTAGGTGATGCACGAGATAAGGGGGTGGAACGTACGTAGTCGAAAAGTGGCAACCCGAACGAGAGCAGACCTCGTTAATGGTCGCTTCGATTATTGAAAATTTCGCTTCAATTTTCGAATTTGATTTCTTTATTCTTCCATGTGTTTAGATATCTTGAATAGGTACTAGATTATTTATTTTCTATTAGTTGTTTTATCTCTTGACTATAATAATAAATGTTCTCAATTCTACTTTGATTTAGCTTAGTTAGTAGTTTTCTTATTTTACAACATGTTCCCATATTTATTTATATCTTCTACTTTCATAAATAATACAATGAAATTTGTACACAATTATGAAAGAACGATTTTAAAATAAATAAAATACTTGCATAAATATTATAGAATACCTACTCTAATTGATTACCTCACAAAATTATTAAATATGTCTACAAGCGATATAGGTACTTGTAGGCCAATTATTACTACCCGCAACTGCGGGTAAAAACTGGTATATATATATATATATATATATATATATATATATATATATATATATATATATATATATATATATATATATATATATATATATATATATATATATATATATATATATATATATATATATATATATATATATATATATATATATATATATATATATATATATATATATATATATATATATATATATATATATATATATATATATATATATATATATATATATATATATATATATATATATATATATATATATATATATATATATATATATATATATATATATATATATATATATATATATATATATATATATATATATATATATATATATTTTTTTTATTTATTTTATAGCATTAACAGGCCTTTTTAATATGAAAAAGTTTATTTTTGTTGACGTTTCGTTGTTATATTACAACTTTGTCAAAACTAATAAATAAATAATAAATAATAATAATAATAAATGAACTTTTTCATATTAAAAAGGCCTGTTAATGCTAAAAAACTTTCAAAATAAGTATCTCAAACAGGCAATAAATCAATTTCAAGATATATATATATATATATATATATATATATATATATATATATATATATATATATATATATATATATATATATATATATATATATATATATATATATATGTATACTAGCTTTTACCCGCGACTTCGTCCGCATAAGTTTTTTTGTTTTCTTCCGGCTGTAAGTCCCCCTGCAACAATGTCCCACTATCGTGTTCCGGTCCTCAACTTCACATCAACTGAACTGATTACCTATCCTGAACTGATTACTGGGCTCAAAGTTCGTATAAATGTCTATCTAATTACCTCCTAAAGTTTAAAGCGTAGCTAGTTATGTAGTTCTATATTAATTCTGTGGTGTAGGTAATTAGATTTTATCTGTATGTAATGTAACAGTCAGTTGAATACAAAATCGTATACAAATCATATCAATAGTTTTGGCGTAATGTGATTCTAGACAGAGTTTTAATGTTGTAGATAGGTAACTATGTATAGGTTCCTGTGGGAATGAGATATTTTCCCGAAGTGAAAAGTAGTCTGAATTTTGGTTCTTGACTCGATCACGTTAGATTTCCACGGGAATGAGGTATTTTCCCGCCGTAAAAAGTAGCCTGTGTCCGTGCCTAGGATCCTATCTTTAAATTAACCAAGTCTCATAAAAATCCATTCAGACGTTAAGGCGTGTGTGAGGTAAACTTTTGAAACAAACGATTAAAAATCACTAACTTAATTAGTTTTCTGCCTACTGCCTTAAGTACGATAGCATGAATATTAATAGCCCATATCTTTTTCTAGATTACTCTCTATCACCTAACTAAATTTCATCAAAATCCGTTTAGCCGTTTAGGCATGATAGAGCAAAACTCCCAGCAAAAACCATAAAAAAATCACTAACTCAATTCAGTTTTCTACCTACTTCCTATTCTCTAAGTACGATGACGTGATCATTTTGATCTTATATCCGTTTTTAGGTAACCATCTATTACCTTACTAAATTTCATCAAAATCCGTTCAGCCGTTTAGACGTGAAAGAGCAAAAGTCCCAACAAAAACGACTAAAAATCACTAACTCAATTTAGTTATCTCCCTACTGCCTATCCCCTAAGAACGATGGCGTGATTATTTATAGTCTATGACCATTTCTAGGTTATCGTCTATCACCATACCAAATTTCATCAAAATCCGTTCAGCCGTTTAGGCGTGAAAGAGTAACAGACAGACAGAGTTAGAGCATTTTAATATTAGTATGGATATATTATATATATATATATATATATATATATATATATATATATATATATATATATATATATATATATATATATATATATATAAATAACTTGGTTCTCGGAATGAGCCGCGTTCTAGATTTATATAATCTCGACGTTTCGGCTTCCGTTGTGAAGCCATCTTCAGGAGTTGGAATAAATTGGTAAAGGTAAGGGTAAGTCGGTTACGTGGCCTCAATCTGCCTACTCCACGAACTGAATGAAGGAAAATGAGGAAAGGTTACCTAGTTACGTGGTAACTATAACTATTGGAAACGATTTGGCTCGTGGAGTGGGCAGATTGAGGCCACGCAACCAAATTATTTTTTATCGTTCCTAGTTTCCTTCATTTGGTTCGTGGAGTAGGCAGATTGAGGCCACGTAACTAGGTAACCTTTCCTCATTTTCCTTCATTCAGTTCGTGGAGTAGGCAGATCGAGGCCACGTAACCAACTTACCCTTACCTTTACTAATTTATTCCAACTCCTGAAGATGGCTTCACAACGGAAGCCGAAACGTCGAGATTATATAAATACTAGCTGACCCGGCGAACTTTGTTCCACCTAAGAGGCAATAAATGAGCAGACTTTCGATTTTATCAAGGGCAATTGTTTATTTGGATAATTAAAGTAAATTAAAAATGCAAGTATCGTATTTTAATGATTGGCCATGTATTTTAGTGCATGGATTCCACTGTTTAGTGAAGCATCTTGTGATAGACGCCATTTTTCGTTTTATTATCAGGTGCAAGAAAAAAAACGCAAATTGTCCTCCGATCCGTGAACATGCCACATATACTCCGAATTGACCATGGGAAAACATAGATTTTTTAGATTCAGACCACAAACTTTTAATCATTGGTCGTGTGATTTGTTTTATGTCATGGCGAATGCAAGTCAGATCGGAAATTGAAGTCGTTTAAACTCAAACGGCATGTCAGTCGGGATCCTTGGAATGAGAACTTCCTCACCTTCGAATTTTCTTTTGAGTATCGTCGCGTAAATCACACTGTTCATCAATTTCTTTATTACCAAACGCGTTCCGTTGCACAGTTTTGGTTGGTTTATGTTTCGAAGCATGATTACTACGGAGCCAACCTTTAGTCGTAAATTGTGGGGTGGTAATCCCGGCACATCCAAGGAGTTTAAAAATTCAATAGGAATGTTGGTGGCGTCATCTTCATTTGTTAAACAATCAATTGATTTGAAAGAATGCAGTGTACCAATGATCTCGTTCTGAATTATGAAGTCATCTACATTTTTATTCTAAACCGCCAAAATTGCTCGCTCTCTCAACCATTCCTTATTTTTGTGTTTAGTAATGATTCTTGGGAATACTTTGTTGATAAGTTCGTCTTTTGATGAGACAAAGTTACAGAAATTCTAAGTACTCGACCATTACCGATAGTCAGTAATTTCTCAGAGAAATCTTCAGCAGATGTATCGTTCTGCAATGCAACTCCAAAACATCTTCATTGATTGCGTAGATTTTCCAATGTTCGGTGAAGTGCTTCCAATGCACGTTTATTTTTTTGTGCATTCGTCCCAGATGCTGATTTTTGATTCTAATAAAACTTTGGCAATTGCGTAGTGTTTCGCAATATTACATGTTAGTTCTTCAATAGTTTGAAGATTTAACGGATATTTTAATGCTGAATGAGTCATCCGTACGCCATCCTTCTAACAATGTAATGTGGCTGCTATTCCAGAAGAAGCAAACTGCAACCTCAATGTTGGATCTCGCACTAACAGTGGCTGAAACTACTGACATGAGGAATGTCTTACCAGTTCCACCAGGAGCATCCAGGAAATATAAACCACCATTTCCATCATCAATTGCGTTCATCATTGTATCATCCTCATGTTGGTGATTCAACAGGGGTACTTTCGTTTGAACTATAAAATCTAATTCCTGGTGATCATATTCGAGTCAACGGAAAAGTTCCCGTTCAAATTCTTGATTAAATGCGTAATTCGTTTCACGATTTGTCGCTTTCATTCCTAAACTGACTAATAAATTACCGAACATGAAGTAACACATGTCTTCGATCAATATCAAAGCCTGATTATGTATCTACTCATTCATCTGAAGGTCGGGATTTCTTTTACTGACACGAATTTGATGTAAAATGCCTTCCGACATAATTATCCTTGCTATGGTATATCCGTTTTCTTATACCACGTATTACGTCACGTCCCACGGGAACGTGACAAAAAGTATCCTATGTCCTTCTCCTGGTTCTAAGCTGCCCTCCCCAATTTTCAGCCAAATCAGTTCAGCTGTTCTCGAATTATAAATGTGTAACTAACACGACTTTCTTTTATATATAGAAATATTAATAACAAAATTTGCGAAAATTTTCAAAGAACAGCCTCAGAAGTGTCATTGACCTAAATTTAACAATTAATTGAAAATATTTTGAAAGAAAATAATGTGTTTTGTTTTCAATACAGTAATTGTTCTTTATATGAATTGAATATTCGATTGTTTTATAATTATGTTCAATATATGTGTATTGAATGAAATTAGTGAAAACTTTTGTCATTGAAGTAAAAAAAGCTAAGCTTGGATCAGCCGGGACCGAACCCGAGCCTCCCGCGTGGAAGTAGAACATTCTACCACAGAACCAGTGATGCTTACTATTTTGTGCTAAAAAAGTATGATTTCAACCAACTCATACAACCTTTCATAGTGACTGACGTTTCTTGTCAAGTTACACGGGAACGCTGCCGAACGGGACAAAAAGTATCCTATGTCCGTCTCCTGGCTCTAAGCTACCTCCCCACCAATTTTCAGCCAAATGGGTACAGCCGTTCTTGAGTTATAAATAGTGTAACTAACACGACTTTCTTTTATATATATAGATAGAACGCGGCTCATTCCGAGAACCAAGTTTTATACATACTTCTGACCGCGGAAACCTTTCTGAATATATATATATATATATATATATATATATATATATATATATATATATATATATATATATATATATATATATATATATATAAGGAAATGAAATTTTTTGTGCTTATGGCACTGAATGAAATATTTAAGAAAATGAACACTAGAACATTCATTTGAAAAATTGAAATTAATCAAGAGAATGTTATAGCAGAGCTAGATATGTGAACGTGTACGATGTGATGTCTCCATTATCCTTCAAGGGATAAATGTTAGAGAAATATTGAAATCGATGCCACACCTGATGGAAGTGCGAGACATATATGTTTCGTTCTGCAAGGAACTCGTCAGTCGCACCACGTCCATCGAAGTGAGGCAACGATTTCAACCTCCAAGCATCTTCTTGTGACTTCAAGTGGAAGATCGTAGAGTAATGAATACTCTACAATTCCATCTATAGAAATCAGTAGAAAAAAATTATACAAAAAATTTCATTTCCTTAAAAATATCGCCGAATTGGCCCCTGAAATACGGGAATAAACGCGAGCGTACTACTAACGCAATCTATTGACATTTAAAAACATCGTTCGATGATATTTGTCAAATAGACATTGCAATTTAGTAGATACCTACGGGTATAGAAGATATGTGAAATTTCGATGCTTGGTGACTCTGTAATCTGAGAGAGGTGTTTTCTACTGATTTCTATAGATGGAATTGTAGAGTATTCATTACTCTACGATCTTCCACTTGAAGTCACAAGAAGATGCTTGGAGGTTGAAATCGTTGCCTCACTTCGATGGACGTGGTGCGACTGACGAGTTCCTTGCAGAACGAAACATATATGTCTCGCACTTCCATCAGGTGTGGCATCGATTTCAATATTTCTCTAACATTTATCCCTTGAAGGATAATGGAGACATCACATCGTACACGTTCACATATCTAACTCTGCTATAACATTCTCTTGATTAATTTCAATTTTTCAAATGAATGTTCTAGTGTTCATTTTCTTATATATATATATATATATATATATATATATATATATATATATATATATATATATATATATATATTTATATTTTTTGAAATTGATTTATTGCCTGTTTAAGATATTTTATTTTGAAATTTTTTAGCAATAACAGGATTTTTTTGATATGAATAAGTTTATTTTTGTTGAATAATATAACAACGAAACGTCAACAAAAATGAACTTTTTCATATAAAAAAAACCTGTTATTGCTAAAAAAAATATATATATATATATATATATATATATATATATATATATATATATATATATATATATATATATATATATATATATATATATATATATATATATATATATATAGTATATAATGAATGATATATATCCACTAAAAGATATATCGGAGAATATGTGTCCTGAGTTACTCAACCCTTCTTTGGTACAGCTCTTTTGGAAGTTTCGTCTCTAAACTTCGATTTTTGGTACCACGAATCGAAATATCGAAACTCGCCTCAAAGAACACGAAAGTAATTGAGCAGTTCATCTAGAAAAGTTAGAAAATCTTAAACATGCATACAGAAACTTATGTTGTTCGCCTCACTAACGCATACTTAAGAGAGGTCAGTTATTTCAGAGTCGTCGCGGGGAAGCTAACTGTAACTTTTCCCCGCCACGGAAGACCTGTGACATTCCCATCATTATATACAAAATAGAGGAATATACTGAATATTTTCATGTAACTACAATGATGAAGCATTGTAAATTGCTTTAATACGATGAAAAAAAAACAAATAATCTCAATCTTTCTGTTAATTAAAACATCTCTTTACATGTCCGAAATGAGATAAGAAAGGCTTATATACAAATTTATTATAAAATACTATTGTTCTAAAAAAATACTTTGCTTGATATATCATCGATTCAATATATATATTTATATATAATCAAAACTAATAAAGATTTTAAAAACCAACTCATAATATTAAAATAGTGTGTATCATCCTACATCTGCGGCAACTGTTCAATAGGTGTAGCAAACTTAAAATCTTCTGGAAATAATTTCACTGCATGTGGATACATCAATTTATAACTCTGTCTTATAGTCACATCCGCCACACCAGCAATATCTCCAATTTCTTTCTGACTCCTTTTGTCTTCAGAGGCCTAAAACATAATTCATTGAAAACCAATTCACTTGACAGATCAATTTTAGTACACATATTTCTTTATAAGGCTGTCATATATATATATATATATATATATATATATATATATATATATATATATATATATATATATATATATATAACCTTTAATTCATGAATACATATATCATAATTAACATCTAAATTTTACTGAAAATAAGATGAAGCATACTTGAACGCTATATTGATATATTATATAGCTATATTAAATTTTAATATTTATCTAGTCTTTTAAAGTATTGCATTCTCACTAGTACTATTTTAATCACACATTAATGACAATGTCTATGAACATAGCTACAACTTTTTAATATAGTTTAACTCTCAGACTACATGGTGATTCAAATTCTAATTTCAGTATTAATGAAATAAGTATCAGTGTAGATGAAAAAAGGGAGAATTATAAAAAAAATTTAATAATTTTCATTAAACTCTTATTCTGCTTGTTTCAAAGAAAAAAAGATATCTCTTCAATGTTTACAATTAAATATCTATAATGTTCTATAATGTAATATTCAGTCACATTTAATTATTTTGCTACTCTCATATTCTATTTTGTTCTAATTAACTTTTAAATGTTATTTGAAGACTACATCAAATTACATTAATTTTCAATATGAAGTCTCAGATAATTGTGGCAAGCGTTTCATTATTATGTCTACTTCGGACGATACACTAATTATAATTCTTCCTTTTAGTAATAATATTTACAAGTTTTGATTATAGAAATAGATCTAATAATAAAAATAAATACAATAACCATTCCTGATACAATATTTCAGAAATAAAATAATTTAATATATAATGAATATTCAACTTACTTGTGAGGCCATGTATATAGCAGCTGCAGCTACAGAAATAGGAGACCTGCCAGGGACAATATCCAGTTCAACAGCTTTCCTTGCAATATGCGTAGCAGCTCTTTGAACGATATTTGGAAGACCAAGATTTGAACAAAAACGTGACATGAAATCTCCTGTTGTAATGAGATCAACTGATGTTTCCAAAGCTTTTAGAATAAGTTTGAAACACCTTCCTATTTCCCTTTTACTTATTTTACTTACAGCACAAATTTCTTTGAAAGTTCGAGGTACACCTTCTTGTCTACACGCTATGTATAAACATGCAGAAGCAATAGCATCATTTGATCTACCTAAAATATTGAAAAATTGTATTACATTACAACCAACATTAGTTCGTACAAGGATATCATTACATACCATAGTATCTGATTAATTTAAAAAACATTATATAGATGTATAATAAATAGATTTAAACTGAAAATTCATTATGCATTTGAACATTATATAACATCAAAAAGTTTTTTATCTGCAATCAAAGAAAAAATCTTTTGAAAATTGAGATTAAAATACACAATTCTCTAATTCATTTTAATACAGTATATAACTGTTAATTTAATTCTATATTACATAACATCCATTCAATTTTAAAAAAGGACTATATAACACACCTTTCAACAAGAATAAGTACACAACACTTACAATTTTCAACATACCTTTCAGATTTCTTCCATCGTGAACTTGTTTAAACAAATTATTTGCTCTATCAACAATAGTTCTTGGCAAATTTATTCTATCTGCCATAGAATTTATTTCTTTCATGGCATTTATGAGGGCTCTATCCGAACTGCTCATACTTCTTCTATTTTGATATCTGGCAACTCCAAAAGAATCAAAGGCCACATCCCCTATAAGAAATTGGTAAAATTTAATTTTGAAAAAACAATTTTTTTTCAAAACCACATTTTGAGAAACAATTTTGTATTGGACAATACATAAAAGATTTTGAAATTCTTAAAATGTGTTTCATTTATAAATTGTTTGTCAAGGAATTTCAACATGTATCTCCCTTCTTAATCAATTAAATTAATGAAATCGAGATAAAATCAAATTACAAACCTCTTCCAGGCCCTATCATTGTAGTTAAATCTGATCCATTTAATAAAGGGTTTTCAGGGCCACCGACACGAGATGGATCTACACCATTCTTCTCATTGCTAAAAGTTCTCCATTCTGACCCCACATCTACAACTCTGGAATTTTTTTTAGTGTCAACACTTTTAGTAACATTCAGTATATACGTACCTATCGCCAACAACTAAACCGCATTCTGAACAAATTTGATCTCCAGCCCTATAATCTTCAATTAACGGGGCATCTGGATGAGCATTACAGCAAACTTTATTTGTGTCATATCTGAAACAAAAAATAATTTTCTTGTTTTACCTCCCATTTTATTGCACTAATTATTAATATATATGTTAACACCTATGTTTTAATTATATAAAGAACCCATACAAATGATATTAAATCAATAATTAATTGAATTACCTCGAAGAACTCGCCATTTTCCTAACAAACAAATTATATTTATTTTCAAGTGTTTATTGCTATACTTCTTAGTAATCTATTACAAAACAGAACTGAACTTTTGTTATTCTTCCTCGAATATCTAAGCACAGAACATAACCTCTATTTTTTTTTCTTCTTTTTTCTTATCTTGGGTCGCTCTGATCATCTGTACTTCATTGCTACTCATCAGAGTTCGCAATATTGTAAGTCTTCAATAATAACATACTCTGACGTATTATTTAATGAATAGAACTTTTGATAATATTGAAATTATTTCTTTTTAGTTTTTTTTTCAATGAACTGCCTAAGTGAGACGTCACTGCAATGAGTGAAGAAGTTATACTCAGTCCTAACAAATAAGTTTATCAGTTTAAAATCTCATAAAAATACTTTAATTTATTGTTTTTTCCTTTTTGATAATAGAATAATAACTTCAATAGGCTTCCTGAGTCTGACGTCTCTGTAATGAATGAAGCCCTTATACTGACTTACAACAAATGACTTTATTAGTGTGAAATTCCAAAAGAGTATTTTAATTTTGTGTTTTCTCGTTTTTGGTGATAAAATGAGAACTTCAATTCGAGAATTTGTTTAAAAAGCCTGTTTTTTAAGTAAATCATACCTGCTTTTGCCCAAGCGGGTTAATTCAATCAAGAAGTCTTATTGTATCGATAAAAATGAGAAAACATTGAATGAAATCTTTCTTGAACTTTACCGTAGTATACTTTAAAAATTATTTCAACTAATGGCTTTGCTCCTTTCTGTGACGTCAAGATTCAGGGAAGTCCATTAGCATATTTTGTTAAATGTTTGCCTTTTAAGGAAATCATATCAGTTCTTACACAAGTGAGTTTGGATAATAATAATAATAATAATAATAATAATAATATTTATTTAATCCAGTAAGACATAGAACATGTATAGGACAAGTCAAAGAAAGAAATTACTTATTTAACAATATTACTATCAAGAAGGTATTCGCCTACATTATAGTAGGCCTTTTTTAAGAGTACCTCCTTCACTATTTTCTTGAACCTGACACCGCGAAGATTTTTAATTTCATTAGGCAGATGGTTGAATAATTTTATGCATTGGTATGAAGGGGACTTTTCATACCTCGCTGTGTCATGTTCAGGTACAAATAATACATTTGAATTTCTAGTATCATAATTATGCGACTCGGTTAAGCATGGAAATTTCGTCTGATTTTCCTTCACATACACTAGACATTTATATAAATAAATTGACGATAAGGTAAGTATTCTATGGGCCATAAATACTGGCTTACATGAATCACGTGGCTTCAGATCAAACATGAGCCTTATAATCCTTTTTTGAGCCACAAATATACGTCTGTGGTCCACTGAATTGCCCCAAAGTATAATACCATAACTCAAACAACTATATACTAAACTGTAGTAAACTTGTAGAATTGTATAAGCTGGTACAGTGCTTTTTATTTTGTATATAACATAAAAAGCTGAATTGAGTTTTTTAATTACGTGATCTATATGATCCGACCATCTCAACTCATGGTCTACAATAATACCAAGAAATTTAGCCTGATTCTTAGAAGAAACAAGACTCTCCCTAAGGGAAAAACTCAATTTTAATTTATTGTTACGTCTTTGATTGAAATAGATACATTCAGTCTTCTCCACATTCAAGATCAAGGCATTTGAATCACACCACTTGATGAACTCATCTGAAAATCGGCTGCATCCATCCATGAGATCCCCCAGGGACCCCGCCGCCACCACTAAGGAGGTATCATCTGCAAAAATAGTAACTATTTCTGCACTTAAGTAAGATGGTAAATCATTTATAAATAGCAGAAACAATAGTGGTCCCAGCACGGATCCCTGGGGAACCCCAATCCGGTGCACCACTCACCAGAACAACGGTCCTGCACTTTGACCGTCATGCGTCTATTAGTAATATAGCTGTTTATCCAATCAAGAAAAATTCCTCTGAACCCCAAGTTGTACAGCTTACTAAGAATAAAACTAAATATTAGACAATCGAATGCTCGAGACAAGTCAAAAAACAAGGCAGCTACAAACGAACCCTCATCTAGAGATTTATAAATATAATCAATGAAAGAAATAGATGCAGTTTGAGTCGATCTTCCCACTCGAAAACCATGCTGACAATCAGATAACACCTTAAACTTATTTAAATACTTTATAATACGATTGAAAACTAGTTTCTCGCAAACTTTGGATACAACACTTAATATTGAAATAGGACGATAATTTATTATATCTAGTGGATCGTTTTTTTATGAATAGGTATTACAGTAGCTAATTTAAGCATGTCAGGAAATGTACCCGTAGAGACTGAAAGATTCAATAGGTACGAAAGAGGTTCAGCAATAACATCAGAAATTGACTTTAATATTTTGGCTGAAATAAAGTCAGCACCAGTACTTTTAACATTCTTCAAGCATTTAATAGTGTCTAACACTTCATGTTTGATTACTGGCAAGAAGAAAAAGGTTTGTGACCTCATTTCAGACAGAGAACACGATTGCGGTAGTGAGTCACCAAAGTGATTATTTAAACTAGCCCTGTTTACTGTAGAAAAATAATTACCAAAAGTAGAAGCAAGATCCCCTGCTTCTGAGCATTCTGAACCGTTTAGATTTAACTTGATTTTCTTATTCCCACTAGACAGTCTTCCAGTCTCCAGGTTTACAATATACCACACAGTCTTATTCAAATTACTTGCAGAATTGATAAGACTAGAATTGTATTTTAATTTCGATTGTTTTAAAAGAGATTTAAAATTCGATTTGGCATTATTATACGAAATTAAAGAATGTTCATTATTTAAATTTTTATGGAGCCAGAAAATATCCTTCAGCCTTGCACTGGCTTCCCTTATCTCGGTTGTAATCCACCACATCTTTGGTTTAGATAGTTGTCTAGACCGCCTGAGTGGACAGTGAAGGTCCATTTTGTAACGAATAATTTCCATAAAGTTCGATAGGGCAGTGTTGACGTCAATACTTTGATAAACCTCACTAAAATCAGCATGAGAACACGATTTAGCCAGGCACTCGAGATTTAGAGTAGAGCAGTTTCGACTGAAGGAACAACGGACTTCGGTGTTCAAAACTAAATTGGGGGAATCATATATGGGAAACTCGATATGCACTGCTTTGTGATCGCTAAAATGGGTTTCATGAATAACCTCATGAAAGTTTACATGATCATAATTTGTTATAATATAATCGATTTGTGTGATTGATGTAATATTATTTTTATTTGTGAACACTCTAGTAGGACCACCTGATATCACTTTGAGCCCGTAGGAAGATAGAACATCATCAAGAAGTTTTTTACACGTATCAGATCTACTCATATAATCTACATTTAGATCACCTCCGATAAAAACGTATTCCGCTATATTTGTACAGCGTTGTAGGACATAAGAAAGTCTCTGCAAGAACAGCTCGTAATTTCCCGCCGGAGGTCTATAAGCACTGACAAAAGTGGCATATAAGGAGTTTAATTTTAGTTTAACAGCACAAAATTCGCAATGACGTTCAATACACAGGTCCGCGATTTCAACAATCTTAAATTCTAAATCATCTTTTACAAAAATTAATGTACCTCCATGTATGCTGCTTGTGCGGCAAAAGGCAGCCGCCTGGGTGTATCCAGGTATTATGGCAAGAGGTAAACTGAATGGGTTGCACCAATGTTCCGCTACACAGATAACATTTGGAGATAGTGGCTGGAGAAAGATCTCAATAAGGTCCAATTTATTCAAAATACACTGGGTATTTAACTGCATAATTCCAAACAAATTTTGAGGTCCTGAAAAGGCTACGGATTCGCCAAGTTGTTTTTCTTGTTGAAGAAAAAATGATTGACAGTAGCATGTATAGGCCAGTTTTCAGCTTTTAAGGCCTTGTCATATTCAGATATAGGTATAATAACTTTGAAGGAAGCATAGCTTTCTGGATATCGGGAGACTATTGGCTCACATTTAACCTTGTGAAAGTTTCTATGTAGAAAACTCGTTAGTTCATCCATAGTAGTAGTGGGACTAAGATTAGAAACATGCAAAACTTTAGATTTTTCCACTCCTTGGATTGACGAATCATCATTAAATTTACCCACAACTAAGGCAGGTCTTGATCTTTTTCGATTCCCTTTCCTACTGGTTACTTGTTTCCATTCATTTTCACTTTTTTTTACTATTTTAGAGACTGCTCCCTCTTTGTCTTGTGACTCCGATAGGTTGCACTCCCGTTTAGCTGCGACAATCGCTTTATTAACATCATGTGCATTTATTTTATTCTCTTTAGATTGATAACCAGTTGCAGTAGTCTGAGCATATGACGCATTTGATACCGCTTTAGACGATACTGTGGGATCATCTGTAACAGTACTCGCAATTATCTTAGAAGATTTCCTTTTTTTGGAGACTCCACATGAAATTTATTCAACATACTAATACCCGGAATGTTATCGTCTTTATCAGCACGTGTATCACCTGGTTCAGATTGTTTACCAACTTCATCATCAAATAAACTAGACCGCAATCTACCTTCGTATGAAGTAATTAGTTTTTTTTGAACACTTATTGTATATTCCATCTCTGACAGTAATTTCTCCAGCAGTATTTTTTCTTTCGAAATATATTGGATTTCCATTTTTATAATTTCCATATTATTAAATTCCGGAGAATTCACATAGTCAATGGCAACTTTCATTTTACCAACGCAATTATCACAAACCCACGTAAGATTGATGTTATCTGATAAGACCCTATGCCACAAGTCTTTCAGAGACACACAATTCAGATGAAATTTGTTTTCGCACAATTTACATGTCGAGAACTTATTATTAATAATAAAGTTATCGGAACACCTGGAACATACGTCTATATCACTCGCCATTATTCACTCGAATAATGGCGAGTGATATAATAATGACAAATTGAGTAATGCGGCTTAAAACCTTTTCCCTTGAAACGCAGGTTTCAAAAGAAAATATATAAAGGTGAAGTCTTATTGTATCGCCAAAAATTAGAAAACACTGAATAAAATATTTCTTATGGAACCTTACACGAAAAGGTTTGGTGGCCCAGTGCTATCCTATACGCTCTCTGCTTGATCGTTCGGAATCGGCGTTAATCTATAGGTCCAACGGAGCTGTAGGTATAGGTTTCTAACCTCCGCTCTTAGAAAAATGATAATAATAATAATAATGTATATCTATCATAAGTATTTGGAAGAATTAGAAAACATCACGAATAATGCACTGGAGATATTTCATGAGTGGCTTTGTAGTAACAAACTTGTATTGAACGAGGAGAAAACAGTATACATGCTGTTTAGCTCTAAACGAAGGAGGAGACGGCTACACAACATAAATATTAGCATAAATAATACCAACATACGAAGAGTGAATCACTATAAATATCTTGGTCTAATAGTAGACGAACAACTAAATTGGAGTAAACACATTGATTGTTTGATAAATAGAATTGGAGGAATACTGTGTGGGAGGAAGTACTTAAATTATAAAGAAAAAATGATGTTTTATAATGCCCATATAAAGAGTATTCTATGCTACCTGATAACCATATGGGGAAATACAACTAAATTCAAAATAGAGTTCAACGACTTCAGAATAAGTGATAAAATGTCTGTATAACCTTCCATATGAGACCCCTAGTAAGGATTTGTATGAGATATATCCCATACTTCCAATAAATAAAATGATCATAAAAGAATATTGTTTCGTTACCTACAAAATAATAAACAGAATGTTTAAGAGTAGACTCAATATAATTAAAAGTATAACAGGCAGATATGAAACAAGAAATAACGGCAGATATTACCTTAACCAAGATATTGAAACAAATTACGGCAGAAAGAGACACAGCTATAGATTGGTGAATCTCTTTGACAATTTGCCCAAAAAAGTGAGAGTTTCTGACTCCCTCAGCAGTCTCAAGCGGAATCTCAACGAACATCTTAAGATTGTCTGAAATCGATCCGTTGTGTGAAAGAATTGTTGATTTTGTTGTTTTATTGTTGCGTAGGTCAAGAAAATTGAATTTAGTTGAGAAAATGGAATTGTTCCAGGTTATTCATTGATTCATTGGTTTTCTTTTGTTTTATTTTAATTTTTTGAATCTTATTTGTTCATTTGTGTATTACATATTTTTTTTCCTTTATAGAAAGGGATCGATCTATTTATCTATTAATTTAATTTTCAATTTTCAATTAAATTTTCTGATATATTAGTTTATTATATATCTGAATGTATCTGTGACAACAACTCGGTTGATTATCAGATTATTGTATAAATAACTATATAAATAAATAAATGTAAAAAACTTTTTTGATTACAGCCAGTAATGGCTTCGTCCCTTTCTGTGAAGACAAGACTTACACAGTCCATTGTATTATTTAGCCTCAAGATTTAGTTCACGTCTGTGATTCATAGGTAGGTATTTTAGATAACTTATTAGCTGATGAGTTATGAATGATATTATCGACTAACTACATTTAACTATTTCCATTCTAAATAACTGCCTACATAATGAGTTATTAAGAAAAACACTAGTAAAACTAATAATTATTTGGATTATGCTATGGACAGAAAAAATAGAATTCAATTTGTTTATGGACTTAATATAATCTACTTTTAATCTTGTTGTCTACATTTATGTTGGAGTTGGCAAGAAACTTATTTACATTTCAATGGTTTTTATATCATCTTTGAAAATTAATTCGTGTATTTTTAATGGGTGTTGTTAGTCTACCGACTTGATTTTATTCAGGTCATTCTGCAATTTTCAAATATTTTCAATGAGTTATTGCGACAGGAAAGGTAGATTATTAACTCTGACAAAATTGTTATATACAACGAAACGTCAACAAAATAAAGTTTTTCATATTAAAAGAAGCCTGTTATTGCTAAAAACATTCAATACATATATATATATATATATATATATATATATATATATATATATATATATATATATATATATATATATATATATATATATATATATATATATATATATATATATATATATATAAAGTTGGTCGTGACAGTTCCTATTAATTTTAATGATGATGCTACTGTAGGAGCTTATTTACCTAAAATAAAGATTCCGAAATTTAATGGGGATATTATTGCAATTGGATTAAGTTTCGTGATACATTTAGTTCGATGATTGATAAAAATCCGAAATTGAGTAATATTCCAAAGTTTGTATTTTTGAGTTAAGCATTAAAAAGGTAAAGCTGCGCATGTTACAGCCTCATTGGCTGTATGTCAGAATAATTATCAAGGGGCTTGGAAAAAGGTATTAGATCGTTATAAAGACAATAACGCTCTAATTTTCCATCATGTTTCTGGTGTAATTGAAGGCCCTTCATTGCATAAAAACAGTCAAAATGACCTACGATACTTATTATATACATTCGGTAACCATTTAACTGCACTCAAGTCCCTAGCCTAGACGAACCTATTGATCGTTGGGACACAGTTATTATTTATTTGTTAGCATCTAAGCTAAATTTTAGTACAAAGGCTGAATGGAAAAGGGAAATAGCGTCAATTTCTGGAAAATCCACATTATAACAGATGTTTCATTTCCTGACATTGTAAATTCTTAGAGAAAATTTTAACGAATTCATCAAGTTTTAAAGTGTTAGATAGCAATAAAGCCGGATATAGCAACATAATTCAATAATATTCAATCAAATTAAAATCATGTTCATTCTGTAGCGGTAATCACGAACCGTATACATGTAGAAAATTCTAAAAATTACCCATTTCTTCCCGGTTAAAAAAGACACGCTATCGGAAACTTTGTTTCAATTGTTTATCACGGTCACCGTGGTTCCACTTAGGGCTTACAATACCGAACTAAAATCTGAATATCGGTATTTGAAATATCGGGATGCCGGTATTAGAACCGGTATTATTAATAAAAAATTTACTAGTTCAATTATATAACCTCAAGTATTATATTGATTCGTTAACAAATAATATATGAAATCCAATAAATATTGTTCTGAAATGAGTAGATATTGTTTATTTTATTACAAAAAGGAACATATTAAATTCTATGTTACATTTTACAAATAATAGGCTCGTATGGCATAATATAATTAAAGAAGCAAAACATATAATTGAATTGAAAGTCGTTTTGAAATAATATTAATAACTTACCTTTGGTTTATTAAAGTGTGCTCTTAATAAACATAAACAATCAATCGTTTCATCATCAAGCGAGGACCGAATTTTCGTACAAATATAACCAGCCGCCGAAAAAGCTCTTGCTGATTCTACACTTGACATTGAGAAATCATACACATTTTAAATATCTTCATTTTGTTCCTGTTTTTTCAAAAAAAGTAATTACATCTTTTATTATTTGTTCCAGACCTGGAATTTTTTTAAACGGAGGCACGGGTGAAGTATTTAGTATTTTGTCTATTGCTGCCTGTAGTTTTTTCTTTAATGCGTTTACGTTTAACTTGTCAGATTCTAATACTGTTTCATTACTAATTTGGGAAATATTGGAAGGGATGTTTCTTGCACAACATCCATATAATCTTCTGTATCTCCTAGATTTTTATGTGTGAGTCGTTTAGTTAGGCTTACAATTTTTCAATGATTGTAAATTTGGATATGCGTTTAAATATTTCTCCAACATTTTGTCACAGTTGATGCCAAGTTGATCAGTAACATGTGAGGTTATGATAGTTCGGTTAATATCAAGCAGTGGCGAAATAGCAATTACCTGGAAGGGTGACCGCAACGGCTCGCCTCGCAGTAGCTTTGTATTTTTCTGACTCGACTTCAGGAGGGTAAGGATCTCGGCCTAGTATTTGATCAAAAATTCTCATTCATACCTCATATCAACCAATTGATTTTATCATGTAGCAAAGTTTATGGTTTCATTGTCCGCAATGCTAAATTGTTTTCGAGTTCGTCAACACTGGTCCATTTATTTAATGCCCTAGTGAGAAGCAAAGTTGAGTATGGATGCTGTTTGGTGACCAATATATAATTGTCACATGAAGCGCCCTGAGGCACTGCAGAAGAAGTTCTTGAAAAGGCTCGCATTTCGAGAGGATGGTGGATCACAACCCCTAGGTATCCACCTAGGGGTTGTGATCACGCTTGTTTGCTATCGAGGTTTGACACTAGGAGCCTACACACCAGGAGAGATTTGATTGCATTGAAATTTTTATTCAATTTGCTCAATGATAATCTCGACTCTCCTGAGCTTCTGGGTAAACTTAATTTCTTCGTTCCTCCTAGGTGTACTAGAATAAGTCAGAAATTTTACTCAAAAACCCACAGAACCAATCTTCTCTCGCAATAGCCGCTTAGCTTTGTATGTTCTACTGCAAACCAGGTATCAAGCTGATGCAATTTGCACTGGGACTCACTTGTTTCTATCGTAAATGTGTACTTGAATCTTAACAGTGAGGTATCTTTATTTCTTCCGAATGGAGTTCTGAGTGATTTGTTTTCTTTATTATTGTAATAATTGAACATTTAAATATTGACATAGTCTTAGATATTTCGGGCAAATGAGAACACCAATATTTTTTATTTTCATTAATTTTTTTAATTTAGAGTTTATTTTCAAGCATTCTGATTTAAGTTATTTGTAGGTAGATTAGTAACGTTGATGTTGCAATAAAAGTTGATTATATTTGTGACTTTCTTTTCATTTTTTTAGGCGTTATAAGTTAGGTGTTCCCAATTACCCCACTTTCCCCTACTTTTCCATCTTTTTTGACAATCTAATTTTAGCGCTGTTTCTCTACAAAATTGTTCTGTCACGTACTTTTGTAAATATTTATCATTTTTAGAAGGTGAATTCTTGAATGTTTTCATTACTTTCCGAATTTTGGAAACTAGAGATGATATACCAGTATGTCTAATATTTATATTACTTGGTAGTAATACTAGCATCTAACTCTATAATAATTCCATTACCTTATTCTTCGTCGATATCGTCGGCATTGTTATCATCGTCGATATCGTCGGCATTGTTATCATCGTCATCGTTAACATCATTAACATTGTCATCATTATAATTTTGCTCCACAACATCAATATCCTATCACTAGGGTTCAAAGTTGACTTATACAAAACATCAGTGATTGATTGCTAAGTTTATGCGATTTGCCATACATTGTTGATGTTGAGCTTCTATAATTTTTTCTAATTTTACTATAACCAACACACCGTCAGTAGTTACTCTAACTATGTCTTTAGATATGTCTAAATTGAAATATTTCAATTTTTCTTCTACAAGGGATAAACATTTTTCTGCTCGAACGGATCCGTAAGCGCGCACTAGTCCGATATTCCACATTGTTCCTCCAACAGAATGTACATTAATGTTTATGTAGCGCCGATTACGAATAGATGTCCATTCGTCAAATGTGATACTGAAACATTTACCTTCAGATTTCAGTCTAGGAATTTCATATACTGTAGACTGTTTGATAATTTTATTATATTCAAGTACCTACCATATTTGTAATAGTAACTGCAGACTTTGGTATGTCTTGGAATCCTCTTACCTTTAAGCGTTCTCTTATGTCATACGATTTCATATATATATTATAAAAATATTAAAAGACAAACTATCGCAAGCTGTCATTCCGGCAAGCACTTCCGAAAGTTTTTCGTTTTTATAATTTTTGAAATAATTTGTTATTAACAATTTAGGCTGTTTAGAAACACTTGATTCGACATCATGGGGAGATTCACATTTTTTTAAAATTAAGTCCATGCATCGTTTTTAAGTGAGTATGAAGGCCACTTCATTTCTTTCGCGCACTTTTTACATTTAGCAACCTGTCCGTTTTTTTCAATCAAAAAATGATTCCAAAAGGAAGTTTCGTCCTGTCCTTTTCGGTACTCCGTAAATGTATTCATCTCTCAGAGGGTATAGCAGTTTATTTTAATATTTGCAAATTAATTACGCTTAATTACATTAATACAAATATAAACTTACCGTATCCTATAATTCATATGGATTAATCAGTATTTAAATACCGTTATATAATTTTCAATTATTAGAAATAGAACCAGAAAACTAAAAATTGTTTGTTTATCTTCAGAAAAATTTCTTGTAATTAATGAATATTATTTTAAATTAGATTAATATTGTGCATAAATTTAATTTTTATCAACTAGTGCAGTACCAAAATACCGGTATTTTTACATTAATACCGGTTTTCAATAACGAACAAAAATCGTCCGGGATTCCGGTACTCGGAATCCCGGTATTGTAGGCCCTAGTTCCACTTGTAAGGCAGGTCAATGTAAGAAATGTGGTAAAAGACATAATACTCTTTATATTTGGAGCGGACATTATCGTACTTTGAAAAAGCAAATGTACCTAATGGTAACGGAAATGTCAGTAGTAAGGAAGAAGAAGAGAATTGCAATCCGATGATTCATCTTATTTCAATAAGATAACTTGTTTGTTGGTCGATAGTATAAGTATAGACGAACATATTCCTTCTTCTCGTGTTCGAATAAAATTGGGAGACAATTGGGCAACATCCAAAAAACAGTTTTTGGATGAATTGCGGCTATAAATATAACGTTACCTCAAGCACAAAACGATTCTTTGAAATGCAATCTTATTCGCAATCAAGAATTCGGTAATAAAGTATTCAGCGTTCAATTAAAAAAATCAAACGATAGTACTATGTTGACACAGATAAAAGCATGCCTAAATGCCCGACCTAATGGAATCTAATGATCCCAATGGTCTTTATCCTTTGACTCCCGGTCATTTATCAATTGGAGACTCAATAACCATCTTACTTATCGAATCTTCGAGTTTCGAAACCAAGTAGCAGGAGAAGCAGTTAAAATAGCACCAAGGAAAAATCAGGAGCAATGGTAGGACAATGTCGTCCTACTTATTAAAGACGACAAGACACCTGCTTTACAATGACCTCTTGGACGTGTAATCAAAGTATATCGCTGAAACGATGAAGTTACAAGAGTTGTTTATGTTCAAGTTTCAAAGAGGATCTTAAAATACCCAGTGACTAAAATGTTGCCAGATTAGGTTAATTGTAAAAATCAAAAAAATTGTGCACTTCAAATTCGACTAATGTTAGTTTCATTGAACATTATTTGAAAGACATATTTCAGGCAATATCAATCATTTTGAAATGTTTCATTTTAACATACTTCCACTTGATTAAGTAAGGACAATCAGGATTAAGTAATTGAAAGGTTATTGAAAATAAGTCTTTCAAGGTTGGCGGTATGTTAGAACTTTTGAGATTTGGAATTACAGGAATTTGGAAATTCCTTATTTTCTCAATGTAAAGTATCATTCAATTATCATTATTGTAACATTCATGATACCTGAGAAGCAATTCCATATGATTCTGTGAATTACCCTTTAAATTCTTAAGGGTTAAATCCTTCACAGGTAGTAGTAATCTCACATTTTCAGCTTAGGCCTCACTTTCTAGTAAGTGAGTCTATTTTATTGTATCTTTCGTTTACCTCACATTTGTAGTGGGAAAACTTCATGTAATTCAAGCTTTCATATTAGTTCGTAAGTTTTTAATATCTCAGATTTCTTCAAGTTCTTAAATTAACAAGTACCCCTCTGGGACGAGTCCCGTCACTATTAGCTTTCACGACACAGTAAATATTTATTTGCACATTCCTTTTATCAAATGAAACTTTAAAATTCAATACAGAATTTCAGTCGAGTCATAGAAGAAAAACCTGAAATTCAACAACCCCATCAAGGGATGTTTTCGAAAACATATTCTCCACATGTTTCATAACTCACAATGAAGAACCTTCGTACATAGTTTGATTCGAATTAGGGATGCTCGATGATCATCAAACATCGATGTTGAAAGCAAAAACATCGATGTTCGCTATTTCATAAATATCGAACATCTATGTTAACGGAATCAATATCGATGTTATCTCACGGCAGCACGCACGACCACTAAGGATGTTCGATGATCATCAAAAATCGATGATCATCGATATTGAAAGCAAGAACATCGATGTTCGATATTCGATGTATATCGAACATCGATGTTGGGCTTTCGATTATGACATCGATGTCAATATTGATGTTTTTCTAACATCGATGATCCCTAATTCGAATAGCTTCAAAAAGGACGAAGTTTCATACTAACTTTCCACTTTTGAAAATTTCGTAATGCTCCCCTACGTTATAAAAGGAACACCTGGGCAAAATTTCAAGTTTCTAACTCTTATAGTTTAGGTCCTGCGTTGATGTAAGTATCAAAGTTCAAATTGACTTTTCAGTATTATTACGAATCGCTTGTATGGGAGTATAGAAAAGTATTTTTTTTAGACTTTTTCAGTAAATTTTACAAATTTTTATCTACGTAAGAACCATCGTCGTACTTCAAGGAATATTTTAAAATAAAATTAGCGAAATCTACTACAAGAAAAATGATTCTGCAGTTATCGTGCTCATATCATAGCACTTTTAAATATTTTTGAAAAAAATTATCGACAGAAAGTTATAGTATACTTCTCTAATAGTATATATATATATATATATATATATATATATATATATATATATATATATATATATATATATATATATATATATATATATATATATATATATATATATATATATATATATATATATATATATATATATATATATATATATATATATATTCTTCCGGTGGAAACTTTATTTTTAAAAATCAACTTTATTTCAGATGTAACATGCAATACTTAGAAATTTGATCTATTCTATTCTATGCTGTACTGTACGGTATATTCTCGTCTTACAATCGATGAGAGGATATGTGAGCATGTAACCACCCGAAATATAGGTATGTAGAGTTTTTAATATATTCAGTGAAACTTAAGTGGGTTAATTTTTAATTTTATGGAAAGTTATAGTGTACTTTGATAGCAAATATCTACAAGAGCGATTATATGCACGAGAACTACTTAATTCTTTTTCTTGTACTGTTATATATATATATATATATATATATATATATATATATATATATATATATATATATATATATATATGAATAATAATAATATAACAATATAAATTTATTGTGAAACATTCCTTACATCGTAAAATTACATTCATTTCAATTGGTACAATAATTACAACTAAGAGAAATACTCTCAAAAGGACCGAATTCAGTTTGGAGTATGATCTTCCATTCAGCCCTCGAGCAAAAATATTGGTTCAAATAAAAATCTTGGTTAAATTCATATTTACAATAATATACAACTTTGATTGAAAAGAAAAGAAAAAAAAATTCCTCAGAGATATTAAACATTTGAGACAATTTCACATGGTGAAGAACATTTGTGTTAAAAAATATACAAACATATGATACAAAAAATTGATTCATACATTATTGCCTACATCCGAATCACCGAAGTACTCTGACACACTATAGTATGCCTTTGTTAAGAGCAGAATATTATAATTTAGATGACTATATACAAGCGATTGCAAAAAATGAGTAACTCAATTTTTTACATAAGACCTCAATGTGTGATGTCCATCTCAAATTTCTGTCTACATATATTCCAAGAAACTTTGTTGATTGGGATGATGATATAGTGTTGTCCCCATATTCAACATCTAAGGTACTAATTCCATTGCCCTTCAGACAAAACTGAACACATACAGTTTTGACAACGTTCACCATCAGATTGTTCATTTGACACAACTTACAAACTCCCTCAAAATGCATTCACATGCCTCCAGAAGTTCTTCAGGAGTCCTTCCAGAAACAACTACCGATGAATCATCCGCAAATAATGTCACCAAAAACCAGGACAACTTCGCAGGCAGATCGTTTATGAACAATATGAATAGAAGAGGTCCGAGTACAGAGCATTGCGGCACCCCAAGAGCAATATCATGTCTCTGAGAATAACTCTCGCCTATTTTCACCACCATTGTTCTTCTACCGAGGTCTAGTACTTCGAGATGCAATTCCGACTATTGCATCGCGAAGTAGTAGACCTCGGTAGCTTAGTTGGTAGAGCAACAGGGCGTAAACCTGAGAGACCTGGGTTCGTATCCCAGTCGAGGTTGAAAAACTTTTGTGGTGTAATTTCGATTCCAAATTTAAATATTTCTTCATATACAATATGTCCGTACTTGCATGGTTAGCACCAATAATATTCACTTCAATATATATATATATATATATATATATATATATATATATATATATATATAAATATAAGATATATATATATATATATATATATATATATATATATATATATATATATATATATATATATATATACGTCCGTACAAAATCTACTCGGATGGCTTATATTTATCGATCCTAGTTTATTTAGAGAAGAATGTTGGTAATATACGAGAATTTAATTTGACATTCGCTTAGTTATTATTATATCGTTCGGCTATTTAATCTACATATATATGAAATTAGAAGATGTCAGAAATATGATTTCGACGGAACGAATGGAAAATATGAATTTAAGCAAATGTTTCATAATATGTATTTTTTCCAAACAGCATTTTGAGTGATTCAACCTGATAAGTATATTTCGGAATTTTATATTCAATGTATAGGAACCATTAATATAAGGCATTCCCCATATCCATAAATAATTCAACAAGATCATTCGAATACGTTTCAGTTACGGATTATAGTGTAATAATAATTTGTTATTATTTGAATTTTTATTTTGGAAATTATGTAAATTAAAACAGAGATGATAAAAGTGATCTTAATAAAAAAACTCGGCTTTTTATATAAATTCTCGTCAATTGCAGGAATGCCAGAAATATTCAATTAATGAAAGAAGTTCTTTTTTTAATGAAATATAAGGAAGAATACTTGCATATAAAGAATATAGGTAATATAAAGTCACAAAGTTTTGAATATATCTGGATCAGTTATACTTATATCATAAATATAAAGTGCATATGTTAAATTGAACAATATATAACGAAAAATAGTCAGTTAACATCTATTACTTCAAAGCGTCATGTGTGTAGCCTAGGCTGTTGACTTAGGATGTAGGATGTTAGGGTGTAGATTTCTCTGCTCATTCTTACTTGTTCAGAAATTATTCTATAGAGGGCACAACAGACAACTCTTTGATAGAATTTTTATTACTTTACTGATTGTAAAATGTATTTCTGATTGAGATTATACGGAATTATTTTCAGATGCAGTTTCAGTGTTTGAAACTATTTTTAATAGCTTATTTTTCATATAGGTATACATGAACTCAATATTGGTTTTACTTCGTTTGATACATTGGATGAACATACATTTCATCAAATTTCCGCTGATAGACATGTCTGCATACATATTTCTAGTTAATACGTGTATTAGTCGTTATGTTCATTATTACTTTCTTGGTTCGTTGAAGTGGTAGTAAGAAATGAATTATATTAATGACTTCGAAAAATTAATCTAAAAAATTCTACAGTTTATCAATATTCGAGATGCAAAAAAATCTAACTGCGAAATGACTGGAACCGCTATTTGTGTTGATAAATAAAATTCAATCTGCCTATAGCGGACTAATCGCCTAATCAGAAGTATTATATTTAATATATCATTATTTCAAATGGAATACTATTATTGAATGTTTTATTTATTAAAATGATTCATTTGTTAAGTAAAATATATGATTCAAGATTTCAGTATATTCAAGATTTATGCTGAATGAATACCAACAAGATTTATTATTTTTCTATTTATTTAGTTTTCTTCAGTTTCAACAGAAAATTATTTTTGAATTATTTCTTTTAATCTGAGTCATATAATCAAAATAGAAAACACTTTCTCTTGAAAAACTGAAAAAATTCTGAAAGTTGCCAAACACCATGTTTTAATAAGCAAATAACATTCGCATCAATTTCGCGTGATGAAAGTTGAGTATTCAGTGCGAAGGCCTCGATTGTTGTTATTGATATACGATTATATTTACTCTTTGAAGAATTTTAAAGGTGTAATAGATCATCCAAAAAGCTCTAAAAAATAAATAATAAATAAGTTAATAAATTGCCAATTTGAGAAGAAAAAAGTAGGTATTAGTCATTTGCAGATGATACTTCTTTCTTCCTAAAGGCCTTGGATGAGGTGAATCTGAGGATATTGGAGAAATATGTGCTTTCGACATCTAAGCACTGGTTTAGATGTAACTCTCTTGCCATAAATGAATCAAAAACACAAAACTTAAAAATAAAGAGTAACAAAAATAAGACCATCAAATTGCTTGGAGTTACATTGGATGGGGCGCTTTCATGGGAGCCGCACATTGATTCATTGAAAAGAAAACTTGCAGTGGCAATTTACACCATCTCAATTGTGAAAAGAGTTTCCTCTAAAAAAGCGGCAGTGATCTCCTATTTTGCCAACTTCCATTCACTGGCAACCTATGGAATTCTTCTGTGGGGCACATCGGCTCATGCCATCGACATCCAGATTCTTCAGAAGAAAGCGGTGAGAACAATAGTAGGACTTAAACAGACAGATAGCTGTAGGGATGTGTTTCAGACACTTAACATACTCACCATACCAGCAGTGTATATATTGGAGTGCTCCACATATGTCCACAAGAACTTAGACAGATTTCCAACTAATAGCACATTCCACAATTTTAAGACAAGAAGACGAAACGAACTTACCATACCATACCATGAACGGAAATATGCGCAGCAAGGAGTAGACTACTGGGGACCTAAAATCTACAATAGGCTTCCCAATGCCATCAAACAACTGAATGGGAAAAAATTCAAGAAATGTCTCAAAGATATTCTCCTACAGAATACAATATATACCTTGGGGGAATTTCTGAGAGATTGAATGTAACTTTCTTTTGACGAAGCATGTAAACTATTGATGCTGAATAAAAATTTATTTAATATTTAATTATTTAATTCAGTTTGATGATATTTTTGTATCAAAACTATACTATGAGTTGCGAGATGTGTTATTCATTTCGACACGGGATAATACCGTGTACATTCATCAGAAAAATTTGAACTTATGTACATGACTATAATTAATTTTGGTATGCCATAATTTATTAACATAGATTTCATAACAGTTTTCTTCGTGAAGGGTTGAATTCGACTATTCTGCATAAAAAATTGAAACTTCAGTTATAATTGTTAAAAACACTGAATCCATTTTTAAAACAACTACTTTCAACCATAACGGCAAAATCAAGAGATAAAGACTTTATAAAACTGTAATAGTACAAGTCAAATTAGTTGTTTTTGCAATAAACTCAGTGATTACAAGATTTGTACTTCATAGAAGTTTCATTTAAAATTAAAGTTCACACAGTTAATTTCATTTCATCGATTCATATTATCCTTCATAAAGATTTACCACCTTTTGAAGAGGAGTTTCGTTGGCATCTGGTTAATATCACTATGCACAGTATATCCAGTCCCACCAGTGGCGGATATACATAATATTTTTGAAGATGGGGGGCAAGAACAAGGTAATAATATGTAATTTGGGTAATAAAGTAGTTATGTTTCACGTTAGCTTTTGAGGTCGATTTCAGTGAACAAATTACAATTAAATTCCAATTTCGTTTTAAAAAGGCGAAACAAAGTACATATAAGTGAAGGAAAAAAACCGTTCAAAAATATTATATGTTATAAAGACTTAGTGAGGTTAACAATATTCACATAGTACAGAACAAAGTTCAAGATTCTCAGTGTATTTCAGAATTCATCAATAACTTCCTGGTAATTATCAAGAGGATATAAATGATAGGATAAAAAGTCCTATGACAATTTGCGGGAGATCCAATATCACTATGGCCTCTTTCTTCTTGCAAAAACACAAGTTCCCTCACACTAATTCACATATGTTTATTCGTCAAAATTCAACATTATGCTGGACTCATCATTTTCGCAAATGAGTTAATTTTTTATTACACTGTCTGATTTCGAGGAGGAGGGTTCGGTCCCCTAGGCCCCTTTTATATACGCCCTTGCGTCGTCATTTCAATCGTTTTATGGATTCAATATTAGGTTAATTTCTTGGAAGGTTCAGGGACATGTCGAACTGTAGACCATGTAGATCTCGAATTCTTAACAGATGTTAAAAGACATATTATAATTTATAACTGCGGAAAAAGAATAAGAAATTAACGGTCATCATATGGACGTCAATTATATAACGTTAAGAGGTTTTGAAAATGAATTTTGACTGAAATTTTCTTTCCGTGATTATAAAATAGCCATTTTGATTATCAAAATTTTGGCTCATTCAGAACATGTGTTTCGAGATGTTCCAGATGTCTCTTGTTAACATCTGATTTCACAAGGCATTTTATTAACAAAGACTAAATAAAGTCTCTCGTTTTTATGACAAGGTAACACAAAAACGTATGAAGATGTTGAAAATATCGTTCAACAATAACAGACATTTAACTGTTCATCGTCATGAACAGTTAACATTAATGTCAGAAATCACCAAATAATTGAGGGGATTCTACTCGATTACGAAGTAGCTTCTTTGATCAGTTTTTTCATTTATTTATCGCAACTATATCTACTGTATCTTATAATATAATAATGAATTATCGAGAGGATTGTGTAAAACATAGGTACCTAATCGTGACTTTTATGAGAGTTTTTCGACAAAGAGGAGCATATCGATAGTTCGTTTTATAGGTAATTGAATGAATGCATAATGAGATGAGCAATCTACAGCTATTTGATTATTTCAGCTGAAGATGAAAGTGTTATATTATGTCTCAAGTTAATATTTTACTTTACTTATAATTTTTCAATAAAGATCAAGTAAAAATGTCATTTAAATTCAATATATTCATATTCATTGTTTGATATACCTATTAATTACAACATGAATAAGTTGTACAATACTGTTGAATGCAATGTTGTAGAATGAATATTTGACTGCAAATTACTATTACATATAATTATGAAATATTTCGAAAATGAAAATGTTTACAAATTGAGAATAAATTATAGATGTCTCTTATAGTTATTTAGGTATGATTTCATAGCTTCATAAAGGTTATAGTATATTCAATGAAAACACATCTAGCTTATTACCTCTGATCAAGTTATAAATTGTTCGATCAATTAAAATAATTCAGAAATGTTTGAAAAAATCGTGGGGATTATTTTAGATTATATAGAGGGTTCGAATGTGAAACACGTTTTAAACCACAATATTTTCGAAATACTTGAATTTGAGCGTAAAAATTGCAAAAAACTATTGACTGATATCAGCGGTTTGATTATCGTAGCACTGTACCGCTTATGAGAGTATCTGTTTATATAAATTAATCAGGGATACGTGAGTGAATCGTAAACAACATTCCTTATTCATAGAAGAGTCGGAATACCTAGGTGCAGAAAATCGTTGAAAACATTAATGAAGCAAAAATAATTCAAATTGTGAAGGAAGCTTTTCTAATATTTTTTACGAATATGAATTGCATACCTACGTATATTTCAAGCAGAAATACACTAAAAAAATCTGAATAACTGAAAACGGTATAAGATAGTCAATAGTACATATGTAGTATTATTTATTACTTATATCACGAATATGCTCATTTCGAAATACCCTACGTGTACGACTAGATGTAACAACATGTTGCAAATCAAAAATGCGCAGAAATAATTCAAAGTCACCTAGATCTTCATAAATGAGTCAAAAAATTTCATTTTTTTCGTTTTGAAGAATAGAAAAGGAATGTACGTTACTCAAATGAGATAGGTGTCCGATTCAAAAGATTATGATCTTATAGGACTTCAGAAATGATGTATATATAACATCATTCATGTTTTGAAAATATCAATTATTTTTATATTATAAATAATGTATAATATAAATCTATAGAAAGTGTATATCAAAAGCATACAATTCAGGAAAATTTTTCTTTAGGAATTTCCACATATCATTTGAAATATTGATTACTTTTAATGAATCACTGTAGTTATACTTTGTACCTGTTCTAGCCCAAGTTCACTTCTTCCAATCCATAGTAAAAACCAAATTATATTCCAGAATTTTAAATAAACAAAATTGTTGGAGGACAATTTTGCATTGTCCTCCAATCTAGTTGCATGCGAGATTTTTGTCTTTCATTACATAATAAAAAAGACATTATTATAATAAGAGAATAATATTAGTTAGAATGAAGGTCAAAATTTAATCTTACAACAAAAGGTTTTCTTCATCTTCTATTCAAATTTCTAAACAGTTGAAGGTTTTCATAGGTTTTTCAACTGAAATTCTTCACACGCAAAAGATTAGCATTAAACAAATTCTTCAACTTGACGTATATATTCAAGTAGCAATATCTGTAATACTGTAGGTAATTCCCATTTTGAAAAGTGATAAAATGAACTAAATCACTATATTTTGAGGAACGTAATATAACTTCAATAGAATTCAGGTCAAGGAACGTAAAATTTTTTCATGTCCATTATTTCTGCTTCTATTTCTATGTTTTCTCGCAATTTTTTGACTTAACACAAATAATTGGACGAAGATATTGTTTCTATGAGTCAACAATTGTTGATTCATTCATTTTATCAATTTAAAGTTCATAAGTAAGCAAGTTCAATTTGTAAAATGTTGCATGAGATGCAGTTCTCAATACAGGAGTAACATGTAAGAACATCAATATTCTAGCATTTAACATCTATTTGGTAAACCGATGTTTATCATGAAGTCGGCGACTATTTTGATTGAGGATAGATGCGTTTCCAAAAATGGAACAATTTGTAAAACTCTGTTTAAAATTTGAATTCTGATTGAAGATATTTATTCCAATGTGCAAAATATCTCAAATATCGAAATTTTGGAATTCAGAATACATTATAGATGAGTCCTATTGTTTTGACATTGTTTTATATTGGCAATAACAGGCCTTTATTTCTTATCATTCCTGTCCTATCAGGTTATAAGAGACAAGGATTTTTAAATACTTCTGAAATTTTGCCCTGACAAAAAGATTTTCGGAAGTGACCGAGAATTATTATATTCAATTAATTCGAAATTATACTGAACTGTAATTCAACTCACTTCAATATGTATTGTTCACTTCAATATGTATTTCAACTCACTCATATTAATAGAGATGTGCAAAGATTCTCGAGTATTTTTTATATTATTACATAATTCTAATATATCTTTAAAGATTTGAATCACAAATGAATAGTGATGATTGAAAATGGGTGGCTAATTGAAATTCTAATATTATCGAATCCTCTACTGTTCGGTCATCTTTAATTATTACGGTTGCTATCCGTCCGGGATTTCCCAGATTTGTCTTCTTCGAAGGAGTCCAGGGCTGTCCAGCAGCGGCTTTTAATAAGTGACCGTGTGTAAACCGTACAATTTTTTTTTGTCAGGGAAATCCAATTTTTTTTAGTTGAGCGACAAATTTTTCTGCAATCGGAAGGTTTTAGAAAATGTTCGAGGCCTTGGAAATTTATTTTAAAAGCTTGGATAGACTACCCATTCCGATCAAATAATTTTTGAAGACCCACTGTCAGAGGCATATATATTTCCAATGTGTTCAGTGATGTACGTTCTCTAATCTCGAATATCGAAAAGTTGGAAAAAAGTGAAAAATCGAAAACAGAATCGTATTTGCGTATCTGAATAAAACGTTAGAAGACAAAATGAAAGAAAATTTTTTGTTTCTAAAGGCACAAAATATTTCGAACGAACAGGATGAAAACACCAAAAACCATTTCAAAGTATTTTACATTTTTTACATAGCAATGAATTCCCACATAGAAAAGTTTGAAAAACCAATTGAACACTTTGACCAATTTAACTGAATGATGTTACTAAACATCATTGCAAGTACTATGGTCTGATGTCGAAAAGAACAGTCCCTTTTCTCAAGGAAATTAACATCGAAATCGATGACACGAAGCTGATTGACGAATATACAAACGCTCATAGCATGGACCTTATTGACGGCGATAAGATTTCATAGCGCAATTCATCTATGACTTATTTTTTTCGAAACACTCATTATAGTCAGAAATGCTTAAAATCGTATAGTATTATTTTGTGTATATCTGCACACAATGCGTCGACAGAAAGTGTTTTCACTAGTCACGTATCAATGGACGGAATAAAGAAACTCGCTTAACGGCTCATTTTAGGTCTATGATCAAATCTTTTATTTGATCTCTTTGAAAAAATTTCGATCTTTTACAAATTCTTGTTAGAACAGAAAGATATTTCATTGAAAATTGGGAAGACTAACATAAATCAAAATAGTTTGAAAAAACTTGATCTCCCTAAAATTCACAGTTTTAGAACTTACTTGAAATAATTTATATTTACAATTGAAACAATATTATAGGGATTTGGCTATCTTACTAGATGTATGAGAATATCATTGTGTAGTAGTTTTTTTTTCAAAATTATCAAGTATTAGTCATTAGAAGTATCATATAATAATTTGATTGGTACCTGAAAAAAGCGCTTTAGTTATTTTTGTTACCATAATACAACAGAAGGAGTGCTTCTTAAAAAATGTCTATTATTTGTTGGTGTTACATAAAATGAAGTCGATTTCAATGGCACACTGTATGAATTAATGAAAATTGAAAATTTATAACGATGTTTTTATTTTGTTTGCAAAAAATATTTTTCAGATAGGTCGTGAAAAAACATATTTCGCCTAAATGTCCGGGTTTTTTGCCTTGTTCATCAGGTGTCGGTGAACTAAGTTATAACAGCCCCATATTTTTCGAGAATTTTCAGTTCGAAAAATCTGACTTGAGATTGCGGGCAAAAAAGTTGCAACAGAGCAGAGAAATAATATAATTTTCGAGTATTCAAAACTTTAATTATGCTCCTATTCCATAAAATAGTTTTTCTATAATTTTTTAGGTGTACCTTTGTGAAGTTTTATTTGAATGTTTATTTCTACTCATGTATTAATCCGATTCTTTTTCGTTTAAAATGTGAGAATGTCTATAGTTTCAGATGCTCGTTTCCAATTGAAAATCGCAAATATAAGGGCTCCGAATGAATATTAACTATTGCGAACGAAACTGTTAATTTTTATCATTGTTGGGAATTCATCAAACTGAAATCTGAGTTGAAAATTATATATGCAACAAATCTGTTGACTGCTGTCAAGGTCTTGGGATCATTATAGCACTTTATCGTTGTTTTAGGATATTTGTTTACATAACTTAATCAGGGTCACGCTAGTGAACCGTAAACAAAAATATTCATTCTTTATACGCGCAGAGCCGGGAAGCTAATAACAGAGAACAAACGTCAGGAAGCTCGAAAAATATGAAAGATAATTAGAAGGTAACTGAATTCTGTGTGAAACTCATTTTATTTTTTCTAAAAATTCAAATGTAACGAATTTGTTTTGGGACGAATTATTGATGTTCATCGACATTTTGTCTTCTGTACGATTTTAAGGTCTATAAATTCTAAGGTGCTCAACTTGAAAATCTAGAAATTGCATCGTGGGAGTATCAGGTTAATTTGGAGGTACACTTGAAGAATCTCGCGTCATTTAACTGTACCGCAGCAAAGTGGTTAAGAATCACTGCTCTAGTTCTTCAGTTCATTACCTCAGAAACGTTATGATGACGTATATGACGTTATGAAAAACAAATCTGAACTCAGATACGAAAACCAATATAGGCGTGGATGTGTTTCAAGTTTGGGAAGGGCGATTTATTCGTTATCGATTTTCACTTAGATTCAAATCCAAATATTGAATCGATAAACGTAAAAATTCGAGTCTCAATAATCGATTTACAGAAAATTGATTTTTCGATTTGATTTTTGAGTTGGTGTTTCAAAGTATTACAATACAAGATCGAAATATGATTTGTTCTATCAAAAAATAATTGATGTAGGTATAAAAAGAAGTGAACTAGGTACTCGTATTTTTCAGATGCCCGTTTGCTTTATATTCATATGATTTGTTTTCCGCCAGAAGCTACAAGGTTGAATAGGGGTCGTTGTCTTGAAATTCGAAAAAGTTAGGTTTATGATTTTAAGTTCATTAAATTTTTAGTTGTGAAATGGCATATTACACTGTACCTATTCTTACTATAATAAATATGCTGTATAAACTATATAAACATCTGCCGGTAAAGATATCTTTTATATTCATATAATGACTAGGTAATATAAACGTTCTGAATTATCTGTGGTTCAAGTAATGAAAAACAACATAACCAACAAAAAAATATAGCATTTGAGTGAATATAATAAATGATTACCCTTAATTCAATTACATATTAGATGAAAAACTGCAATTTCTCTAAATGTGATTTGAAAGTTCAGCTAATTGTAAATTATTTCATTGTTGTTATCGAACAGAAAAATTCTAATCTAAATTTTTAGGAAGAAATATCTGCTCACTAGATCGATTCCTTACATGATATCATTCGAAAGTATTAGAATTCGAATTTGAAACGACTAATATTCAATTATTCTCATTAATACATTAACTGCAAATGTTTATCGCAGAAAACAAAAAAAAACTAAGTTTGCTGCTTTCAACTGCTTTATCAAAATAGGAAAATTGCAATATGTTGCAATTATCAGCCCTTTTAGATGAAGTTTGTTTCCGACAACTGAAAAGGTTAGTCACGATCTTCATATGTTATTTCGATTTTTTACTTTTTTCCAAAAAATGGCTCAAATAATCTGTATTAAATTTTACGTTAAAATGAAATAAACTGCTCCAACGCATTTAAAATATTGATTGTGGCATACGGAGAACCTACTTCGTCACAAAAAATTGTTTATAAGTGGTACAAGCATATTCGAGAAGGAGTTGATGATGAAGAATATCCTGGAGTTGCAACCATCTCAAAAAACGAAGAAAACAACGAACCAATCACGAAAATGATTCTGGAAAACCGTCAAATCCCTAATAGGGATGTTGCACAGAACGTTGGCATATCAATCGGCTCGTGCCATGCACTTTTCTCGGATATTTTGGACATGGAACGTGAGGTAGCGAAGTTTGTTAAGAAATTGCAAAATGTTGAGCAAAAGCAAGGTCGCTTTCCTATTGCATCAGATTTGCTCAAAAGGGCATATCTGGTGACATAACGTGAATACATGGTTAGGCCGTCGGAATAAAGGCCCAATAATCCCAATTGAATCGGTCAGAAGAGCCTAGATCGAAAAAGGCACGCCAAGTTCAATCCAATGTGAAGGTTTTGCTCACTGTTTTCTTCGATTACAACGGCGTGATGCACCATGAGTTCTTCCTAATATCTCATGCGGTTAATACGGATTACTACAAAGAAGTTGTTCAACGTTTGCGTAAAGCAGTACGGCTCAAACGATAGGAATCAGAATGATAATGCACCAGCTCACATATCAATGCTTGTTAGTGATTGTTTGGACAAAAACAACCACCGTATTGACCAGATTTGCTGTTTTCCTTTTTCCAATGACTGAAGCAATCAATGAAAGGAAAGCCACAATTGATGACATAAAATCGGAATAGTGCATTTCAGAGCTTCAAGGATTAGAAGAAGCGCTGCCATAAGAGCACTATACCTAAAGGGGGTTACTTTGAAGGAAATAAAATGGATATTTATAAATAATTGAATACTTTTAGAAAAAATTCAAAATTCACCTTTTTTTCGAACGAACTTTGTATTCCATTCAAATTCAGTGGAAATATACTTGAAAAAAATGTATTTCTAGAGTACACATGGCAATTTATCACTTTCATTCAAAATGTATTAATTAACACAACAATGAATATCGAATAAAATTATATCTTCATAGAATTTTTTCGACAGGATTTCATTGGTAGGTACTTATATGGAAAATAATCGATATTATATTCTATATTTTATGAAACATTTTACGTTCGAACGATGCACTCATATAGTTCGTTTCCCCATGAGTTTGACGAGTATGAACTGTACTTCGTAATGCTGAAGCAAATCGAAAGTTTTGTTTTATAAGGGATTGGTTGCATGAATTCACAATATAATGAGCAGTTAACCGATATTTGATTATTCGATTGAAGCAAGGCTCTTTTATTGTGTATAAATTTAACATTTTATTAGACATTTTCATTTCTTGACAATGTAGATCAAGTAAAACTATCGTTTGAATCCCCTACTGTTTATTAGATCAATAATTAAAAATTAAAAGTATTTTTATTAAGCTCTTTCAAAAATTAAATATTGACCGGAAATAAAGAAATAAATTCACATTTTCTCGAATTATTCCTCTTCAAAACTTCCATTTCAGAAATACCCGAAAAAATTGAAGGGATTCTGCTTCATTACTTTGATATGAGATTTGCATTTCAATCAAATAATTTGTACAAGTCTGTTTAAATGAAATTTTGACTTATTCGCACTATGAGTGCGAAATGGTTTAGGCATCAAAATACTAGCTAATCTGGAATAAATTACAGATTTCTCTTATTTTTCATCTTGATTTCCCATTGCTTTATATTTGCCGAAACAGACCTTGTCTCGTACGACCCCTAACGATCTATTAAGACGCCAAAAAGATTTCTCGAGATTTTTTAAATTATTCTTCCACGAAAAATTTGAATTCAGAAAATATCCAACGAATTGAACTAATTGTTGTATTGATTACATTAGTAGGTAATCGATACTTGTTGACATTATGGATTCCGAGATCCATATTAGTATTTTCACTCGTAGGGCACTTGAGAACATCTGGAGATAAGTGACCTCGTACAAATATGTGTAGGTAGGTATATTTTACCGAGCCAGTCTAACTTTAAGGTGTTACACGAAAGTCTTGTGAAATAATTTAATTGTATTTTTCGTGAATGTTTGTGAAATTTATTCTCTTTCAGTCAAATATAACATACCATTGTTTAGCAGTTTTGTGAAAGTTGAGTTATGAACCGATGAAAATTTATCGTGAAATTCTACAGAAAAAAACGGGTAAGTACTTGCGACATTAATTATATCAAATATTTTTCTTTCATTGATGAATTTTCGGATATTTATGGAACATTTACATTTTTGTTAATGTTTGTAATTGTATTAAACATACAATTCAGAATTTTAGCGTTGAAAAAATTGGTCAAAAAATGATAAATCATATAACCCAAACTATTGTTTATAAATCAGTTTCTTCTGGATAATATTTCATTTACCAACTTTTATTTCCGTTTTTATTAACCCTTCTATTTTTCAAACAGTTGAACTTTTAGATTTTTCTCACTATTAGGTTATTATGTGCCTTCCAATAATTAATAGCAATACGAATGTTTGTTATACGAGCTCCATTTATTTCATGACTATATGGGAAATGTTTGAATTCATTTCATAAAAAATTATTCTTATTGCTTATTTCTCAATCATTTTTTTCGAATCTATTCAGCCCTACATTTGAACGTGTAATGAATATCCTAACAGAGCTTACAATTGAAATCGCAATTAAGTAATTAAGGGTCATTATTTCATGTTATTTGACAAGCCAAAAAAGTATATTCTCAAAAAAAAAGCAATGCTGAGAAATAATGTCTCAGGTGACCGGAAAAAATGAATTACTTCAACAAATTAGTACTTTTCGTTGTATTCGTTTTATTTAAGTGCCTTTCCGATTTATATCCCTTCTGAAAGTACACCCTGGTAATTTATGTTCAAGTAACGACATTGATAATTTTCCATCAAGAATGTTCCTCATGTCTGATTGATACGCAAAATGAATGATCTTTGCTATCTATTACTTTTAATTCAATTATTCACTAATTAAATAACTAAGTCTATGGTATACTATTTTTGTTATTCAATGTATTTTTAGGTGACACAAGTTCCACCTTAAATTTTTAGGTGGAGGACAATCTTTTTGCAAGTTGCAATTGGAAAGACATTGATTAACAATTATTATCTTTGGTGAAAGAAAATTTTAAAGCAGGTAAGTAATCAATTAAATATTATGGAGGAAAAAATTTTGTTCCTTTGTGCCTTGCAATTAGGCATGCAATTGGAACCGTTCCTAAAATTGCTGAAAGACATGATGATTAACAACTTCATATTAAGTGAAACTGAACATATATCAACTTTAACAAGGGAATTCTTGAGAATGAAGAAACGATGTTTAAGTTACAAAAAAACAAAGAGAAGAAAACAAAAGGAAATAAGTAATCAATTAATCGTTAGATTGTAGGTATGGTTTTCGTTATTTAGTGATTCAGCTCCTATAAATTTTGATTGCGCAAGGAATTTCATTTCATCGACTTTTCGAACGAAAAATAATTAGTTCAATTATAACTGAGTAGTTTTGTGGAGAAATTATAATATTTGAAAATTTACTACTAGTTGGACTTAATAAAATCACTTTTTCAACCTATATTATTCAATACGGCTTTAGCAACAAGAACCTACCTAACACATCAAATCAACAATCAATAGTCCGCAAATGACTAAATAAATTAAATATTTTCATTCTTGGAACTTTTTCTTATAAAATGGTTCGAAAATTTTCTAAAGTATTAGGTAGTTATTATATATTGTATTATATGCTCGAAATATTGTAAAAAATAACACTTCACGATTGATTTCTTTTATACATATTTATATACTTCTTCACTATATATATATATATATATATATATATATATATATATATATAAATAGCAAAATTTAAGTATTTCTTGTTTACGTTACGCTACGAATTGTAGCTTCATAAAATTCATTGTAGTTTTCATTAAATGCCAGAATTATAATGAAGATATTTTTTTCGTTCAATGAAAATAATTTATCATTTATGAAGTATTATTATATAAGTTACCTACTACATATTTCGAAATTTTTATAAAGCTACAATACGTAGCGAAACGTCCACTAGAAATAAATATTCATATTTCAAGGTCTGTTATCACTAAAAATATTAATTTTCAGTTGAAACATAAACAGACAACACAAATATCAAGAAAATGGAAATGAGACGCTAAGAACAAATATTTCCAGAGTTAACTTCATCCTCTGGTATGTTATACCTATATACCTGTTTTTTATGGATATATACCCCCCCTCTTTGTGACAATACTTCACTCAGAGTTAGTTATATCCACTCAGAGTTAGTTGTTTCTTAGAAATCTTAGTCGTATATTATTTGTATCTTTTCCTAAATTGAGTTGGTATACCTGATTTAAGAAATTGAGTTCCTGTATTCATTTCCAGGTATATGATCCTTTTTGTTATATATCAGTTGTATTGTATTGTTCTCATTCCAAGTTGGCCATAGAACATACCTGGTGTGTTCTATGAAAATTGCTATAAGTATTGAGTTTGTGAAATTGCACCTATTATTAATCCAGCATTTGATAAAGAAGTAGTACTTCGAAACGTCGTCATGCGCATTTTTATTAATATTATAAGAAAATCCTAAATATTGTTTCATTTTAGTTATATTCTTCATTCTCATTGCGAATGATGCGGAATCGTGTGACCGACCGTGCCGCTGAGAAACGATAAACGAGGTGCTCAGTAATCAGAGGTTAGCGATATGAGAACGAATGCGACGAACTTGGATATATTAGGGGATAGATATCTTTACTTGGAATGATATAGCATAGTCGTATATCCAGTCCTTTACTGGATATAGTAAGCCGATGCCCATGTACTAAGTACCAGTTGACCAAGACCAATCAGCCTGGAAGATATTTTTCGTCTTATCCCACAAATATGCTTGTGTGGGAAATTATAAAAAGGAGCTATTGACACTTTTTGACAAAAATGATTTGTGAATGATTCACTTAATGCGGTTGAAGAATTGAATGGGAGAATAAAACATAATCTTATTATTATTTTATTATCATATGAAAAAAAAAAGGTTGTGTCGAAAAAATAGTTGATGAAATAATGAGATTCAAGACGGCACTTTGAATTTATTAAATCGTGTTGATCTAAATTCTGTAGTGGTTGTTAAACTGAAGAGTTTATGGGTAAAAATATTTATAAGGCTGTCAAGAAAACCGTAATTCAATAACGTAATCGTAATCATAATTATCTTTTCACTTAATTAACGACTATCCAATTAATCTTCTAAAAAAACCTAATAAAACCTATAAAAATTTCTCTAATAACTTTTTCGTTAATTTTTTTTTATATTTCTTTTATTTTGCATTAATATAGTTATTTATATTTTATAGTATTTCATTCCTACACACAATTTACACTGAAATTTTATTTTCGATTGCGATCCAGGTTCTTTAGAAGGACCCAACCTATGTAGAAGTAAGTAATGAGAGTCACTTAAGCAATAATGTATCCAAAACACAAGTCTTTGTAGTAATATTTATTAATATAACTTTTTAACATAGTTTACTTAATCAACTATCAGTATGACGAGTTTCATTTACTTTGGCGAAGAACTTTCTTCATTATAATACTTACAGAAAATGAGGGTAATTGTGGTCACGCATTGGGTAATGCGAGTCAACAGATCTTAAAATTTGTCGCACACATATCCTTCTGCTGAATCCCATCCGGTGCAGTCTACGTGTGCTCATAGCCAACACACCGTGCATCTGTACCAGGTCTCGTTGTTGCGCCCGAACTCGGTACAAATAAGGCAGGTACTAGTTCCAATCCCATCTATATTTTCCAGGTCATCATCTTCATCGTCGTCACAAATGTTATGGAGACTTGAATCTGACTCGGAGGTCGATTGGATGTCTTCTAAAACACGTCGTTCAGCCTTGTTTTTCACTATCTTACATTGTGTTATGCGTTTCTTTGCTTTTGCAGTAGTTTTTTGTCTTCTATGCTTCTCTTACATTCTTTTGGCTTCCTATCTCCAGTTTTGTATTTTTCTTTCTCTGATTTTTTTTTCTTATTTTCCTTTTCTAGAAGATCTTTCAATTGTGTATACGTTAAAACTTTTGCATGTTGCTAAATTCCACCTTTTCTCGGTTTGACACATGCTGTTTGTTCAGGAATTGGAAGCAATCTTTTAAAGGCTGTATGGTAAGATACAATATTTCTTTGTGCAAGTATCGGCGATAGCAAAATAGAGCTAGTTGATGCGATTGGAGGTGCTAAAAATTGTGGAATGGTTTGCGTTACTGGAGTGGCTGATGCTAAGAAGGAACTAAAATTTGCAATTAGGGATGGTGAAGTTTGTGCAACGACTTGGCCTGGTGGAGTGTCAAATGGCAATGCTAGAGTATATACTTGAACAGTGTTCAAATCCCTCAAACTGGCAAAAGCAAGCGTGAGGATCGATACCGCAGGGTCCATCGGTGGTGTACTTAACACAACCAAAGGGATTTTGGGTACAAGCGTGGGTATGAATACCGCAGGGTCCCCATCTGTGGTGTACTTGGTATAGCCGAAGAGCTTGTAGATGCAAGCATGGGTACAGTTGCAATAGAGTATGTAGTGTTTGTAAGTATTTCAACAGGTAAAAAGTCTTCATCGCAAAAAACGCCAGGGTTGACTGGAAATATACCTGTTGATCGAAATTCAGACACCCCTTTGTTAATAAATGCTACAGCTTCATATGCTTTGTTTGATAGCGCTGGCACATCATAATGTGTTATTTTTTCTGCATGCCCAGATTTTGAAAATAAATTACATTCTCTCTTGTAAGAAGCTTCAAAAGGCCCAAAAAATGTGACATCAAGTGCCTGTATGCGGTGTGATGTGTGCGGAGGCAGTGAGGGCATATGTATGTTATTTTTTCGCAGTACTCAAAGATTTGTAGTGACATGTGACTGGCATGATTATCCAGTATCAGTAGAATGGGTTGTTCCGGTGACGGCCTAGTATGCGCAGTGAAATGTTGTAACCATTCAAGAAACAAATTTTCGTTTATCCATCCATAGTCAGAACATTTGTAGATTGCACCAGCTGCCATCTACAAATATTGGCACCATCTTTCTCCACCTGTGGAGACATTCTCTTCCTTGGAAAAATATACATCGGTGGAAAGAATCGGCCGGCACCACTCATTGAACACAACATTGTTATGTTTTTGCCTCGTTTTCAACTAGTGAGAGATCCATCTTTTTTCACACCTTTAGGAGCTAAGATTTTTCGGGATCTCGGACTGTTGAGCTACTAGTCTCATCACAGTTGTATATATTTTTATGGCAAAAACTTGTGTTTGTCCATCAATTCTTCCAGAAAGCCATAAAACAATTCAACTTCTCGTCTATTAAAAGCAGTAATTGGGTTGGTGCTGGTAGCCTTAGGCTTGCGAACAGAGATGTTGTTTCTTTTCAGATATCCTTCAAGCCAGTCACGACTTGCCATTTTTGCATTTTTGTTGAAATTGTTTTTAATTCTATGGTCTTCTGCGTATTGGAAGGCAATACTTCTGAATATTTGATAGTGTTGGCGTTTACTTGATGTAAATCCATTATAATTGAATATAACTTAAATTCAAACACTTGAACTTATGATTTACACTTTATTGACTACATAGCATGACGCGTTTCGTCGTTACAAACGACTTCTTCAGATGCTTACAGAATAATATATTTATGCTTACAGAATACTATATAATATGCTTACAGAATAATTATTCTGTAAGCATCTGAAGAAGTCGTTTGTAACGACGAAACGCGTCATGCTATGTAGTCAATAAAGTGTAAATCATAAGTTCAAGTGTTTGAATTTAAGTTATATTCAGCAATACTTCTGACTTGAGTAGCAATGCATCCGTAAAAAGCTTTTTCATTAATTTAACTCGGTTTGTCAGGTCCTCTTCCACTTGTTTGCTAAATACTATTGGATGTCCAAGTCGCGGTTCCGATGAATATATTTTTTGAAAGCGCTTCTGACAATCTGACAACTTGAAAAAATAGGTTATTGAACAATAGTTTAAACATTTATCAATAAATTCAATGGACGATGAATCAACTCAGTGATAAATCATATTTAAATGAGAGGTAATAATAAAAACTTGTCTAAAAATCACTGACTGAACAATTCTTTATTCGACTAGTTTCGCCTTTTACAGCATTATCAAGAATGAATACATATTACAAAGACAACCTATAAATATTTTGCAGATCTGTTCGGATCACCTTGAATTCCGTCATAGAGGTGGGTGTGTATAAGCATCCCTTATACACACGTTCCCTCTTCAAAAATCATTAAATTCTTCAAAAATAATAATTTAAATATAGCATTTTCGAGTCACAGCAGATTGGATAGAATGATCTTTAATAACAAATTGTCCGAATCCGAGCCAATGAAGAAGTCTGGAATTTATAGATTGGACTGTGAAGAATGTAAGCCGTCATATGTTGGCCAAACCGGAACATGTTTTGAAACTAGGCTAAAAGAACACGTAAAAAACGGACAATCTGCTTTTCGGGAACATCTAGAGTCGACAGGACATAAGATCTCAAGTTGTTTTAAACCTAAGATACTTCATTACTGTGAAAAATGAATTAAAATGAACTACCTGGAAGCAATGGAAATAAATAAACTTAAAAAATCCGATAAAAACAATCTTCTTAATGACCAGTTAGACCTAAACCACTCCCCGCTGTTAAATCTCTGATAATTTTGGAAGCCCCCACCTCTATGACGGAATTCAAGGTGGTCCGAACAGATCTTCAAAATATTTATAGGTTGTCTTTGTAATATGTATTCATTCTTGATAATGCTGTAAAAGGCGAAACTAGTCGAATAAAGAATTGTTCAGTCAGTGATTTTTAGACAATTTTTATTATTA